>CANUEZ040000031.1:12845000-13367500 GCA_948099385.1 Fasciola hepatica | reverse complement strand
ACTGGAATTCGTTTTTCGGAAATCTTTACAGCCAATACGTTAAATGAGCCTTCTTTTAAAGCTTCTGATACGTATTTCTCCATAAATTTTGTGATATTTTGTTACTCAAGTCGCGTGATGATGTGACGAACAAAACTCGGAAGTTGTCGATAGCTATGGAAATCAACAATCACCGCGTCGTGGTTTAAGCGACGAGCAAAAAAGATCTTACTGGAGGGGCGGCCACTTAAGAGGTCACAGATTCTAAATGTTCATTCGGGATAGAAGAGGAAAAGAGTTGTTCCGGAGGACGACAGAGAAGCAGCTCGGTTCAGCGTGAATCCATATGAAGTCGGCACGGGGCTAGCACCGAAATTAATGTATCAGACAAATCTATCTGTCTCGTACTATCTATGGATAGACAAATTCAGTATCCGTGTGTTGCTATAGTTTGCCTTTTAATGGTAAAGCACTTTCCTGATGCTGAAACCGGAGTAATGTAATGATAAAAGAAGATCATAGGTAAAGGCCCATTATCACATCATCGATCTGTTAATTTATTGTATTCTTAGGGTATTTATTGGTAAAAGGTCAACAAGATAAATCGAAATACCGCCTTCCCGTTTGTCTCTGAGCAATCGTTCGCCATAGAACCTGGATGAAACCGGTCAATGGAAGGTGGAAAACGCCGCGCCGCGGGCAGGACTCGAACCTACGCGGTGAAACCCCACTTAACCACTGGACCACCGCGACAAGACCACAGTACTTGTGAGTAGTTTGGTAATCAGTGGCGTTTTACACCAAAAAACGAGTAATCCCTAGTAAATTATACTGCCATTTTGATTCATAACCCGGTAGTTCAATGCGCCCAACACCTTTGCAAACTACACTTCACACGGTCTTATTCAAAGTTCATTTTAAACGGTAATCTATCCTCCTTCTAACGCTCTCACACTATGCTAGATCTAACCAGCTTCGTATGGAGCTGGTATGGACGAAGAGACGACTGCTATCTCTCATTGGAATATAATCCTGCTCACCACAGAGTGCGAAGAGATGTTTACACATGAAGTCGCCTAACCATCATCTGTCACATTCTGAACGGCACTGAACTTTCATAATTTTCGAATTAGAAATTCGACAGACGAGTTTTTATTGACTCCCCGCTTTACAGCAGTCAACTACTATGATATGAAACACGTATATATCAGGAAAAAGTCAGTTTCAATACTAATCATTTGTTTCCTACAGAGAATTCATCCATCACAGGAGTCGATCGCTGTGCAGGAAACGCGTTGTTACCGTTTAATACCAGTGACGCGAGGGTGCTAAATCATGTGATGAGGGCCAGCCCGGATAATCTGGTGGTTAGTTGTTCTACTCACAGTCGTTCATCCCAAGCCCGAGCCCTAGTGAGGATTCGGTGGATGTGCACTGGTGATGATTCCTAACACGGATGAAACAGCTGCACAGTGTTTCCATGGTTTCCAGTGGTGAGTTGAGCGTTAGTACTGCATGATGAATCATATTCTGTAATATGGAATAGTCTTTCCTTTCCAGTGTTATCAAGGGACTGGGTGACCACGAAATGTGTGGTTCGAGTCAGAATACACAGAAGTGGGGCGAAAGGGGAATTTTTGTTGCGTTTGTATGAAGCACTTATGCAAGCTGCATGCCAACATTTCAGTTTTTACCCGCACAAATAAATTCGAAGAAATAAGCACGACGTCAAAACGGCAAAATATTTGGGTAAATACATATCGATAAATTTAAATGTAGGGCGTAGCAATAAGTAGAAAATTAAAAGGGAACTGAGCTAATGATACATTTCTGCAAGTAACTCGGATTTGATCGCCTCCTCGTAGGTCAGAAACCGAGTTATTTAAGGTACCGATTTTCCCCTTTAGGAAAGGTGCCGGAATGTAAACACGGGTGGGTCAACTGGAGCGACAAAAGTCCGTTTTGTAAAGGATGAAACGGGTTTCGGATAATCTTTCGGACAAGGATTAAACGAGAACCAATATTCTGATTAACAAGTTCAGTCAAGAGAATGTCAATGAGGGTATATGAAAAGCGACTTAAAATTATCAAGACACTGCACGAAATTTAATGGTCCTGTCTGAGAATGCCGGGAAAAAATCAGGGGAACAGTAAAGCAGAACAAGAAGAGCACATTGGAAGAGAACTTGGAAATAACTGACTGTGGTGCCCGAAACTGTCTGAGTTTCCGTATTTAAAAGGAGAAATATCGCAGTTTGCCAGTACAGTTTTGAAAGTACTTTGTCTATCGAAGATTATTATCAAAATTAACTCTCAGGTACTGGACAAAGCTAATTTTCAATGTGGAATTCGAATTACCAAGAAAATCTGTTGTGTACGAGGAATGGGAACTGCTGAAAATACATTTAGGGCACTTTGACGTGTCCTTATTTCAAACCATATCGAAAAGGGAAAATTTTCCGTTGGCGATAAGTGTTCACTGAATGTTCTTAAACCGGAGGAACTGAAAATGGTCTGACGATGAACAACATGTTCGGCATCGCGAAGTGCCTCAAAAGGGGTAAAGTAACTGATAGGTCGCTGATTTCGCTAGGAAATACGAAACGGGACAATACAACAAACTGAAGGATTCCAGAACTGTTCGCAATAGGTGTGGAAAAAATCGTGTCCTAATTTGGTTTTCTGCATTTGACGGTGGAAAAAGCTAGAGAGCCCGGCAATGATTTGCGAAGGATAATTGTAAGCTTCCAGCTTTTGACGTAAACGAAGACGGATACCTAATCAAAGGATGAATACAAATCACGAAATACACTGTGGACAAATTAGGCGGATCTGTTTTGGGGATTTAGTGATGAAGTTAAACAAGCAAGCCACCGCATCAAGGGTGGATCATTCGGGTCTGTAGACAAACTGTCAAGGATTGGGTGGTACTTTCGAATGGGTTTGAGCACTACCAAGTAATACCTTCTCAGCAATTTTACTGTTAACTTTTACGTTGGGGCTCTTCGGGAATTGGGATAAAGATGTCAGGTTGCCAAAATTCAGAAATCGAACAATGTGCCGAGGATTAATATAACAAAGTTGCCATGGGTTTCATAAACTGGGTAGCCTCATGCTTGAGATGAAAGGAGACTAGTGTGTCCGTTTTGTTTAGCTTCTAAGAAACTTTAGTAATGGGAAGACTACTTTACATAAACTGAGTTTCATCTGGGAAGCGGAAATCGAAGATAGCATCTCAAGTATCAGTAAAGAATTCAGTAGCTCAGAATATTGAACAGGAAGAAAACCTCGAAAAAGCGACGCTGATGGCTGCGTTAAACAAGGAGATATTACTGGACGAAAAGTTTTGAAGGCGAAATTTAGCCTGATTAATCTCTGTGAATAATCTGCGCTTAGTGTGTGAATATATTTTCGCCCTTAGAAGAATTAGGCTATGATTGCTTACTGAAATTGTAGCTTCCACACTAAGGGAGAATAGTTGAGGTTGGCTGGTGTTTGCCTTGTCGAACACAGAATTTGCTGTCATTGCGGAGTTACTAAGATTTTTTAACCCAAATGAAAGTAGTGCGTAGGTGTCCTACATGATTACAATCATCATTATCAATAACACCAATGCCTTGCGTGTGGAACCCAGGGGATCAGTGGACGGAGAGACACGACGGGATACTGACTGTGTAAGCGGTAACCATACGGCCCTCATGGTGAACTTCAAATCCCCCCCCCCAGTCCCGGGTTCGAATCTTGCCGCCGTCATCGATCATTTTCCCCCAACTGGAAGTCTGTGGTAGGTTGTGACCCACTTTTCGACATATTGTACCGCTAATATGTGTTAAAAAGGATGTAAATGAAAAGCAATAAATAGTCAGGAATCACGAGGTCATCAATAAGGGATACAAGGCAAAAGGACCAACAAGCGAGCTGAGTATACGTGCGAGTTGAATTCTCATGGGAAGCAGGTTCGGTAACTGTGCGGAATAGTGGACAAAGACGTCAACTGGACCACGAAGATGGGAGCAGAAACGAGGCAGACACTGACTCATTCCACCTAATCTCGACTACAGGGTCAAGGACAACCTTTCGAAAAATGGCTACTACTATTTGGATACGGCCTTCCGGTATCACGTGAAAACGTACATTTAGAGATCACTGACATTTGAACCAAAGGTGGGTCAATCAACGTGCAAACTTAGCTTGATTGATCTGTGCGTTTAACTATGCCTGACTGTTCTTCTCTTTTAGTACGCGCAGATTACCGACTTCGCTTCCTCTGACTAAGAACTGAAGATTTGTCTTCTACGAGTCGTTTAACTGGAGGGGAACACAGCCCGTACAAAAGCCGTTGATAATCGGCAGTCAGTTTCTGCAGTTTATCAAATAAGTTTGGCGATAATGATGGCTGTTGTGGCAGTTCTATTCCATAGGTCCAAAATATTCTTTTTCGTGTGGCTCAATCACAAGCATTGATTCAAGGTCACGGCAGCCTAAATCCTTTCGGCTTTTAATAGCTTTTTATCACTTGCGGGGTCTTGAAATATTACCCACAGTGGTGATTGATTTATGGCCACGCACCCAAGCACCGATGTAACAAAGCAAAATACGTATCCCGTGCGACTGTCATATTCGTCAATACAACCAAAATAGGGGTAATCGATCGTTACTGAATTTTCTTCCGACCACGGAACTTCTGCCACGCAGGGTCTGATTAAGAGATAGATTAAGCCTTACTTTTCTGCGGGATTTTCCTAACAATAAACTGATTCCATTCGGATTCCAGTGCTTTCGGTTATTTCAAAACTTCAGAGATTTTGACTCGTTTGAACACGTATGAAATCAATCACTTCGATTGGATTCATCAATGGAATCTGGATCAAAGAAAAGGACTATCATGAGTCAGTGTTAACCACAGGATTTTAACTTTTTGGCGAACCTTTAGAAAGGCCAGTAAATTAAATACGCAGTAGGTTAACAGTCACCTAAAATGATGGAAAGGTCACGTGCACCGTATGGTGTGGATCACTAGGTGGTCAGCGACATATATAAACTAGTTGTATATCAAGATAGAGGAAAAGATTCGATAGTGTGAATTCAAGTCAAATCAAGCCAATGCACACTTTTATTTACTCGCTTTATAATGAAATTTCGGTAGGTACACAACATACAGAAATTATATATATATATATATATATATATATATATATATATATATATATATATATATATATATATATATATATATATTAGTTAACTATAAGGCAGAAAAAAAAGAAAGAGAAACTGAGCGTCCGACTTTTCGATGTGAAGAATGCAAGTGGATTTTCCAAAAACAAAAAAAGAATTTGCAGTTGCTCATTATGTGACTGTGGACCATAATTTAATGAACTAAGTGAAGGATAATGCTCTCTGTAAATACGTAAACATTCGAGACTTGGAAGAAGATGGACGGCTTCGGAAACTAAGGGGTTGAAATCGGAGGTTATTACAAAACAATATTCTTTGGGTGAATTTATCAAAAACAAGAATATTTCAAACAATAGAGTCGTCAGTTGCATCTCTGTGAACGTTGATTAGACGAGGGAGCACTTTAAAAGATAAGGTGATAAGATACAAATGATTTGCCTTTAAATTAAGGAAGATTTAAAGTAGAAAGTATAATCAACCAGTGAGAATATAATAGATGAAAAAGTTTCATGGACAGAGGCCACGCGATTTGGGATGCGCAAGCTTTCAGTAACGTCAGAGATCGCAAATGAGAGCCACCAGGTTTGCTGCATTTGATCTGCTGTGGATTCCTTAGAATAATGTCAAATTTATTTGGACTGGTTTCGTGAGAACAAGGCTGATGAGGAAGAAATGGATATGCATTGGATTGCAAGTGGAACTGGCAGATTTGGATCTACGGGACTGGGTTCAGTTTGAGCATTCCAAGTTCTACAGAAGTTTATTTTACCGGAAATTATGCCCATGTATATATTGGAACGTCGGTGAATTCCAGTTCTGATTATAACTAATAGATATTTTGCAGTATAATACCAGCCAGATTTGTATGCACTTCCTTTTGCTCATCGAAGCTTTTTCAGGAAGATGAAGATGATCCTTTGGGGTTGAAATTAGTCCGCATCGAGAGGAAAACAGAAACTCAGTTAAAGAGTTAAGGGTTCACTATATGAAGTATCGTGGACGGAAAAGGTAGAAAACTTGATGTCTAGACTTAGCTAAATTATCGTCGGTGCATACAAACTTGCTGATAATACGCCAGGTTTATATGGGGTTGGACAAAGAGTACAATACTCGGAAGTGCTTATTTGGGCATGCTTTTACATGGGGAATTATCGAGGTTGTGGACAGATAGAGCAGAGCATCGAGACTTGTTGGGAAGGGCATTAGAAAAGAAAAACATTTGGAAAAAATTTCTAAGAACGTGAAAGAATATAGAATAACGACTGATCGGCTCAAAATATCATTTTTGCAGACTAATCTTAAAGGAATTTGGCAAACTTTGTACGTTCATTGGTCCAAATATTGTACACACCAAACAAGCGACTTGGATTGGCAACGGTACCGAGAAACTGCGAGGTGGATGAGAAGGTATACAGTTAACTTCGGATAAGGAAGTGAATGTTTGCTCAAACTGACAGGCAAGAGTAGAAACTGCATTTCCAAAGTAACGAACAGTTGTAAAGAGGTAAGGAAAGCCCTCAGTGAGTTTAAGCATGTCGTCTCTGCTAGTCATGAAGTACACTGTTGTTCCGATTCAACTACTTACACAGGTGAAATACATTCGAAAACTCTCAAAAACCATATAGTTCAGGTGAACTAAAATGAAAGCGTTTGTACTCTAGTCCTGTGGTTGAGTAAGAGACGAACCCTGAATTTGTTGTCGGAGAATACGAAGTCGGTAAACTACGTGTGCTATAAAAGAACAATGAAACACTGGTGAATACGCATCTCAATTTGTGGTCCGTCTGGCCACCACGTACAGATCAGTTAACAGTGCAACAGTTATGCAGTGCTTCCATGGTTTGCCATGTTGGGTTGAATATCAGTACTGGAAGGTGAATCGTGGTGCGCATAAAGTGCAGTTCCTAGATTCATAAACAGCCACACTGTGCTTGAAACGAATGTGCGGTACTGTGGTTAGAAAGTCATGAGAAATAAAAATTACTGAGAAGATTGTTGCTTTTATCTTCACTACGTCGGTATCGCTGGGGACTGTGGGTAATATTCGACGTTTATATCCACTCAACCAATCAAGAGTCTAGGTGAAAGTTGTTTATCCCCTAGCATCACGCAAACGAGCGGATGAAGTCCCTCAGATGAAATCTGGAAAATAACGGCAACCTTTTGAGGCACAATAAACGAGCTGAATGACACTAGCAGCATGAAATGTGATGTGAAATTAGCGTTGGATGGGGGAGAGGGACTGACCATCTGGTGATAACCGGGATATTTTAATTCTTCTATCAAATACTGGACTAACTACTTCTTCCTACTCATTCACGGCGTATTCCAACGGAATCCATCTCATATTATCTGTGATATAGAATCAGGAATAGGAGCCGAGTTTCTGCTCATAAAATGGACGTGTACGATGTTTGCCCATGGTCTCTCTTTTAGGTACACTTTTCTGTCCACACGAACAATCCGTTGGTCGTTTCAGTCGAACCCAGAATCTGTCAACAGAGAGACTTGGAAGATTAACCATCATGTTTTATCCTCCGAATTTAGTCTGGTGACTAAGTCGGCAGGGCGCAAATAATACAAACACGTGGGTGGCATCCACGCGTGGGTTCGAATCACAGTTTGTCTAGGTTTACCAATGTAATTGATTGAACAATAAAACACTTCGCATAGACGAATATCTGTTTTGGAAGTTTCATTTTGGACCACATTTTTATCGTTATGTGGACGACATTTTCTTCAAGAGTACACAACATAAGAACTTCGGCAAAAATGTGGCAAAGCCTAACTCCAAGCATCCAGCGATATGGTTTTTGACTGAGCTAGACAGGAACAACCAGCTCCCGGAAGGATCAGCTCAGCGAAAATTTTAGAAAGAGAGACAGAGAATGATGACACAGAATAGGTGATTCAAAACTTTACACGCACAAACCCAAAAAGAAACGTGACGAATAGTTCGACATCAAGGGCCAGAGGGAGCTGAATGTTCATCTATCGAGTTGCATAATGGATTTACATGACTTGACTTGAAAATGCTATGAGGATACGTCTGAAGCTGAGTTACAGACAATCCATAACGTCCTATCAGCAAAATGCTACTCCTATAAATTGATAAATTTCACCATGGAGTTATACGAACAATAGAAGGCTCACAAGGAGTGGCTAAGTTGACCGAATTTATCAGCTTTTCCTTCAAAGTTGACGCCACAGTCGAGAGGACTGGCGTGGTTATATGTGCTGCAGTCAAAGCCACTGCTGCGGGGTTTTCGAACACCGCCCGTGCTTTTAACCGCTGCTGTAAAATCGACCCCGAATTTCAAATAATTTTTGAGGTCAAATGTTATCTTGCTGTGGCTGATTTTTAATTCCCTACATTTACTCATGCTCGGCTGCGAGTTTCATGCGATTTCAAATGCAATCTGAAATCGTGCAGAGCTCCTTTGGGCACTCAAGACAGCATCGCTTTCATCGGAAAGCTGCTGTATGCCGATACCATCAATATTATCCCCAAACATTCGTATTCTTTTGGAGAGCTTGATGAAGCCTCATCAGTGTTCGTTTATCCAGTGTACCATCCAGTCGGCGTCCATGAATTTCAGCAAGCAAACGAAGACACCATGCGCGTACGGCTTGTTGTAGTGCTACCCTGGCATTTGATTATCACTACACACGTCTCTCGCGCATTATCTGGTTCCATATCACGTGATGTTGCTTGGCAAGTTTGGGCCTACCCATCATATTGCTCGTGGGTCAATACCTGTGTGCTTATGCGTTCCGTTACGTATTTCACGCCTATGTAAATGTCGTATTTTACGTGCTAAGATACCCACATATTTTGGTGCCAGTTGGTGCGTCTTCTGATCCCATTTCGGCCAATTCGGTCATTACAATATATCTGAAATGATCGCAAAAGTTTTGCAATCCGAAGGCATCCCAATCACTTACAAGCCTAACAAAACCATGAGACTCCTTGTGGTATACACAGTTGGTGTTAGGTTGCATGCGGTACGTGGGAAACCCATTTGTTCGCACGTAACCGAGCATCTCCGGAAAACTAAGCGAAAGCAAGTTATACATGCAATCGACACAGCAAAGCAAAGCCGTTCAATCCTGGAAGAAAAGTGATCAGATTAGGTGGTTCTGTGTGAAATATGAGAGCGAAGCATTATTCACTACGTTATTGAATTCTTTGTCTTATAATAATTACGTTCGTAATAAGTGATTCCGCGTGTATGAAACAGTACACGTATAGTCAAAATTCGAAGGGGAGTACGATTTTTGGAAGAGATATGTCTTTGAAATCAAATAATACAACTTGATACAAACTTTACGTCATTTCGAAAAACGTGCATCAATTTATTTCTCTAACATTTAGAATACCGGCAATCATAATCAAAACAGGGCTTTTTAAGGAGCAACTGTTGTATCTGAACTTCTAAAATTTCCCTGATCTAGCTACCGTGAAAGCATATAACAAAAGAATGGGCATTTCCACTACCATAGGAGTAACGTTTCCACGCGAGGTATAACCTTATGCTTTACCCGGCGGCAAATTAGTCCTCTCAGAACTTATGAACTGACGGACAGGAAAAATGTATTGCTTTAGCCCGCCGAATTCTTTATTGTTCACGATATCGTAGATAATACCACCTCAGCTTGAATGGTCATGATCTATTCCACCTCATATTGACAGGCTTGTTGAGTTTGATAAATTAAGTGTCACCGGAATGAACTTCTCTTTGAATTTCTTACCAGAGATAAAGCCCTTGTGAGCAAATAAAATCTCACTATAAAACATGGGAAACTAATCGAAAGTGAGAACAAACTACGAGAAAATTCGATTTCCTAGCAATTGCAAAAAGGGACAGTTCTTATTCGGTGTGTAATGCTGGCTTTTGATTGGTCAAAAGGCTGAGCAGCTCAACTTGCCTCTTACTTCTTCGTAAAAACGTGCAATAATTCACACAGAGATACTCTCCATGGATATATTTATTGCTCTTTGGTGGGTTTTTTCTTTTAATCCAAACCCATAAAACTCCATTTTCCAAGTCGACTATGTTCGCCTTTTGCCTACCGCATCTAGTTGTAACATCATTTATTGCATGAATAATGCGAAAGACTATTATTCGTTTACGGGAACTTTCCGAGAAGAATGTTCATAGAAAAACGTACGAAATGTGTGACCATGAGTTTAATACTTCCTTATTTACTAGCGTGGTGGAAGTTTCTTGTCATCAGTGCTTATTTCTCTGTCATCACAAAAAGGAGCAAACGGACCACGCTCATGTGGCCTAGCTTTCAAGGTCATGTATTCAAGCAAAACGGAAGGTACTTCGTAAGCCTATCATCAACTGCGAAATCGATAACAAACTACCAGATGATACAGTACTTCATAAATATGTCTTCATCGATTCTGCATCTGTCTGCTACGTAAAAATAAAACTGATACTTCCACAAAAGGATTTGCTCATGACAGGAGCAGTATTCGTGCGTTCCTGAGGCAAACCACATGCGGTGAATTCTACTTTCATGGCTTTACAAATTATTCATATTCGACTGTTCCTCAAAAATCAGTCAGATTAATCCTGTTAACCACATTAACTCAATTTCATCTTCGTCCAAGATATTACGGAGCTGAAATGAACAATATTTGGTTATCAAGAATTTTATCCTTCAAACCTCTTTTTAATACTATATAAAGAAAACCCTAGAAGCAAAGCTGACAACGAAGATAATGATTTTCCTCAGTCGAATTGCGATCGCACGTTCACACTACATTCCATACTGGTGTGGAGTTCGTACTTCGCCGTAGCTCTGCTCCGGGTACGATCAATTTATTCCATTTGGTATCACATTCTCTACTACGCAAGGTGCAAAAGTGGCAGCCAATAGGCATGGATCAATAGGCAATCAGTAAGTTAGACAAAAGTCACTCCGCTGTCGATCCGAATGCCGATAAAGAAACAACGCCCATATCAAAACCGAAAGAAGAACTCAGAAACAACGATAGAAAAAACATCACGTACATGGTTAAATGTAAGGTTCGTGGAAAACGCTACATTGGCGAAACCGGGATAAAGGTTGCCTCGATAATGCACAAACCCAAAACTGACTACAAGAAGGCGCAAATGACCGCAGGTACACACCCACAAAGTACGACACACATAGTACAGTCAAGTGCATGTGACAAGACATACGTACCTGGCATAATTGGTAGCCAAATAGTTCTTGTATAGACTGCGATTTTGCTGGTCATCTCTGACTGCGCACCGACGACTTCTCCTCGACCTTGGATAAAACGTTTGCAACCTAAAAGCCATGCTCAGTGATCACCAACCGATACAAACCATCAGCCCGTGCCACAAATAACGCCTGTATTCAAAACCATTGGGAACGCCCTTAGATCACTTTAAAGTGATCGTTTAAAAATAAGATGAACTGGAAAAGTAAGCAGAAAACGGGAAACAATTTCACTATGGAGAAATTAAATTGTGAATCGGTCTTGAGAAAAGCTACCCGCAGTAACCCAAGCGCTGACTGATTGCAAACACTACCAACAACCCTGATAGTGAGCGTGAAACATTTTTTCACGAAACTCACTACTTGGGACGTCGTTCTTTTTTCTTGACACAATTATAGCCGCACTTGGTTTCGGGTACTCTGAAATGCAGGCCTTTCAGATAAACATGCATAATTTATTGATGGTGCCAGGAGCCAGAATGGTGTAAACAATGAGAAATTCGCTTGCATTTATCTCATCATAATGTTCCCACCACAGGCCGGAAAGGAACCGGAGACTTTCCGGTTAACAAACAGCAGCTCGACCACCTTATCAACTGCGGTAAGCCACTCGGACGCGAATAATGCGAATGAATATTCAATGATGTCCAACCATTAGTTCTAGTGATACACACCCACTGTCCTGGTTTTAATCACTCAGCTAGCCTGGTCGGTCACTTCCTGGTGCCACAGACAGCACATGGTTGATGATTATTTTGATAAACGTGTGAAATTTGTTGATGGCCTGAGGATCCAGAATAACATTCAGAGAAAGGTTCGCATAGACACATTTTTCTGAAACTGCGCTAGGTTTTGCAAATATTGGGTAAATCCCTAGTGGAACACTACTGCGAGATCATAATTAATTCACTCATTTTCAGACAGGATTTTTAGTAGCCATCACTTTTACGTAGTGGCTGCGTTACACACCTTCAGACGAAGATTCCATAATCATTTGCTCTTCTGTGAGGAACTATCTGTCCCATATGAGCGCTCTAAAACGCGTCTACAAAACACGTTGACTCCGGACCAACTTAAAACTGGTTATTGGGCCACAAAATGAGGTGAAGTTCAACCAGTCTCCAGAGATGACGCTTCAGTAGCTTGAGTAGCTCGGTAAGGACGCAAGTGGAGTGAATGTGCATGCGAATGTTTCCGGAAAATTACGGTCGCTTTTAAATTGTCTTGTTGTCCAAAGCAGAACACATTGCCCAGCGCTGTAGTCGATGGGTTCTAGTTTGTCATCAGGAGACAGGTGTGACTGGAGTGGACGCAAACACTGTCATGTGAGAGACGGTCAGGGCGATACCGTGATTGAACTGGTGACATGTGTATCGTGGGATATATGAGACGAATAGTAAATGCACTCAAAAGTTAAACAAGTAACAGCATGAAGTTAAACTGCCGTAAACAGTTTCTAATTTTGACCGCGAGCAGTCGGGTGGTCCACTAGTGACAAGACGTCACTTCATTGACCGAGAAAAGTAACCCGTCATGCAGGACTTTTGATAAGCGCGTGAGAGAAACGCGTCATGAGAGTCAGTTCCTCCCTTACCAGCAAAAACTGTTGTGTGTGCTTGTGTGTGTGTGTGTGTTCCAAAGGACTTTCAGTGAGTCAGCGGAGTGATGACAGCATTTCGGGGTCATTCCGAAAGGTCGATGCCGTAAGGGTTCGTATAAAGTTCAGGATTAATCAGCAACAAAATCTAAATTATTCTGGTTAGATGGTCAAACAGAATTAACAGTAGATGTAATCCCAGTAAAATCGACAGGATTTGCTATACTTCGTAATCTGGAGCCCACAGTTTCCTCAGGTGTCAATTCCATTTTAGATGAGTATCCCTAGATCAAACACAGAAACTGAGATAATGGAATATCCGCAGTAGCTCAGCTGACCCTGCATCGGCCCAGTGAGCAAAGGGTTGCCGGTTCGATTCCGGCTCGTAGCGCTAGACTTTCGAATGCGAAAAATGCTATTAGATTTTTCTTTATTTATGATAGTAACACGATAACGAACGCGCCCACGGCACAACGGAAACGACGACGACAAAAACGACAACGACGGCGATTTGACACGAACACAAACGAGCAGGGCCGCTGGATGTGCTAGATGAGGAGCTCTTCCGTGAGGGTTGCACGCACATGATCTGCAAAGGCATAGAAAGAATAGAAACCCGATGAGCCGAAGCCCAGTAAGTGTGTAAGTAGTTACGAACATTTACCTCAGGGAGAATGGGAATGACGGTCTCTGCCGATTCGTTTACAGATCCAGGCTGCTGGTACCAATGAAACAATCTGTGAACATAGGTGCTTGTCAACTCTATGAGCCTGAACGTCATCACTGATCAAGATACCAAATCAGTATCCTAGTGATCATTTATTGAGTTCATCTCGGATACATGAGTAAACGTTACAGGCCGTCAGTTACGAGTTACTTCTGCAGGTCAGAGAAAATGTCTGTGAATTTGTTATGGGTGATCTATTGGTACTTTCAATTCCAGGGAAGAAATACCTAAAGGAACCTTGGCTTAGATGAGACGTATTCGTGGCATCGTTGCACGTTATGTGTGAAAGCATTTGAATCAGATCCGGCAGTCAGTATGACATAATTTTAAGCACGTCTGACTGCATAACTTCACCTAGAAGCGAGTTGATCTATGTGTCTCGTAAATGATATGAACATGAGACTTACATAAGAACATTCGCCTCATGATCGATTCGGCCGATATTCAACTAACATTCAGATTGGATGAGAATGGAACATATGAAAGTGTCGAAAGAGTACAATAAACTGCACACCACTGGGGAGAAGAGATGCTGTTGGTGTGACATTGGTTGATCTTAAAACACTTAGGACTAAGTTTGATTTTATTAGTTTATGCTAAATGAAGCAGATGATAAATTTCACAAATTAAACATCTTTGTTCCTCTAAAAGAAACTACTGTATGGTACTGCATAAGCAATTTGACCAATCTCTCAAGCCATTTGTGATGTTATTTCAACTACAACCCTGTTTCTTCTAAGAACCAAAACTGTGTCAATCCCAAAGTGCACGAAAAGTCTCTATGTGTATTAATATGTCAGAACTGAGATCGGTTCTGAGTGCATTGAAAAATCGATGCTCCATGTGAAATGTTATGGTAAAACTTTATTATTTAATAACACAGAGTGGTCTAACCAACGATTTCGACCACACTGTTATTAAACAATAAAATTCTCTCTGTGTATCTCTTATCATTCTCGCCCACAACTACAACTCACCACATCCCACTCCTCTTGCAGCTTCATATTTCCCTCCTCGCCATGCAGTCTTCTCCTGCTGTGGGGTAAGGATGTTAAACTAAAAAGTTCGGTTCCTAAACTATGGAATACGCTTCAGTAAAAATAAAAGTTCATCCGACTTCATTTACTTAGGTCATCTCAGTTGTCTTCGCGCAAGAACTTGTTCGAGTCAATCAGGACACTTTTCATCTTCAATGTCAAGTGTTAGATCTGTTTTTTTTAACTTGTCCTCCATTCATAGAGCAGCTAAATCATAGTCCTCATTTCGTTTATTATTATTCTGCGATTTCTTTTCTTATTTTAGATGTACCGAACCACAAAATGCACCGCCCTGCAGAATGCACCCTTTTTGAGATGGAGCGAAATCTTTCCCGATATTTGACATGCTATACTGCGAATTGGCTTACCTTTACAAAAAGGGCAGAAAATGCTTGTTTCAATTCCATTCCGTGAAACTAAACAAAATCTCCCAAGATTCTTGATATGATCGAAAAAGAAACCCAAAACAGTCCCCGATGTACCCGGAAAGAAATCAGAAGGTACTGGAACTGACAATACACTGTAGTGGTTCCCTCACTGTACAAAATGCGGCCTTTCTTTGAGCAGAAAATGCATTCAAGGAAGCTTATAGATAACAACCGAGCCATGAGCAATATGGGTCACTAATAAGTGTGAGCCCGTTGCTGTCACCTGTGTAACGGAGTCAACTTGTACGCGCGTTTGTGTGACAGGAGATGCGGAACTGCTAAGAATAGTAGTTAGACTAGGTGAAAAGGGTGTCCAGTAGAGCGATTCAGACACGCACGATGTAGATGATTGTGTGAAGTAATGCATAGCTCCTGATGGCTGTGTATGGTGAACAAAATGAACTGCGAATGGTTCGAATGGGACGTGTGATGACGAAATAAAATCATCAGGAAAGCCGAAAATGCGAACACTCATTCACATATCTAAAACAAATGTAAGTCCGAAGAGAAAAACATAGTCTACAATCTCACGTAAACAATAAGCTAGGGTAGCATTACGGTTAAGTATTGAGTCGAAATAGGAATGAAAATCCGAACAGATCGAAATGAAGAGCTGAGGATTAGATGATAATACGATCAATCCCCTTATCCATTTGAAGCCAGAAGTCTATACTCTGTGTTACCAGTTTTATACACATTTATTAATGAATGTGGTGGCTCGAATGCTTCCGCACGCGGCCCGATGAGCAACAGATTCTTTTTCAAGATTCAGCCAATAAGGTGAAATCAGACCATGATATTCAGGACGTCCACGCACATCAATATGGCTTTTTGGTTGGCCGGTGTAAAAACGAGGTTGCACCAAGCATTGTGGACAGAATATATGAGTAATATTCTCATTTTGCCAGTTTTTGTGCACATGCTAGGTACGATTCATTTCATAATGTGTGAAAGATTCGATTTCCTAAAGAAATGAACGAGAAAATCGATGAGCCATGTTTCTGGCAATGTACACCGGTCAGTGGGTAGGTTCAGCTCTGGCACGAGGCTAAATTAAACCGGGAAGCCTACAAAGATGTTCACGTCAGAATAGTTAGTCAAAGTATTGAGAATCCTATCACAACAGACAGTGAAAAGCACATATTAGATGAGGAAACCGTTGGTATTAAGGAAAACTATTTGTGAAAATTATAATGACTGACTGAGGAGAAAATAATGGTCGAGAGGATGATTAACAGGAGTATTATGAACTTCCATTTTCGATACAGTGAAGAAAGTCTGTTCATCAAATGTGTAACAAATATGATCAGAGAACATACGACTTGGGTTTCGTACAGTCTATTTGTCTCAGACAAGCAAATAGTGGCCAATCAATAACTACCTAATCGTTTTTCTTATTAATTTTCACTATGCCTGTGCCTTGAGAATTAGTCATGTGACTGGAAAGTACAACAACAGCCGGCTCATGACAAGCACGAAAAAGCTTGAAAATAGACTATTACTTGGACCAAAAAATCGCTCTAGGAAATCGGTGCAGAAAAATGCTTTCAAAAAAACCAACCAATTGTAACCATTTCACAAATTCTTTCGAAAACTGTATTTGGAAGGTAATCAGCCAAAAACAGTGTTCATTTGTGCTTTAAAACGCACATGAGTTAGAATAGACTCGCTAGAACTAGTTGGATCGGTTTTCTGTGTGATCGTTCATAAGACAACACGTTTTCAAAGGGAACTACGACCAGTCTACCCCCGCAAAACCGAGAGGCAACCGACGGTAGTGGGAATTGAACCCAGGACATCCACCAGGATGATGGCCGTTTGACCAATACCGATACCTGCGCGCGAGGAACACTCAAATGTTGGCTGCCTTGCTGCAAGTTCGTTATCACTTCTACGTTGATTCACAGTGCTACTGGAGGTGCACCGATAATTCACAATTTATTCCGGCCGAACCAAGGCAGTCTAACCACCCGGTTTCGGATTGGAAGCTGCCAATTCGCCGTGTTGAACAAAAGGCCATAGTGCAAAAAAACACTCACAATGGCATTCGAATTAGCACAAGTGAATGGTAGGCTGTAAGTTATCCTACAGGTTAATCTAATGGATTTCCCCACATTTATACACTCATTGAAATTTGGCTCAGGAATTTTTCTGTGCTTTTTCGTGCGATTTCCCTCGGAAGATCACTGTTTCTGTGCAGTGCAACGCCGGTTCCATAAACTTCTCCATAAGTTCACAAAACGTCACAGCCTTGAGCAAAGCTTTTGCCATCTTTGTAGTTTGAGCGTAACGTGCACAAAGAGGATAAGTTTGTCGGAAAAATGACAAACCAAGCAAATGATAGCTCACATTTCCGTCCCTTAGTTGATTTGATCAAAAGCTGTGAAATCCTCTGCACTGTTCATTATTTTTCTAAATTAATTCTTCAACCTACTGGAAATAAACTGCCTTTCATAACAGATAGGTGAACCGAATTCTCAATAATGACGTATGGGCACAAAAACGTCCTGATTGTATTTCGAAGTTTTTATGGCTCTAACTACAGTAATGATGCGAAACAAGACCAAAGAAAGGTAATCTATGTGATGGAAGGGTCACGAGTATCATTGTCAGATGTCACACGCACAGTATTTGAAAGCCTTCAGGGATGGCGCTGTGGATGCATAGACAATTATGATACCAAGACCGAAACACAACTTGAAAGAACATTAAATCTAGGTCTTTCGATGGTAATGAAGAAGTGATGAATGAAGAATTCGATTGCATGTGAAAATTATGAACGGTGAAAACCTTGGGCAGAAATAAAGTGCCTACTTTGGTGATTATCAGTGATATATGGCAAATCCAACATGCACCGAAAATTCAACACCGGCGGCTTTTGTCAATGAGGAACCCCTCAGATGCAGCTCATTTTGCTGAAATGTCAATCCTTTATGTGCCTGGCACAAAGAAGCAAAAACAATGCAAACTGATTTAAAGAATAATATATGATCTCATGGCTCAATAGCAGTTTCGCGGCTGATGATAGGCTTGCAGGTACTGAACTTTCGTTTTACTTGGAGTGCATAACCTTGATAGCAAGGTCAGTTAAGCATTGTTTTTTGCTCGTCTGTTTTATTTCAGCAGTGACGGAGGAAGATGCATTTAGAATCGAAAAACTTCTCTAATTTAGTAAATGACAGGGAGATAAAATGCTAAGAATGCATCATTCAATTCAAGTGTATCGAGTCTTTTAGCTGGCAACTCTGGTGTTCTTCAAGGTCCCATCCTTTACTCCTATCTTTTCACCAAATATATCATCGACTTGATCACTGCACCACCGGTACGCCGTTGATGTGGTACTCTATCAATCTATATCAAACCAACCAAGCTTTGACTTTTCTTTCTAGAACTAATACACTACTCAGAAATTTTGTCCCATTCTGGACTAAGTCTCAACACTTCCAAATGTTTTCAGTGTACTCTCTCCCTTTCTCTTTTTTCTTACCCCAATGAGCAGTCAATCATCAACACCGTCTCCGCTTCCAGAGCTGACTCGGTCAAATACTTAGAAGTTACAAATAGCACCAACTTATAGTGACTGTCTTATATTCTTGATTGTGTTGAAAAACCTCGTAGACTGTCTTCTAAAATTCGTAGACTAAGGCTGTTTGGCGCCACAGAAGCTGTCATATTTTCTTTCTTCCGTATATGTACTTTCTCACTCATATTCCACTGCTCTCCCGTAATCTTTCCTGGTCTATGTCAGAAACGTTTTATCACGCCACACCACGGCCTGGCCAATAGCATTCTTGCCTGTTTGATTTCCATACGCTCTCTTATCTCCAAAGTTCTCAGTTTACACATTAAAGCCTATGATAAATTCGCCATCAGGATTTTCGCTGACCCTATCCATCCCCTGTACCATGACTTATTTGCATGCTGTTCGCATTAAGACTCATTCCGTTTCCAGTCAATATCTTTTGCTTTCTTACTGTCTTTTTCAGAAGTTTTGTTCTGCTTAAAAAGACGAAAATCATACAACGAATTCACATGAACCTTGGAGGCTGAACCTATTTTCTTTGTAATGTTTATTTTCTACGCTTGTTTCAAAATGACAATGAGCCGTTTTTTTCCTTTTGGCCGAAATATGAGATTGTCAACCTGCTGAAGTCCTCGATACAATACAATGCAGTCAATTGTTTGTTGCTGTGAAATTTATTGCTTGAAATATTTCCGTACAGAAAAGCACGGTTCTTCGCGATAATCACGCAGATAATGGTGTAAGAAAAGTGACTCTGTGTCCAAAACACCAGCATTTCCTACTTGATGCATTCTGCATTCTTATGACAAAAGATACTTCCAATGAGCGATTATTGCACTCGGTGAGAAAATCATCTGTAAATTCCTATACGTCACCGCACAGAAGCCTCAAGTGAGCTGAGCTGTGTTATCATTCGGTCGATCCAAAGCCGGCAACGTACGCACAGCAAAGGAGGTCACTCGGTGCAATTGTGAAAGAATTCAGGGTAAATCGCCAGTCGTTTTTTATCGATCAACTTTGCTTTCACAGGGGTAAGACTCAGAGGGATCACAGAAAAGTAATCCGAGATAAGACTTTAATAATCACACGCAATCCAATGAATTTGAGGTTGCGAAAAACTATCACGCTAGTTTTTGGTCTAGTGTTGTCCACGACACTGTGAAAAATGCAGAATTCTTTTTTCCCCAAAGTATATACATTCAATGGGTCAGATCAGAAGTTCTCAGAAGAATACTGTACAGCAGGGCAGTGTGCCAAGTTACGCATCACATGAGGATGTTCTTCGTGCAACCGGGGTCCTACTTATTCATTTATCTTCCTTACGGTAGAGAAATCATGGACAATTCAGAGACTAATTCGACATCGGCTTAGCAACAGACTTTATTTGTTTATGATAGACAATACACTGTGCAATGTTAGAGAACTTGGACTTTGGAGGCGAAGGTGATGCACCTAATGGGTCATAGGAAAACTACAATTGTCCCGAAACAGTAGCAATAAAGTGTAACGACTATGAATCACAAAGTAACTTTTTCACTTCAGCTGGAAAAAAGATTTTAACACCCCCAACACGAGGCTCCATTGGTTACAGTCAGCTGGCCATGGTCCTCTCTGTTTGTTCTCAGGATATATGTTCATCGGCATTGTTGTGTCCCGAATTCGGTAAGGAGAAGGAAGGCACTTTTGAACGGGTGAACGAGTATCCATGATCAACGCATAGCAAGCGCATGTACAGGAAAGCAAGACTAATGCAAACACGTGTGCAAATGAATGATTAAACTATGTTCGCTATAAAAAGTGTAAGACAACTGCCCTTTCGGATTGAGCTGTGCAAGGTCGTGCAACACGTGATACTGTAACAAGGACGACAAAACCAGGTAGGATACTTGTATTCCAACAGCCAAACAAGTCAATTCATAAAACACACAATCATTTATATAGACCCTTTTCCAGACTGCGCAGCACCAACATTGCTATTGCCGCTGCTTGAATGTTTCGGCTGCATTCTGGCCAGTTTCCCGTGGCCGGTAACTTGCTCCTCTTGGGCCCCATTTCTATTCGGTTGGTCCGATTGTCCCAGTTGACAGCCTAATCGGCAGCCCCTCACCTGAATTATCTTGCTAGTTGCCGAAGATCCCGCTGCTTCTCCTCTGATAGTCCGTATGCCTCCTTTTGTCTGCCTCGGGAAGCCTCCGACATATTCGCCGTCCGTTCTTTTGTCCGTGGTCCTCGTTTCGTTCGTCCGTTCGCCTTGATCTTTACGTCGTTCGCTTGCTCCAGCATTCTCCGTTACAATACTATCATACTGGGCAGTGCTGTCCGGGGCGAAGCAGGACAAACGCTAGTTGTTTTCGTGAGAGTACTACTGTAGGCGTGTGTCCATGATTGCATGGGATTCAGATCAATCGTGCGTGTGTGTGAGTATGTAACTGTTGAAGACGAACACGTCACCGATTTTAAGGATGTTGCAGTAATACTCTGAACACTTGGCTCCAATTGACTCCATTAAATAATATGACATGTTTAAGATGTCATTCGAATTGTTCAGTTTAAAACAGACCATAGCTATCTTTGGCTCCGCACAGGACGTAAGAGCTGTGGGAGAGTGCTGAACAGTGGAACCATCAGCGTACAATCGCGGACCGCCGCAGTGGTGAGCATACACATTCGACCCTGGTGGAGATGTTACCTATCTGAAAGTGAGCGGCAGGCGGTGGTGAAACGTTCACCATCTGGAACCACAAAACTGGACGTCTTGGGCACAAATCTTGCCGCTGTTCGTCACGTGTCTTTCGTCGAACTACAACTGACTGCAATCGCATTCCTGAAGTGTTATACCACTTCGGCATATTGAATAAGAAGAAAACAGAACTATATTATTATTTGTTATTCCACATAAAATGTAACTGGTCGGTGTAATGCTGATTTACCCGCTGATGACTGTGGTGAAGGAGGTCAAACATGAGACATCAAACTGCTTCGTGTGTCGCAACGGATTAGAGCACACAAAACACATGAAACCCCTTATTAGCATGCAGGTAAGCAATTAAGCAAGGGAGTCGTCTACGGTAAACGCAACGAATACGCGCGACTAAGAAGGACCGCTAGGTGAGCAGTGAATCAAGAGGCAGGTACCGGTCAGCATCAAGGTTATAATTCAGAAATCACGTCTGGAAACTGAGTCATATATTTGGAATCTTCTTTACAGGTCATAAAAACTGATCACATGGAACAACAATGCTTTTTCGCATTCCATTGGTCCAGTTTAATTGCAGACAGACGTTATCCAGGCGGAGCTGCACTCACACGGTTTGCACTCTCTCGCTTGCCTCACAGTATTTGGTTCCTCTGACAGCCGCGTTCCTTAATAATCCACAGCTCTCCATAATTGCTTTTTGAGCAACCAATTACTTGGTCATTCAGTGAGTAGCATTACACTCCTCCACACCGGAATTACGCAAACTTAAATAGCGAGAGGACCAACGCAGCGGAATTGTAAGTTAATTTTTCTGTGGAACTGATTCGAATAAATATGGTAGATGAAATGAGATAATTAGTAGATCACAGGTTGATCAATCACTGCGGGCTTTCATTTTGCCTCTTCTTCTCGAAGATGATTCGCTTGGGCTCGGTAACGTATGCAGCCGCAAAGCTGTATCGTGCATTGTTCTGCGTAATGCCCGCTTAATCACTTTAAACTCGCTTTCAGTGATACATCAAATAATGGTCACTGGAGATTCTTATATCACTGAACGTTTGTGGAACTGCTAAATACCTTATTTGACATAATCACTTTCCTTACCAGTTATCCCAAACTGAATTTGAACCGAGTATGTGTGAATAAGAGTCTCACGCGTTAAACGGTTGTACGACTTAGACATATGGTGAAGAAACGGGGAAGATTTGACCAGTGGGCCTGGCAGTATAAGACGTGGAAAGCTTCGTGGTGTGCATCCACGAGATTCGAGTACTGGGAACACTGGGCGATGTGACCAAGGATGACGGTCAGAGACGCAATGTTTATTTGCTCGTTACGTTTTATTTCAGTTCCCATTAGGTGATGCTAAGGTTTAGCAACCGAAACTGGTGCACAAAAGGGCTTGATCCTTGACTGAATGAATTGAAGTAAATCAAGGGAAAACCACTTGGATTTTTCGCATCCAAAAACACCCGCCGTAAGTCGGAATTGAATCGGCGAACTTCAGCCTGTTGGACAGATGGTCCTTCAGCTGAGCTATCACGGATGATCAGCCGGAATTGGATACGAAAAATTCGAGTGAAGTTTACATTGCCTACAAGAAAGAAGATTCTCGTGCCAACACCAAATTCTACCGACAAATTGAAAGTGATAGCCTTTTACTGAGCTTTGCGAGAACGTAATCGATCAGCAAATATCCATCAAGGAAGGCTCATTTGTCATGGAAGTGCTGCCATAATATGGCAAGAAACTCACAGGTCTTCCTACATAAACAAGTGAATAAAAACTACCTTTTACTACCTTTAAGTAGTATATAATAGACGTGCAATATTTCTGAAGAATGTGTCAACTACTGAAGGTCTATGGTGTGGCAAAGAAATAGACCGTAACTGTTAGGTTGATTATGAGATAGTTTATCATCCTATTCAGTCGTGAGAACGATTCGGTATGATCTAGAGTGTCTTTGGATTTCCCTGGTAAGGGTACTGTTTCCTGTGTATGTATGCTGTGTATTTAAGTATATATGCAAGTATATATACAATCAAGTTCGTATTCGCGCTTGTATGCATGTGTGCATAGGTATGCGCCTGTGTGTATGTGCTTTAGTTCTGAGAGTGAAAATGAAGGCACTTCTTTACGAAAATTGTGATCAAAAGTTTAACTGTCACAACTCGTCAAACAATCACTTCAATAAAATCGAGATCATTGGTTAGTGAGCACGTGATCACCTTCATTCCGGGAACATCACATGTCTGTTACACACCCAGATGAACACACAAAAACAAACAAACAAACATCTGAGAGCTAATTTGAATGTTTACGCGTGATGGTCAGGTGGTCGAACCAGGAGCAAAACAGAGCATGTCTTGGAGAGATAAAAGTCGATCCAAATGAACGATTGGTACTTCCGCAATTAGACGACGATTGAAGTGACTTATACTTATGGGTAGAAAGAGAACACTGCGGCTGATCATGAGCCTTTCTGTAGTGCCGGTGAACGTGATTTTCTCATTGCTAATCTGTTTATTTCACAATACGTTCATGATGATAACGAACCGAACCGATCTGCCATCCAGTTGGCTTGTAATCGCATTTGGCTGTCAGCTAATGCATGTGACAGAGTTCGCTTTTGGAGTTCCACACAGACATTTGTGTTGCGTGTGTGCAAACAGTCTTCACACAAAAACTACCCTTCCGGGTATTGGGTTTTTATTTAGAAGCTCCCAATCACTGTCCCTTGGTTCATACTTAGATAACATCTAGTGCTCTGAGAGGTGCTGAGGAGCCTTTACGTGAATCCGTATTTCAACTGACCTCATTCGCTAAATCATATCGTAGTAATTTTCTATAGTACGTGTGGTTCGCTCTGAAAATTCACATTCTAAATGTGTTTAACAGGAACCAAAATAAACCAACAATATGACAACACTATGTTGGGTTCTGACACGGGATGAATCCATCCATTATCCTGTGACTGTCGCATCAATCGTATTTAAATAAAGAAATTTCACCAAGAAAGGTAGTTTCCGAAGTGGATAGACTGAAGATGAAAATACGTACTTACCACACATATTCACCGTGAATTTGGGCGCGGCTTTGACACCACTGTTAGATGTTGAATTAGCACGTCAAAACTTCGTGCGATAGCCTTGGGGCTGACTGAGTTTCTGACTCCGGAAACACTTGATTGGTTGGTTGATTGGTACACAAAGCCGCGGATAGTCACGATACATACATACGTGTTAGAATCTTTCCTACAACCTTCAATCCGCTATAGCTGTTCATAGATTTACTTTGTTTGGAGAGCAGATGTTCCAACTGCCCTCCAGTGCTCCTCGACGATCACCTTAAAAACCTTGCCCAATTGCAGCCCATCTTTTGCATGACCCGATAATTTTTATATCTTCTCAATAAATGTAAGGAATTGAAACTCAGATACTTTCATATTACTGTGGTTCCTTTGCAACTCTTGTTTCTCATTGGGACCATCGGAGCCAGTCTGTGACCGTACTCTGAGTTCACCTGCTTTGTCCACTCCATCCACTTGGAACGAGAGGGAAGACAGAGAAGACCTCCTCGGTTTAGCGGTCCTGTTATCGGTCACTTCTCAATCAACTAGAATAGTCATTCGATGGTTACTGGAACTTTCAGCTCCGGTCAGTGCAAGGTCGTGTCCACGTGCGGTCGTACACCGTGATGTGATGCGCAGAGGACGAGCACAAGGTGCGGACATTGAGAAATTCGCTAGGCACCAGGCCAACGTCACACTCAACCAACCGGGTGGCAATTCCAAATATTTCTGACATAACTCCGAAATAATGTAGGAAGTGGTACTTTTGAAAAGAAAAGCCAGAGTTGTAATATAACACGATTTAGGTACGGGAAGATTTCGCTCCACCTCAACATGGTGCATACTGCAGAACGATACTGTTTATATAAGTTCATGTAAAACCATCATGTTCGACAAATATGGGGAAAATTACAATAGTCAAGTTACGTCACCATGGTAAAGACACATTACCAAAGAGCTGTTTTTGCTGACAATATAGGTTTCCATCGATGTATGATAATAGGTTCAGCAAACCTCAAAATCCTGGTATTTCTTACCACGTAAATGACCCAAAACGCAGTGCTTTGGTCAGCTGGATGTTGAGTCATCAGATGACGAGCGAGATTTTATGGTTTCGAACTTTTTTGTTATGCCTTTGATCTGACCCTGATTTCATCACAAAACGTTGTACCCAAATTGGAATGTGTTCAATCACTCGGTTACGTAACTGCCGCTCTGTTCTACCCACGTAAGTTGCTCCGCAACTACACCGAAATTGGTAAATCAGATTTGATTTGGTGTACGGAAGTGGACGTTGTTCCACCGACGGTGTATGCGGAGCAACCTACGTGGGTAGAACAGAGCGGCAGTTACGTAACCGAGTGATTGAACACATTTCAAATTTGGTACAACGTTTTGTGATGCAATCAGGGTCAGATCAAAGGCTTAATGACAACGTTCGAAACCATAAGATCCCGTCGTCGGCCGTCGGCCGTCGGCCGTTGCTCGTCATCTTCTGATGACGCAACATCCAGCTGACCAAAGCACTGCGTTTTGGGTCTTTTATGTGGTAAGAAATACCAGGATTTTGAGGTTTGCTGAACCTATTATCATACATCGATGGAAACCCATATTATGTCAGCAGAAACAGCTCTTTGTTAATGTGTCTTTACCATGGTGACGTAACTTGACTATTGTATTTTTCCCCATATTTGTCGAACATGATGGTTTTACATGAACTTATATAAACAGTATCGTTCTGCAGTATGCACCATGTTGAGGTGGAGCGAAATCTTCCCGTACCTAAATCGTGTTATATTACAACTCTGGCTTTTCTTTTGAATTGGTACTTTGTTGGTTATCTTACACGTTTTCAGAGGTACGTTCGGATATCACCCAAAAGTTATTTTGGCTATGATGATGGGTGGGTTTATGGATCCCCCTTTCAGGCCCATATTTTCAATTGGCGGCCGTTATAGTTGGCTAGTGATAATTTAAAAACCTAGTCTAGGTTCGTTGTCCGGGAAACAGCTCACTGCCTTCAGTTAATTAAGGTCTCTAGATATGAGCTCTGTTGCAGGTTTATTTAAAAATAGCTACGACGCATTCAGAATGCATTTCATGAAGGCGTAACAAGCGTAAAGATAGTTTATTGGCATAGAATCAGCAAAAGCCGATCAGCTACCGACAAAAACTGATAAACTCCTGTTTTCATGTCTGTTGCTAAAGCATAGATAGCGCATTCATGGAACGTGAACATGAAAATACACGAGAAAGCGATGTGGAATAAATTGATCAGACA
This sequence comes from Fasciola hepatica, assembly GCA_948099385.1. Classification (NCBI taxonomy): domain Eukaryota; kingdom Metazoa; phylum Platyhelminthes; class Trematoda; order Plagiorchiida; family Fasciolidae; genus Fasciola; species Fasciola hepatica. Next base: position 13,340,742 of record CANUEZ040000031.1, on the reverse strand, counting down.
GAGCAGATAAGCTGTGGATGAAAGGAAATGAGAAAATGACTAATACGACATAATAAATCATATTAAAATTGTCTTGGTCGTTCCTTCTCGTGTTGTCTCTCCTTCGCGTGTGTGTGTGTGCGTATACATGCGACGAAATCATAATCCTACCGTGAGACTATCATACGAGTTGTTCACATTCGTTAGAGCTCTATAGTTTGGAATTTGTTAACCAGGTTACACTTTGCATTTCCTTTGTCATTAAATAGTCTCGTGATCAGTGATAATCCACACAAAGGTCTTCAATCAAAATTCACCGGGCGATCCAGGGTAGGTTCAGATGTATTCTAGTTGCAGGGGGTTCAATTTTGACGCGTTAGAAACTGTAGTTGAAACACTTTCAGAAAACTACTCAAGTCTAGCTAAATAAAATGACATCAACATACCCACAGAAAAATGAGAGGGGAATGTGAGCTACTTTTCTAAGGAGTATTAGAGTCATATCACTGTCTCTGCGGTTCCAATTTTGCTGACCACATCTTTCTCAGAATAAAATACTAGATAAAGCGAACATTGTTTGAATAAATTCTTTTGCCTACTTATTTGATTTACAAGAGAAGAGTTACTTTCTGTTTAGTGATGTATAGTGAGTAGTATAAAAGAGTAGTGAATTACTGAGTGGTAAACCTAAACCCAAACAGGCACGTGACAGTTAGTGGGCATGTGAAGTATAAGTCCCATCATGAAGCAGTCGAAAATTGATTGGTATTATCGAGTTTGTGGACTGTACACAGATTCAGTCAATCAAAATGGATGCTGATCTTTGCAAGTGATGTTGATTGGCACAGCTTTACTAACCATCGAGAAAGGGTCTGTAGTGATTAGAAAGCTACCGCATGTGGCCCAGTGTAGCATAGATTCTTTTCCGGGATTCCACCAATCAGGTGTAGCCCGACCTTGACAGTCAGGTCGTCCAGTTTTCGGCGGGTACAATAAATCTTGCAGTTTGTAGCACATCTGATCTACATCAACTGAGATGAAGGCCCTGTGGGACTGTTTGTCATTTTCAAAATCAACAGGAGTGCGCCCGAAATCGCTTTAACACTAATGCTGAAAGGAACGAAATGATATAGTGCCATTAGAAAGAGTTTGGCTTGGACCGCCCTGGTGGAATCATATACTACTGGAACCATTTCGGTAAAAAACAACCTGGCTGTCAGTAGTGGGGCCTTCCATGGTGGCTGTTTGATAGTTTGAGGTGCGGTTCTTGAAAGTGGGAAATCTCCACTAACAGTAACAGATGGGAAGCAGGTGACTGACTCATACACGAGTTTTATTTCCCGATGATCCCAGAAAAATTGACTACGCACCATGGTATTTCAACGTGAGAGGGCGGCCATACCTACAGCCAATCTCATTAGAATGTAACTGTTGTAAGGGAACATCAAGCCCATGGACTGGCCCACTCACTTTTCAGAATTAAACCCGACTGAAAATATTTGGTGTCTGTTGGCGAGAAGAGTCTGTGTGGATGGATCATTGTTCAACAGTTGGCATCGGTTTACGTCAGGTATCCTCTAGGAGCAGGACATCAAATAACTCGAGACAATCCTAAACGTATCTGGAGGCATATCACGACGATTTGTTTCCTTTGTTAACAATAAAATTCAATTTGTTTCTTAGCCAACTGATTATTTGTGCAATTTTTCCAAGGGCGAGTTCAACAGTGTTTCGAACCGTTTCAGGCACATTTTCCGTGATAAATCAGTTCATCTATTTCACACTTAAGACTCGTTCGTCTAGTTGGTATATGTTACTGAGTGTATGCATTAGTAGGTCAGATTTCGCCATTCTTAGCGGTTTCGTTCAAAAGTAATCGCAGAAAAATCAAAGTGGATTTATTACCGTTTCGTGTACGATTTTATTCCGGGGTGAAGACAAAAACTGGGAGTAGTCTATGAATCTGATTGGATAGACCGTGCCCAGTGCATGTAACGTTTGATTGATTCCTCTTCAAGAAGGTTTTCAAGCCTTTGTAGATTTTCTCTGAAGCTTCGTCATTCACCTGGTGCCCTGCAACGGATGGGTGTGTCACAATTGCACCAGTCAGGGTTCTTTGGTTCCCTGTTCTCATCAACACCGGTGTGTGTGTTCCTTGATTCTCTGAAACTATTTACCATGCCGAACATGAGCGAGTAAAAGAATGAGTCAACATGGAGGATCAAAGAGGAAGCATATTATCTTTGAGATTTATGGGGAATAATGACAGGCTAGTTAAGTGGATTGGGATGACGGCGGGAACTGCTCGAGTGATTGTATTGCTTAGACGACGAACTAGCAGTTCACTTTTAGCCTTTCCATTGAAGGGGAGTTGCACATAATGTTCCCCCCTCTTGTCGGTGATTACTGGTGATCGTGTAGGTATTCCCGAAATCTTATTTTGATTGACACTTTCCGGGTACTAGCCATTCAGTAGAGCTTGCCGTATGTAATCTAATGCCTACTTACTGTTTCATCGGAACAGATTTTCTGTATACGAGGCTCTAGGGATCAGACTAGCTTCTGCTTGCCTTTTAGAGGCACGAAAATGGTAACACTCTGGCTTCCGATACATTCAGCGAACAATCCAATTTTTCCTTTCCGCAAGGCTTACATCAAGAAATAGAAGGCTGTCTCGTAATTCCACTTCGTATGTAAAATGGAGTAAACTATGGGCCTAATTAAACTTTCCACTGGCTTATCTAGACATGCATGTTTATTATTCAAAGTGAAAATGTCGTCCACATTACCGGAAGTAACTGGGTGGTCATTCTACAGTTTCTTGGCGCAACCCATTCTCGAGTTTGGCAACGAAAATATCGGGGAATAGGCTCCCCAGAGACGATCACATCACAACTCCAGTAGTTTGTCGTTAAAGCTTGCCAATAAAGCTAAACCGAGTATTTAGCATGTATCGTAGTAGTAGTTCTTTCAGAGTGACCACCGGAATACCAGTATCAATTTCGTTTTTGGTTATTTCATTGCACAAATATTCGGTCCTTTCTAGCAGTGGGACGTTTGTAAATGCTGATGTCACTTTCAGAGATGCCGTTTTAAATTCTGTCGTAATATGTTCTTTCAATAATTCTACTAACTAAAATGTGTCATTCAAACTGTATTGAGCAAGGCTTCTGCGTACTGGTGCCAATATATCAAAAATGCAACCAGCAATTGAGTGAGAGGATGAAGCTCTTATGTCACGTTTCGGTCTCAGTGATACCCTCGACTTAAATACCTTCGTTTCGTGAGTCGTAAATGTTCACGAGTGCTATTCGAAATGTGTTTCTGGTCCTTCAACATTCTCAAAGATGCAGTAAATTGTACTTCAACTAATTTGGCTTCATCATCCTCTCCATTGGGTTCTGTAGCTTTTGTCGGGTCGCTTCGGACGACGATAATCTTATCAATCCAGTCTGTGTAATTCATTAGCACGACTCTGAAACCTTTATTGGGTCTGGTAATAAGGCTGCCCTTATTTACCCCTAAAATATCTCTGTGTCTGTTGCTGAAGATAATCCTAAATTTCTTCTAGGTTTGACGATACTGATAAGAATAGTCCACAAGGATAGATTTGAAATCTTGGGTCGCCTTCTCCGATGTAGTTGTTAGTGAACGAGCTTGAGCCTATACATTTGTAAACAGCACTTCTTCCTCCAGCTGATCACTTTTCAAAGGCAAACAACAGAAACTCTCACCTAATGATAACGCATCCAGAAATAGTTTATCCATAAACGGACGAGAAAAGTTGGGTTTATAACACTCTCGATTTGTTGGGAGATTGGTCAGTGGCTTTGTCTCGTTTACACTGTCCTGCTGTCTGGCCATTTTCTTATCGACCCGTTTTACGAAAACATCAGTAAGGAAAGGCTCAAACACGACGCGTTGATGCTTGTCTAGATCATCAAGAACATCTTTTTTATGTGCAGTTTCTTTCAAAGTGTTGAGCTTTTGTTAGTAGGGTATCCATTTGATTTGCCACTTGACTCTATAGAGTGACTGAATTTGATCATCTTCGAGCACTTTTCAGAGACTTCCAGTTCGTTTTCGGCAGTTCTCTTTGTTCCGCGAAATTGCCAAGAAATTTCATCTTTGCGATCGTTTCCAATACTATTTCGGCAATATAAACATTGTTCCAAAAATATTCTTTTCTATCATATGTATTAGCCAGAGGATAAATTTACCGAAAATGGGCCTGTTCGTCCTTGTCCTTTTCTCCGTAATGCAGTGGGATTATTCCGTGAATTTCCGAGCCTATCACCACCTGAAAAAGGGACAGACGTCGTAGGACGATCACAAAGTGTTCTCTTTCTCTCTTTCTCTCTTTCGTTATATTTATGCTCGAGGAATCATCGCGAACCCAGGAGGACAAGTAATAGCATACGAGATTCATATAATGATTCATCCTGCGATATCATCGCTGAACCTAACACTGGAAACCACGGACGCAGTGTGCAGTTATAGCTGTTAGAAAGGGGGCAGCCATAAAGTGTTGTTGTTTATTAAGCCAATGAGGGCCAGTCCAAATAACCTGGTAGTTAAGTGTGCACCTCACAGTCCTTCACCGCGGGTTCGAGTCCCAGTTGGGGCTCGTTGGATGTGCACTGTTGGAAACTCCTGACAAGAAGAAACAACTGTACTGTGCTTCCATTGTTTCCAGTAGTGAATCGAGCGTTGATGCTGCATGAAGATTCATATTATACAAGGAAGTAGGTAAATAAATTCAGTTCGACGGTGGACTGGAAATAAAAACAACAGACGTTCTAATGGATTTCAAATCTGTGGTATTTGAACATGTTCATATTTCGATGAATCCCTGGCGTTTGCACAAAGTGTGTAACACCAGAATAATTACGCCTTGGCTTCAGTTTAGTTAGAGATGGATTCAAGTGGCCATAAGTCAAGGTAAATGAGCAAGCAGGCTGTTTTGTCCAGCATAAGTATGAGAATACCAAGGTATGAGAGGACGTATGCATCATCTGCGGTCTTTGGCAGGTGGGAGCCAAGTGAATAATCAGCAAGGGGCAGGATGAGCCCTTGTCAACTTTTTATCCTTGGTATGAGTGCCAGTACAAATCTTTGTATGTGGAGATGGTATCAGTTGACCAGTCACTTTTGCATGTGTATACGTATGCCTGTATCAGCCCGTGTTCGCTTGATTTAAGCAGCAGGCTCGTTAGAGCTAGTCTTTCGACAGCAGTATGATTCATCAGTGACGACACTATATCCTGTGGAGAAGCTGGGAATATGTGCGGTGAGTACCGCTGAAATGCTTGTGGTTAACTGAAATCAATTGGATTTCTTCTCCGGAAGTTTCCGGTACCGACTGGAGTTGAACCTTCACTATCTTGTTCGTCGGACGGTTGTTCTATCAGTTAAAATATCAACATTATGATGAAAGTAGATTTCAAATGAAAAAAACCGCGACTTCGATGATAAACAGTCATTCTCGCAATTTTAGTCACCAAACTAGCATCGGTATTGTCACACTGTAATTAGATGAATCACTACTACTACTACCACTACCACGACTACTACTACTACTACTACTACTACTACTACTACTACTACTACTACTACTACTACTACTACTACTACTACTACTACTACTACTACTTATGCTAATACTAATACCAATACTAAGACTAATACCAATACTGACAATACTACTACTACTACTACTACTACTACTACTACTACTACTACTACTACTACTACTAACAGGGCGGAAGCAAAACAGGTCTACTGTAGAGAATTGAACCCCAAAATGAGGAGGTAGAATTTGCAAGCTTGCAGACAGAATAAGAGGGGAAAGTTACAGTGGGACTTAAAGCTCGAAGTGATTCAGACGAACTTGGGATCGCGGAAAAACGGTTTATCTGAGATAGACCGAAGAAGCACCACATGAATAAAAGTCAGCCGAAAAACAACCGAGAAAAGTGCGTGTCCATTCCTCGGTGAATGAACGGATTTGCGCCCAAGGTGACTATAATCGTTTTGGCTGGAGGTTCACACACTAAGTCCCAACGGAAAGCAAGAAAATGTACGAGATACAGAAGAGGAAAAAGTGAGTGCCCACCCTCCGATGGGTGAACGGGTCTGGCATGATGGAATGCAGGTGTCGTGTGTGTGTGTGCGTGTTTATGTATGTGTCTGCTAATTGTACAACAGAATGGAATAGACAGACAGAGACTCATTCAAATCGAGCAGAGGGACCAGTCGTAAACAGACTTTCATGTTTTTCTTTTTAGTAATCTTGTACCTGGTTTTATAATTCACTAGGGTCAACTGAACTAAATGCATTCGTTTCCCAACTGGGAAAGATCGAAGGCAGTGATATTCGAGGTTGGTATTTTTGGTTTAACTTTTGATGGGCTGGTGGTTCCCGTTGTTAACTGTTAGCATAAATTTTGATCGAAAAAATCACTGGCATGATTATCATTGTAAAAGAGAACTACTGATGATGACAACAAATAAGCAGCTAATGTGTCTGAATATAAGAATGTCACTGGTCGTGAAACATCACCATATTTCTCGATTTCTTTAACCGTTGGCTAGTTGGATCTTGTGGACTACCAAAGAGAATTTAAGGAGACCTACATGAATTAGACCACTGGGCAATTTTTACTCTCCTTTCTTCCACGTCATAGACCAGCCACCGTTACTCATTTAACAACCAATGTCAGCCTCAGCAATGTAAATTTCACTAAGACTTGCAACTGACAGCTGCTTTACTTTGCAACACCGTCGTTTGCTTTATCAAGTGATGAATTTGATACTACTGCCCAATTCGAGAAATTGTCCGAAGCTCCGGGGTAACAGCATTGGATGACCTGTCAAGTAGGACTTCGATGTATCTGCTATGTACTTTTAGACTGCGTAATTTAATTATTGACCCAGTTATTGGAGTCAGAATTTATTGTCATTTGCTCAATATAGCAAGCAGTGAACTTCCGAATGGGGCTTAGTATTTGGTCCTTCCAATTGTGTACCTTTCTGTCCACCTTGGTGGAGCTCCTGTAAGTTTCGCAATCATGAATGAAGTAACGAAGTTCGAAGCTTCCTTCGAATCCCAAAGTTTTACGAACGTCCCAGTTTTGTTCTCTTATTCATAGAATATCCATTCGAATACGGTGGCTCAAGTCTTGTTAATATCCCCGTTTGGCGAATCTCACATATGGCAAGTCTCATGAACAGGACAGATCCCGGCCAAAAATTACTGGCCAGTTAGTTTAACTTCACTGCTGTGCGAGTGCTTGTAGCAAATAGCTAGGAAACAGATCCCTAAGCTTTTAGTTCAGAATAAACTCAGATCATGTACGTAGCACGGGTTTGTGGCAGTACAATAGAGTCTAATAAATCTCCTGTTATTTCTAGATGAAGTAACCTGGTGACTGGATGAAAGACAGTTGTTTAAGGCCTGTTACCTCGATTTTTCCTAGTTGTTTGATTCCTTGAGCCACAGGTTCTTAAAAGTCAAACTGCAGTCTACGGAAATTGTTGGTTATTCAAGGCAATGGGCAAATAGCTTTCTAACATAGCGAACATTTAGTGTTGCGGGGAATCATATCTCACAATTAGAAGGGGTAACGGGCGGGGAGTCCTAAGGATCGGTACTCTGCCCTGTACTTTTCCTCATCTTCATCAGCGAACTCGTCGAACCCACTTTTATGTCTGTCCGTGATGTAAAGGTAGCTAGAATCTTTTATTACATGCTTCCGCATGAGTGCAGCCGAACGGGTATATACCCCGCAGCCACGAAGGCACACTACACTATTAGAGATAACAGGAAACCTGACCCCGAGGCTTGGAGAAGGGAACCTAGTGAGGTCACAATAAGTGTTAACCGTGCCAAACTGGTCGCACAAGTGGGACCTTCAGCTAGATCTCAGCAAATGCCAATGCCTAACCACAAATGTGGTAACCAGTGACAGCGTCGTAGGGTCATTATAAGTGGTCTCTCAGATCAAAGATCTAGGCAACAGTTTTAGACCGTCGAATCAGTACACTGCATCAGTAAACATGACCGAGAGGGTACTCTTTTTAGTTAGATCTACCTTCTCATGGGGAGGGGACGGAGGTATTCGTTCCGATCTACAAGGTCATAGGCTGCACCTGGAGTACTGCGTGCTAGTCTGAGCACCGTACTACCAGAAGAATAAAGACTGTCTAGATGGAATGCAAAGGCTTGCCACTAGTATGGTGAATCGACAAAGGGGAAATAGCTACAGAGAGCTTCTTCGAGTCCTGGATGTCTGCTGCGCCTAAGCGGAGATGTGTTAGAAACCTTCAGCGTAAAGGAGTTGTTGACGAATAAAAATCGAGAAGGGCTTTTCTCTCCGATCCCGGAGAGAGTTACCAGGGGGCATAATCTAGGACTGCAAAGAGTGCGCTAAAGACACTGTCTTAGAGCAAATTACTTCTCAAACAGAATGATACCCTTTCTGACTTAGGCTCGCGGATGAAGTCGTAAATAGCATGAATGCTAAAGACAATTCACTCATTGTTTTCCCCCTTCTCTTCTCCAGAGCAGATACGGCACAAAATTTCTGCCTTTCAAAATAAAGAGCTACGGAGACTCAACGACAACGTAACTATCTGAACACACGATTAGCACTAGCCACACAAAGTCCTGTGCAAACTGAACTGAACAGAACAGAAGTTAGCCTGGCTGATGGTTTTATGCACGGTTTTTTGACGATGCTCATTAAACAAAGGGTGGTTCGTATCTGTCCGATTGTATGTTCAACCACTCATCCACCCCGTCCACTTTCCGATTTGCTATCTGGTTTTTTCAGTCCTTCAGTTAGGCTGCGATGATCAAATTTCGATATGTAACCATCAGTCCCCGGTGAGTGTGTGTTTGTGTGTGTAGCTCAGTACGAATTTTTGGACAGTTCGTGTTACAAAGACGCAGAAATCGAACGGATCAGCTCTATTTGTGGTACTCTCGAATGGATCATACATGACACGAACATACATCCGGCCTTAGATACACCATTCTCTCCTTTCCGAACCATACGTCTGTTGAATCTTGCGCTTCGATGTGGATACAGATGTGTGCGTGAGTGTCACAGTGTTTGACAAAGATACATACACGCGGGGAATCAAGAGTTCGTGACTTCATCGTGTTTGGACTTCGATCCTCGTTGGCTTCACCCGAACTTAAGTCCCAGCTGAAGTGGTAAACTGATTAGATCCGCAACAGAACGGGGCAGTGTAAATGACTGTTGAATTCTTTTGGTTTGTGAACTGTGAATGAATTGCAAATCGGAAAAGTAACGAAATCATTTAAACACTCAGTGACTAGTAAGCTATACCGTAAATGTTCACTGAAGGTAAAAATAAAATAACCAGTAATTCTTAACCCCACCTCATTGATAGGTGTATGTTTGTTAACTGACCAAAGTCTGAGATACCATACAGTATAATATGAATATATTAAATTATATAGTGTAATATATTAGCGTATATGACTGCCGTTAACGTGAGAATAAATTCATTGGCTACACGACTGACGGTGGTACAGAAATGTTGGATGTTGTGATGATCTTTTGGAAGATGAGGATGGCTCCGATGACGACATACGTGAAAACGACCTTCTTTTCTTCTATATATATATATATATATATATATATATATATATATATATATATATACTAGAAAGGAACATAGTATGTAATATCTAATAGTTCTAATAAAACTCGTTTATTTAGCGTTCTGTTCAATTTAACGAAAAGACACGACATTTCAAGAAGAGGGTTTGAACCACAAACCGAAAATCCAATGTTCACCCAGATGACCACTTCCAGAGCGCGCGCGGCCAATCAGAGATTGTCTCAAGTAAAGTCAATGGTAAATATTGGGAACCCAGGACTCCGAAGGCTTCAGACGGTAGTAGCAATCCAGATGTACACAGAGTTAAAGACGACCCACTTTGTTACTGCACGATTCCCAAAAACAAAACCGGACTGCCAACCAGAATAACAGCATCCGATATGGTGGTACAACTAAAAGCACCAGGGGCAAAATACTTCTCGTCAGAGGGGAGTATTCGGTCAAAAGATGGGATTAGTTCTGATCTGAGTTCAATTCATGACGCTTCACTAAAACATTCAATTTACATAATCAGTCGGTGGCAATGCGGTGATTTCATACAGTAGAATCGTTTATGGACCGAGACAACGAGCCCTCTTAGTGCTATGACAGCTGAGGTGTGCGGCAAATGAGTCATTTGTAACGGATTTCTTGTTCGACCGTCATCCACATCAATCAACTATAACAACATAGCTGTCCGGTTCACTTGAAAACAGTCGTTTTTCAGTTAGAGGATGCGATGGTACCATTTACATAATCTTATTTACCCCACCGCGTTCGATCCGTCTGACGTGCTCATGTTTATTGCCAATCCACAATTGTCCAAAATTGTTTTGAGCAGTCAACTACTTACCTATTCAGTAAGTAGCATGCACACTCCACCACACTAATAAGCTTTGAACATTACGACTTTGAGAATAACTAGAGATAAAAACTCTCAATCGAGTCATCCATTATGGTATTGTATGATAATTCTCCTTAAGGAAAGTTTTTCGGAATATCATAACAATATCACAGTATAGTGTGGTGTAGCACATCATAGGACAGTACAGTATAGTATCTTTGCTTGTGTGGTTCTTGTGTTCATCGTCACTCAGAAAATCCGCGAGTTCGGGCTTCCGTTAAAAGCAGTCATGATAAAAAGAAGTGTAAGCGAGTGACTGTTTTCGAAAATTCCTTTTCATTACGTTAAAACTGATGTGCCGCAAAACATCAAGGAATAGAGAAACGGCTAGCAACGTGTTTATACTATATAGTAGCATGTAGACGTGTGAACGAAAATCCCGCGTAAGCACACGACCCGTCTCGCAGTTGGTGTCACTCATCAGGTACGCACACGCGGCACTCTTCTGCCTTCTCATCTTTACACTTGTACAATCCAATTTTATATCTTCACCAAGATTCAACTTTGGCCACACCTTCACATACTACTTACTATCAGTATGAGCGCTTGCACATGTGCATTGGGAATACGAGAATTTTGCACCTTTACCAGTATACTAGTCAGATTGTTGATTGACACAATTAGGTGGAAGTCCACTTCTGTCCCACTTACTTCCTTCAGAATAATCAGTCGATCATAAAGTACAACAAAAAGAGGGGCGGAGCGGAATAATGTCACGGCTCGATGTGTTCGTGGTGACCGAGTGGTTAAGGAAAGTGGCTAGACGTGCACTGGGGTCTCTGAGCGTAGGTTCAAATCCTGATGACATCGGTTTAGTTTTCCAAAAAAAAGGCCACCAGTGTTTTACTGAACACAAGATAAAACTTGCATTTCCAAACCTTGGCCCTCTTTCGAAAAAAGAGTGGACTTGTTCGAACATCGGTTCATCGAGCTAGATGAACGTGAGCATCAGAAAACTTCGAAATGAAACTCCGTCAAACGAAGACACTGAAATCCAATGGCTATAAATCTGAATCCATCCGGAAAAGCAATAGCACCGAATACCCTGGTCGACTCGGTTACAAAACTTGGTCAAAGGGCCGTCGTCATGGAATTTGGACCATGATGTCCACCAGTTTAGTTCCGCACTATACAGATCAATGCCCCATTAGAGAGTCATTGATCGATCTCAGCTGCTTTCAGAAATATTGCACGTTGTCAAATAGTTAGTGTAATAAGCAAAAAAGTATTTTTTTAAAAATTAAAGGGTAACCTAAATAAGATGGTACGTAATCTGTGGGTTTTGTCCGATATTCACACAGGTCTCCGTTTCATTGAGATCTGATGCCTGTGCCACCGATGGAATGGTCTCTTTCATCTCTCCCAATGGCATAATCTATAAATTCGAATATGAGTGCGGAGCATCTCACATAGGAAGAATGGAGACGGTTACGCTTTCGTATGACTGCACGCGTTGAGAGTTGCATGTAGTGTGAAATCAGTGAGGAAGTAGTGTTACCGCTAATCAGACACTACTCACAAGTAATTGCGTGATGCGTGTACCAAAAATGCCGTGAAGGTTTAAAATGTGGGATGTGTACCCCATCCTGTGGAGAAGACCTTACTTGGTAATGCGTTCGCTTGGAGTTAACGGGGCAGGTACCGTGTCTCCTGTTGAAGCTGTCGGGCATCTCTGGCTGTCATAGAGGTCGACATCTGAACAGGCTTACCTTGGCGATTCGGATCACCCCGGACCGGAGTGGGATGGCACCGTGGTAATACACACGCCTTCGAGGTGAAAGAACCCGGGTTCAAAACCTGGGCGTGGCATAGGATACGCATCATAGATGAGCTCTAACAAGTGCGAAACTCGAGCCAGGTGCTCCCGAGTGCAGGCTGGTCAGATGACCTGAGGTTTGTGCGTGAAAGATGGAGTCCAAAGGACAGTCAGCTAACCAAGGATTCATCAGTCCCTCACACTATTCGCAAGTAATTGCGTGAAGCTTACACTAGTCACAAGGTTGGTCGGAAAATGTCACTCTGAATCATCTACATCAACTGAATTCCCGCCTATTAAAGTGCACGGGGGATATATCGAACGATGGAAGGAGTCCCACCCTATGCTAGGAAAAAGACCACTACTTCAGTCTGACCCCACCAAGGTGACTGAGGCAGTGTTACAATTAGCGGACGACAATAGCGAAAGAACACGAACGGCAGCTACTCAACACACAAACGACAAAGCGAGCGGACGGAGTCACGAAGTGACCATTGTATATCGTGTGGTACGCTTAGTCCCGCTTTCCACAAGTACACTAAATTATGACAACAGGTACAACAAGATGTTATGGGGAACAGTTCACGGTCACTATTAGTCTGTCATGTATTCCTTCCTATGCGCATATCAACCCGGGGTGTGGGAAAGAAGAAAAGGGGAGAAGTTGTTTACCCGCCCATTTCAAACTCCTTTGGGCACTTTCATCTCTACTGCAGAGCAACTACGAAGATTGTTTTCTTTACACAAACAGTGAATATAGATGAGCTGATTTTTATCGACAATGCTCACCAGTCGACATGATATACAATGATTATGAAATAAATCACGCAATCTTATTACGCTTTATTTTATTTTCAAATTCATTTCAGAAAATGAATTCTTCAGTAAACCTAAATCTGAATTTACGGTTAGTTCACCTTAAGTATGCACTCAACAATAAAAAAAAAAAACCATCACGTTATGGACAGACCAATAAACAATGCATTTCCTCGTCATAGTAGAGGTTTATAGGGACAGAAGCCAACGACTTTGAACTTGATGCTGCATCATTGCATTTCGGAACATGATTGGCAATGAATGCTGTTGGTTTCAGTTGTTGCCAGTATAATTTTCTACTAACGCTATGGAAACATCCCAACATTTGTCCAGTCATCTGCTCACGCAATTGTCCCTATCTTTGGCTCAGATAGGCAGATCCCTTTCCCCAGTGAAATTTTTAGATTGACCTATGGTTGGTATGCATGAGTAGACGTTACGCGACATTAGCCTGGTACGGGTATTTTGTCCGGCCGAAGAATAGTGTTGAGACCTTTTTAATTGGAACATGTATAAATACCTTTCACACGTGTAGCAAAGATGCGACTAAACAGTTGCACTACACCGGGTTCCAGCTCGACAGCCATCACCGGTCAGCTTTGGTGACCGATAGACTGAGTATTTTATGCCTCTACTATTGCGGTCATGTGTGGTTCTGCCTTCTGGCTCTTGGTTTCCGATTTTCATGATGGCGCTGTAAACTTTTCAGAGAGCAAAGAGCGCGAAACAGTTTTTTCACTGAAAAAAAAACAATGAAAACGAACTGTAATCTCATTTGAATCGCACAGAGTGAGCATATACGACGTGTCTATTTTTTTAGAATCACACGGTGATTAATGTGTTAGAACCGAGATCGGTTCGGAGTGTATCGAAAAATCGATGCGTCATGTGAAATGTTATGGTTGTAAAACCAGTCTTGAAAAAGGTTACTCGTGGTGACTGAAACTTCGACAACCTACCGACGATTTCGACTACGCGGTGCTATTAAACAATAAAATTCTACAACACGGTGATTGTTCCAAAGTTATTTCGTCCGTTACCGCGGCTAAATTTTAGAACCTGAATACATGACATTCAAGTATGGATTTTTGAAACGAGTAGTATGGTGTTGTGTCAGTGCGATTCAGTTGAGATTACCGCTTCACGGCAGATGTGGAGTGCTCAAGTATAGAGATGACTGGACAGATTAGCACCGGGTACACATACCTGATGAAACAACCGCGAAACCGTTCTTGTGCTTCCGGGGAAGTTTTGTTCTGTCATCCAGATGCAACGCCACACTACTCATTCCAAATAACACTAAACATATACATCCATTAAAACAGTCTGTTTCCACGCCCACACTCCTGAAAGACTGATTTTGCAGCAATTTGTTTATTTTGGCTGCGAGCGTTGAACCCCTTTCTCTTGAGCATCGTTCTTGCTTTGTTCGCCCAATTGTCCTCATTGGAGTTTTGGTGACGAGTTTCGCATCTGGGCTGCATACTGCTTCACGCTGATGCATGTCGAAGAGCTTACCGAGATCCGCTCATTAGGAGGAGGAATCTGTTTTGCACAGTACGATTCATCAGGCAGTGTGAAACTTCAGTTCGTGATTGATAACCATAAAAGCATTGTACAGATCCCGTTTTGTCAGTCGTAAGCTGTTTTCGAAATAGTCAAGGGTCCCTCTTTCGCTTGTGGTTGTTGGTTGACTGTGACGACGGATTCCATGAACGCCTCTTCCTGTTGCCACCACATACGTCATTGAGAACATAACTGAAGATGAAGTCACTGGGACTAACAACATACTTTTACTGCTCAAATGCTGGCGGTTAATACGAAAACAGTAAAGGGTGCGAAGAATACAGACAGTTCAGGCTACGTGGTTGCTTATACCCTCGTCAGGTGTCGCCACTCATGATGGCAGCTTGCAGTTTCACTGTGTTTCTTGGCCATGGTTGATTTGTATTTAGGCGATAAACCTATATAAGCAGCATGCCGACATTTCTTTGACTGGGTGCAAAAACAGAACAAAAACAAATCAGGTGTTACAGATGCGAAGTATTCGGTTAAATACCCTCCAGTAAATTCCAACTAGAGTTTGTCTAAATAACCGAGACAGCAAAGGAAAACTAAATTAGTTCCTACACTTCCAGGATTTCTGCCATCACCTTTTCTTCTTTGATCAAAATCCGAGAAATGCAGTGTATGGGGGAATTTTATGCAAATTTATTCTCCAGGAAATGTGCCAGTATCTAAAACGAGTGGATGAATGGGAGCAACAAAAGTTCAAGTCTACGCGTAACAGATGAGCAAGGTTGTGGAGTACCTTGCGGGCTAGATTCAAACAAGACCCAGCCTGCTGATCAACGGGTTCAGTTAAAAAAGCATCAACGGGGATAGACGGAACACGACTTACAATTACCAGGCCAGGGCGCAGATCTTTAAGGTCCTGTACATGAAGACCGGGGAAAGAGGAAGTTAAAAAAAATAAAACACGATAGAAAGAAAGCATTGGTAGATGAACCTGAAAATAACTGACTGCAGAGTGCGGAACTGTCTGATTTTCCGCATTTGTAAAGAGATACTTCGTAGTCTTTCAGTGCATATTTGACACAGAGAGACAGAAGCGACCCAAGCATATGCACCTTTGAACAGTGCACGAAGTAAACTGCAAAGCAGCACCTCATAACGCGATAGATAATTAAAAACATTTTCCAAATTTGCGTTAATTAGAGTAGAATTTCATGAGGCATATAAACTCTTCTAAAATCATTGAAGACTGCCGAAAATACTGAAAATATTCACGTCCGATCTCGATGAAAGAGACGCTGGGCACATGCCACCAAGCGGTCGTAACTTGATAGGGACGGATTTTGATGATCGTTGTATGCCTGCCCGATGCACATGTATGTATGTATGTGTGCTTCTTGTGACTTTGCCTGTTTCTCAATATTTCGTTCATCACTTTGGACACAAAATATATTCACTTTGACGACAGGGGTCACTTTACAACGACGCAGCAAAATGATCCAGGATGCACATCGGGTAATCTGCGTTTCCGTCTTTTGTTTTCAGATCTGATATCGTGGATTTCTGATAAAACGTACTACGGGTATCTAAAGCACCAAAGTTATTCACATGCATACCTCAACTTAACAGATTCTACAGCTGAGTCAGTCATGTTCTCGCCAAAATGCTTTTGTTTGCGTGCTTTCAGATGCAGCTCTGTTTGAAGTTCTCTGGGACAGAACATCTGATCAGTTGACCGATGACTCGAATGGAGTAGCTGGTCATGAATGCAGCTGCTCGAGTAAAAAAGTATGCGATTTCGATAGTGGTATGCGCCGTCACCTATTTCTGAATTGGGTGTACTCACTTTAGATATTTCAGACAAAAGTAACTCAATTGATCTTGTTGTTACGTATTTTGACCGAGCGTTATCATTTAGTTGCTTTACAGTCTTAACTTGACACACAAAAGCAGTACTTTGAAATGCGAAAGTATCGGGATTGCTTCATCCCAGAACTACGCAGTCGAGATAGGAAGAACACCAGGGCTACGGAACTGTACAATAATTATTTTGCAGAACTGATGAGGATGAATGTCGCACAAAAAGAAATGATGGGTAAATTACAAGCCGACCAATCACAGTGGTCTTTTGTTATACCTTTTTCAATGCTTTCATGATTGGCTGGAGCTCCTCATAGTATGCTGCCACGAAGTTGTACCGGGCTGTGTCCCATTTGATGTCTGTTGAATCACCACAGTACCATCAACTCCAACGAGGATTTCTCAAAACCCATCTGAAACAATACGGAAAATGTTTTCTAGCTGTCAGAAACCTGGGGTAAATGATGAATTGTGCAGAAACTCATGCACAATTGAAAGGCGTAATTCCAACCTATGCCCACATTCCTCCAGATCACTCTTGTAGGTCAGTATACTCCATTTTCCTCCCAAACACCCCAATCCTGAAAGGGGTTTATTTTGCTCTCTGTTAGCTTTAAGCTGTGTTGTGTTTGATTTAGGATTGACTCTTGATTTATCACTTTCTGGTCGCTTGTATCACTAATTTTTGTCCTAATCCTCCTCGTTGTCACAACCTATTGGACGGGTAGTTCAATTCTGTGCTACTACGTACTTCGGTCGATAGCTACCCACTGCTGCGTCGAACACTGATGACTGTGAAATTAGGATCCAGTATTTTAACACCCGTTGTACTGAATGAATTGTCGAGACCTTCCTATGGGTCGTCATTATAGTTAGGACCACACAAGCTCCAGTAAGGATTTTCCGCTGAATACTTAGATATTCAGATTCCACAACCAAGATACGAATAGAAAGGGTCTGAATCAGATAATATGAATACTAGCTTAGACAAAAATGACAAGGTTTATTGTGAAGCACACCTATCATTTCTTACCGGAAAAACCACCCGATTCTGCAGAAATGGAATGCTAGGTGATTTTGAAAGTTTATTTCGCCGATTTCACCAACATTGAGTTAATACTGGTGAGTTGAAAGTTCACACTACGTGATGAATCACATCCTGCAGAATCGATTATCCTACTACTCACACTGATAACCTAAAGTAGAAAAGACGTCGGCGTAGCCAGAATTTGAACCCACATATGGATACCAATGCCTTAGTTCTGCGTGCACACTACCAACTGAGCAACAAGGCTATACCGGGGCTTCGGACTTGTCGCCGTCGGAGAAAATTATAGCATCACGTGTTATCTACTACAGTGAATTTGTAGTGTGTTTATCTGCTGCAATATTTCGTTATGAGTAGCTTACAGGTTACATCCCAAAGAAACCCAGAGACAGCGTCTACTGCGGTACTGTTCGATCGCGTGCTACGTGGCAACCTGAAGGGACTTCAAACCCATAGTGGAGATTGTTGACCAACCTACTTTGAGAGCTTAGATACCCAAATCACACAGTTTCTTCTACTGTCGCTCTTCATTTCGGTGCAGTTAGGTAAAGGAAAGAGTGAAAGATATAATGAAAATATCAATGAAGTTCACCCCGTAACTGAATGGACGCGCCTGGAATTAGAGCCACAAGGTAGAGCAGTTGTTTTACAGCCTGAACATTATCGAACAGGGATTTGGCGTAAAATCGGGGTCAGTACATGGGGGTCCAGAAAAGCAGTTTATTTATCTCCCTTTATTTTGGAGAAAATACTCCTTTAGAAGCAGAACAAAAACTCACCTGTACAGGGTCATCCGGTTTGTAAGTCGGTTTGGCGTGTGTTTCTGCATTTTAAAACCAGTCAGGTTGCCGAAGGTTTTCGTTTTGTACATCACATTAACTTTCAAGTCTCATTACAAATTATGCTTTCCTTAGACAGTAAGCGTACACTATTTTTTACCTGGCTTGTCGACGAAGTTAGACTGTAGAAATTCCAATCCAAATCATAGAATATTTGCATAGTGTTCTGTTGTCCGATAAATTGTACCACTCTAAATTAAAGCCTTGTTTGTAGTGCTAATGGGATTCGTTTTCAATAAAATTAGGACCAAGTAGAGTTGTGAGGTGGCAGCGGGTGTTCAGTTAGGCTTAAAATGTACGCGTCATTCGAATGAGGCCAATACCAGTTGGAGTTTTTTGAAATCCCTACCAAGCAATAAATTTTTCGGTAACTAAATCAAAGCTTTTATTATTTGACAAGAGTCAACCAGGGAACGGAATCCTCGTCTACATCTGTTGTGTACACAGTCAATGGTAAGTAGCACACCTGCAAGTAGATACACTCCGAAATCTGAGGAAGCGCAGTCTGTATTCGCAGTCAGCAGGGCCAAGCCGGCCTTCCGATGACGGCCGAAATGTTATTGAGTACAGGTGTGCTGTTACACGCCAGGTGCATGCATAGGAATGAGCGGGGCAGCCGATTAGTGTGGATCAATGAGCAATCATCAATTGAGATAAAGAACATTGAGTTATCGATTCGAATGCCGATAAAGCCATACAACTCCATCATTTAGGAAATTATGTTACTAACATCAGAAAATTACAAGTAGCATCCCATGGAGTATCGCTTTTTCCATACCTTCCGAACCGAATTCGGCTCCGATCGTGTAACAAAATCTCCTGTTTGCGTAGGTTTGATTCCTTTTGATCACACGGATACATAAAAGCTGCCGCATTTTACAGAGAGAAACAGTTATTTGTGCGTAATTTCCTGTTATTCTTTTACGAGATATGCTTTTAGGGAACGATTTTCCGTGACTCTGTTTTTGCAGCTTCTCATAAGTCGAACCCAATCAACTGGATTTTCGATACCGCTGTTATTTTTATGTTTCCACTACAACAGAGTATGAACTGAATGCGTTACCAAGTGCCACGTCTGTATTTCACTGGAACTTATACCGTATCAGAGTTCTTGAATTCGATGGACCATTTTACGTTAATCAACTACCATGTTCTCGCAAGTATTCAGTTCAGTTTCTTTTTGAACATCGAGTATTCATGCCCCAAGTGTCGCGGATGTTGTTGGAAATGTCCTCAAAAATGGCGACTGGAAATCAAAAGGTTATAATTAGGAAAATAAGATAATTACAACAAATGATTTTTTGAAAATTCTGAAAAAATCATGTGAATATATGTCAGTCCGACACCTCTTGAAGTACGAAAACAACTATCAGTGGATCTAACTACAGTGATTGACCTTCGGTGGTCAAATGATCATCACTGTGACCTTGGGTGACAGATCACAAACATTGTTCACCGCCCAGCTCGTTTGTCGTATGTCCCATTTTCTTCGTTTTGATTGGCCCATCTCCTGAGCTACGTGTCACTGCCATCTCTACCCTATGGACGTGCCAAACCACATGAAACCACATTCCGTTTTTGACTGCCGGTGATCAGTTTCGTTGGCACCTTTGATACAACCGAGTAATCTTTGTCTGACGCACTGTAACTGACGATACAGTTTGCCATTGTAGGAAACCCAGTGGACACAGATGTGCACTGTCTTATTCTTTCCTAGTACGTGTGCAGTTGCTTTATCGATTGACGCGCGCTCGTTTTGGAAAACTCCGTGAACGATTGTCGTAACCGAGATACCTCAGGATTCGATGTTTTTTTCTAGTTACTGACTAACTGTCATTGAATAGAATCGTATATCCAGACAGCCTCGATGTTCATTGTTTTTTGATCCAAGGTTTTACGCGTGACTCGATCCTTCGGTTACCGATGGAAGAAAAAATCTCATCTAATTCAGTGCGTGAACTTAACAATATTCATACAGAAGATCATGGAGGATGTATGTCTGACATGAGCTAATCTCCAGTAACACATAGTATTGTGTGATAACGAGTTTTCCTGATTTGAGAATTATGCAGAATATCCGGATCAGTTTATCTCTTGTGCCATGCATACGAAAGTCCAATTTTCCGCGCGATTTAGTTGCTTTTTATAATCAGCTATCTTTAGCCTTTTACCATTTATATGGCCTCTTATAACGCCGAGGACACACCTATGGACAGCTTTTCTGTTCTCTACTGCTTTATTGATTCGCCACCAAGTCCACACGAAGCGTTACCTCAAGCTAGATAGTATTTTAGATGAAGCGAAGTTTTTGGAGACCACGTTTGCGTAAACAGCATCCGATCAAAAACACTCGCGAATAGGATGTGTCAGCACCAAGTTGCATTGCGCGTTATCTATAAGGTCGTTCATGATCACGTTCGTCTCTGCATGCGATAACCAGCTGACAGTGACGATGTGCACAATCGATGGAAATTATCTGAAGCACTTAGTTGAAAGCTGGTCATATAAATCAACACAAAATCCTGGATTAGCAATACTAGCTCTAGATAACCTAGTTGATATGCGAATAAAAGTAAGTCTACTCCTTATTCTTAGTGTGCAAATACTGAATAAATTTCTACGCGAAATAATCTGGTTTTCTTCGCTCCTCCAATCAAGCATGTTGGTTGTCTTTTCACTGAGTTTCTTCCGACTGAGTCATTTCAAAGAAAAAGTACCCGACTCTACAGCCTCATTATGTGTGCAATTATTCACTTGTTCTGCACAACCAAGCGTTTGTCTCAAATATCCGCGAACACCGTCCTGCGCAGTTGAACACTGGAGCAATTAAATCGACCACAAGCTCGGTGGCTTCACAAGCAGCCGAATCTAATCACACCGTGAACGTGTCCGAGGCTTTCCCTGCCCTGTGTAAGATTTCGAGTAGGCAATCCAGACCAGCATCCTGGCCACAGAAGAGGCTATTGGAATCCGTCTCTACAACCACCTCTGTGGGCTGAAATACAATTTGCTTGCTTCATCCTCCCTTGGGCCACCCTACTAACCACAACAGACCAGAAAAAAACTAACATTAGACGTGAGTAGAAATCCACATCAGGCCTTCGGTTAGGCCTGGATTACAATGGTTTTCTTTCCCGTTTTTCCACCAACAATCTCTATCTCGTCTACCCACTGTCTAACTGGCTCAATACCTTAATTTGTTCAAATATATTGTGATCTTATGGCATGAGTGTGAATCACAGTAAGCGAGCGTGTTCGTCAATCTGTGTTCCTCAAATGTGCTCAGTGGGAATAATCGGACAACTGAGACAATTGTATCATGTGAATACCAGACTGGAGGCAGCCTAATTGCACGGTATGCGAGATTGATCCAAAAGATGATCGGTGATACGTTCCCCGAAAGTCAGAGAACAAGAAAAAGAAGAAAAACAGTTGGAACCTTAGATTAGTGCATAATAAGACGACTAATTCACGTGCTTCACACACATACAACCAAGCTGCAGTGGGGGCCGTTGCGGTACGGTAGAGACACGGTTATGGTTGTGGTGTCCCTCGCGTGAACCAACCGAGTACCTCAGGTAGAAGAAGACCGTGATAAAAATAAAATAAATGGATCACAACGAAAACGAGTCAACGGGAAGGCAACACAAACCAATAGCTCCAGAATAATATGAGTCAAACCTAAAGCACCAAATCAGCAATACTGATGCGCGGAAAAAGCTCAGAGTCCACGAGTTCATGGTCAGAAAGGGATTCGGAATGCTTAACGAGTACGTGGATGGATCTTACTGGGGAGAAGAACGTGAAACTGAACAGTCAAATGGCTGCAGTTTATTGATTGTCAGATTGAATTACGTGGCTTAATCAACATAGTAGTCTCCAACACTGCCTTCCGGTCAAACTATTTTAATAAAAAAACATTACACGCTCAAGGCAATGTCCGAGATCCATAAGAGTCTCTTCACGTGATACTCATTTGTGCCCTAAACAAACAGGTACTAAAGGGAAGCCAGTCTGAATGTAAAGTAACTGATCGTCGAGTATCACACCTAAATTCTTCCGAGGTTCAAGAAGAACTCCATATTCCTGATAGTTATTTTTAGGTCGATCAAAAGGGAAGGGTTTTGAAGAGCAGTTTTCTTTGACAACTCGGCTGACTATGGAAACTGATAACATGGATGTCAATCTCAGGAAAAAATCAAATACAATCTTTGGAAATTTGTATCGTTACATGTGCATCTAATCGCTAGGCTTAGTGTTCCGGTGTGAAGTTCTGCATCACTAGTCCAGACGATAGAATAAGTGTCACCACTCGCAACGATCAACCTGATCCACAGAATCCTCTCAGCATACGTTAAACGTGCGAAATAAATAACGATTTACTAGCATGCGAAGTTATACCGGAAAATTCACTGGAGACGGCATGCTTCTGATCATTCAATGAAAACGGAAAGATACGTATTGCGAAACCGAAGCACTTCGTTTACTCTTGTGCCTCAGGTGGATACAAACGCCGTTTGGTCAGAACCCTTTCCCACAGAGAAAGAGTTTCTCCCGCAATTTCTGGAGTAATTTTTTTCTGGTCATGAATCTAAGCTTGAGCCTTAATTTTTTGGCGATTTTCGGCTCCAAAGAGCAATGTATTAGATGATATGTCTTCGTTTCCTTCATTATTCTGCTGATATTCAACGCAACCTCGGTGGATGTGTTCAGCATTTTTCGCACCGGATTTGGTGCGATTTCCCGACTTTCGCCACCTCATCAGCCGTGGTTAAATTCACCTACAATGACTCTTCCGGCCAAGTTTCCTTCATAACTCGTGAGTCTTCTCAAGAGGCTGTAGTAACGGAAAGCACTTCAACACTGACCAAATTATAAGACGTGTCCACAAGCCCGAACACCTCCACTGAAAGACCAACCCGGGCTATTCGGACCACCTCTCGAAGGAGATCCTGGACACTGTCCACAAGTCGGTCCGCCAATAGTTCTACTCGTGATACCACTTCCAAAGTAGTCAGTGCACTGTCCAGGAGCAAACGGAGCACGACGGCGTGCACCAGCGGGTACACACCTACTCCGATCCGGGACATCTTGAACCACGACATGGACTCCTGACGGTTGATCGAGGCGTCCCATGACCAGGACCCTCTTCGCGGCGGCCCAGTTCGTCTAATTCTGGTCCCCTCACCCTCCGCCCTTGAGAAGTGCTGTAAGAGTTGTCAACTTACCTCTGCCACACTGCGTCACTGAAAGCTCCCCCGAAATCTTCGAAGTCCTTCAGTAAGCTCCTTAAGTCTCCGTCCTCGAATGGCTTTAGGCATGAGAGATAAATCCTGGTCAAGTAGCGATCCTAGGTGGAGCGATTTTAATACTTTTTCTCAATTCATATATTGCGAATAATACAAATGGTCAAATTACAGGCCTCCATGCTGAAATCTGTTCAACTTAAATGTGGTATTCGGTGAGGCATTTGCTGAGATTTGAGCTCACGGAACCTTCCGGTTTTTTATCGTTGCACGTGGAACACGAGCAACAGACCGTTCCAGTGTGTTACAACCAATTGTTGTTTATGGGAACAGAGAGAAGACATAAGCCGCGAGATGCAAGCATTTCGTTTACTCTTGTCAACCGCGTTAACTCGACAGACTTCACTCTCCCCAACGTACGTACTGTAAGAGCTTTCGATCGTGCCTACTTTACTGCTGCACTTACCCCCCTACTGTACCATGTATATATACTGACACGTTTTACGTCCGTGGTTGACAAGATTAAACGAAATGCTTGCATCTCGCGACTTATGTCTTCCCCCTGTTCTCATGAATTGGATAAAGGGGACGCAATGTTTCAATTGTTGTTTGTCCCAGTTCTCAGTTTCTGTCGGATACTGTCCCTTATTCACAAGTGATTCTTTATTTCGTTTCGGTTTGCACGAATGTCGATTTTGGTATCAGTTCTCAAGATTCTGACTTCAAACTGCCACTTGCTGTTCCAAACTACATTGCTCTAAGAGTAGTACCAGAATGTAACGTCAGTCACGGATTACGTACGTATTCAATGCAAAAGACTTTGGGAAGCCAGGAATGTAACGTTTATCTAAACTAGCAAGAAGAGTACACGGGTTGAAACGCGAAAATCAGTAACGTAAAAACAATGCGTAAAATAAAACCAAGGAACGGGAGGTGAATTAGCAGGACACAGATTTCAGTACTGACGATAAATCCCCCACAACTCTCTGATGGACAGTCATCTTTGTTAGCACTGTCTAAGCAACTCTAGTGTGCTCGGTTGATGGGACGCTAAAAACGCCATAGTGGTGATAAAGAAGAGAGTTGACATTGCTTGATGAATCATGCACCTGTTTGCTGTGCCTATTGTGATAGTGGTATTGGTCAAGGTGATGATGATGCAAGTGGTGATGAAACAGTAAGGCGTCGACACTTTGTAAGGCTAGTCATTTAATAAATAAAGACGGCGATTCACACTGCAGATTAGGGAATTCATACCTAAATCATGTCTAGAGATGTGAAGTCATTGTTCACGGAGAAAAATGGATGAGGTTTGTGTGCTCAGCCGTAACCTAGATGGGGTGTGACGATGGATAAGTGGGTTGATGGACTACTCCGGAGGTGAGGTGCAAACGACACCACGAATAATCATTTTGAAAATAACTCAGTGGTTAGAGGCTGCCAGTGACCTTGTGGGTTTCATCTTTTACAATTTTTATTCTGCAGCTGAACCGTTTGGTAAATTAACAGGTTAGAGAAATAAATATTCAAGGTACCATGGCTAAGATGTATGAGCCACTGACCCAGCTACGCGTGAAACCTGAAGGAGTAATGCGCAAGATAGGAAGGATACTTGTTGACATAAAATTAAGACATCACCAATCGTTCATCGTGAAAAATCCTGCCACGTGAATTTCGAAGGTCAGTTATCTCAGTTCCCTCACACAAAGTCTTGTGTGAGCCAACAGTCTGCAGCAGCACCAAGATATTGCGTAATTTATTCGGATTCGGTCGGACAAAATTTCTGATAATGGGAACTTATAAATTCATCTGAATTACCTCAAGGAGTTATGAATATGCCTCCGTCCCAAGAAACCGTTTTCAGTTTTCTGAATATAAGCATCTCAGGTTACTGCTGGCTGATTCAACGGAACATCTGGATGGTGAAAGACAGTATTACTGACGCAGCTAACGAAAAGAACAAGATAGCTACCTGCACTTTGAAGTACTTCAAAGTCCTCTACCCTAAATTTTGAAATTTTACCAGTTTGACACTTCACGTTACACCTAACACGGTGTGTGTTCAGTTGAACGACTGCGTGAATATCTGTCCGTTCTGCTGATGTGGTTTGCTGCAAATTCACATCCGACTTGGAGAGATGGGAAGGAAGCGTCATTCTGGCTCTAAAGCGGTGATTGAGGAGGAACAACAAAACTACAGATACTACTACTAATACTACTCCTACTTCTACCACTGCAAGAGAATATCCTTTAGTTTCTCCCGTCACTGCTGCTGCAATGCATTCCAAAGGACTGTCACCCTCCGTGGTACGCTGCACACAAGCGACAGGTCTACTGGTTGTTGATTTATAAGCGTGAGAGGATGACACCCGTGTCCCGTTTATCGTTCGCCATCAATTCTGGCCCTACAACTCCGCTGAGAATCAGCTTGGTGTAGATGAGATAACCTCGTAACCAACTTCTCGTGGGTTTCTGGGAGCAATCCGTTAGCCTGGAGGTGACCTTCAAAGCTGAACCCTCGTAGTAGAACGTCGAAGCAGGGGATGGCATGCTTCACTCGTTCGAGCTTGGCAACATTCACGGCTGTGCATGTGAATGTAGAAGAACCATTTACGTGGGAAGCCTACAAGCCCTTGAAGGCCTTTGTAGATAGTTACCCAAAAGGCCGAAATATTGCTCAGAGCATACTCCAAGTCGAGGTCACTGCTACGCCAAAGTCTTCTTCACAGGTTGACTAGCAGATAGATGATGCTTGAAAGTCGTTGGATAGACCATTCTCCGACCTCCACACACTCATGTAAACACAGCTCTCCACACTGATGGTGGATGTCCATATCTCGAAACAGCTGCATTTCAACAAGATTATCTTGCCTAACTTGTTGATCTACTTCCTACCGCGTACCTGAAGAGAGACGACTGGATGAGGAATAATCAGTTGTTTACATACACTAAGAAAAGTAACGGGCGTAAGTTCAATCCCAGCAAGATATCAAAGAATACACTGAACTAATGGTGGTAGTAGTACTGTGCAACTCACTTGTAAAACTTCATTCCCTTTAAGAAATCTTCAGAAAACCGAATATGCCTCCACAACAAGGGCCCTATTGTCTGCAACGGTAGACCATGGTGTCAGACACTTTGTTGGAGTAAAAAAGGATTGCATCCATGGCGTGCTCCATGGCCTTGGTTTCCTACCTTCCTTAACGAGCAAGCAGCCAGTTGGATGCATATGATCCCCTCATCCCGAATTCACACTGTAGTGGGCACAACGGCTGATGACTAACGACGTGTTCACTAGGGTCTAAAACCACTAAGGGTTTACCAACGACGGATGTTAGACAATTGGAACAATAGATAACTACGGCAAGCTTCGAAATGCTTTCGAACTACCAACGAAGTTGATCTTCTCTATTCTGTAGGTGATATCATTGTCAGCACTGACGAATTGATGTGTCTTGTGATTATTGGAGTTTCCACTACGGCCGGATTTGGCGTCACCAGGGAACATCAGGCACTAGAAACGGACGAGTTCTGACTGTAAGCAGCAATTCATGCACCTACCCCTTCGAAAAATTCAAAGAAAAGCAAGATTAGCTGGAATCTCTGGATCAGGCGGAAATTCTGACGGTTACACGAGTTGTCAATTGTAGCTCTTGTTCTCCATTTTAGGTACACAAACCAGCATCCAGGAACAAACAGAGTTAACTAGAAATGTTTGCTCGAATTCATGCTAAATTACTTGTTCTATGTCAGTACATGCTTTGATAGAGTTCATACCGGACTCCGGTGGTTCGATAGCCTTACCAGGCTCGATCTGTGCACCATAGTAGAGAGCCGAATTCCGAGTCAAACTACAGTGAGTCGTTCACATGTGGTCACCGCCTAGGTGGAGTTGTCTCGCGCAATCTCCTAGGCCTATTCAATATCGCAAGGGCCACTATGGTACTAAAACCTGGAAGATGCTACCCTACCGACTTCACTAAACGGCACGTGTCATTTCTTATTTACTCCCTCTGGTCTGGACACAACCTGCTATCCTCATCGTCTTTGTAATACAAGAACAGAGTGATCACTGCCACTAAGAGATGGTAGATAGTAGCGTAGCTAGCCAGCGGATCAACCCAACATCCGACTTTCTAGGAAAGGTGAGCTAATATAATATGGAATGTTGGCCACCTTGAGTATACGACGGCTAATTTATATGTGTGAACAGAGCTAGATCATGGAGTGTCAGCAGGAGAAAAGGTTCCACACCAGGTAGACACCGTTCATCATCCCAGACAAATTTCAGGGGACTGAAGTTGTCTGAAACAAGGCCATGGTTTTCTTTCACTCACCCTCGAATCTCAAACAGTATATCTGGATAATCCACTTTCGGAGTCCTCAAAACGACAATCATGGACTCATATATGATGGTGGAATGTTTAAAAGGAAATCCATAAGGATTATCCATAACCTCAAGGGTCAAAATGGGGATTCAGCGGAAGCGCTAGTATCTCTGTCCAGACAACACACAATGACACCCTCTTGGCCTCTCGTTTGGTTCTCGGAACTCGGTAAACGTTTAGCCTGAAACCGTCACTTCGAATTCAAAACACCTTAAGTCAACCAAGTTTCTATTAGTGAAACCAATGCCGGCGTACGCCATAACACTCAACACTCCAATTCGTCACTTTTGTGTAGAAAATTTCAATTGTCCCTGCCCACCTCTCATCTCGGATATCACGTTGGCGTCTACTATGAGTTCACTGGACTAGGAGGTTGGCAAATTGCGGTTAGTGTCCGTCATGTGATACGCGGTTGCCTCCCCTAGACTCGAAGACCTCTTATGAATAGGTTCGTTCCCTATTCGAGACGACTCTCCTGAAGCGCACTGAGGACCGGATTGAGCTTCTCACTATCCTAAGAACCTAGGTCTCTCAGTCATACGGTTGCTCCTTTTGATCTTTGGAACCCCTGGAAAAACAGAAGAGCCTCCTCATCAGAGCTCAAGTCTGTGAGTAGCTTGGGTGAACCGGGGTGATTTCGTTTGCCTAACCAAATGGCAGCTTTGATCTTTACTTTATTTTTTCAGATCCTCTTTCCCTGGGTGGACAATCGTTCAAAAGTTCCAAGTAAAAGTGAAAAGTGAAGATCCAGATGTTTCTGGGGTGCTTTGACGTTAGTCTCTGAAAGACGCTGTGACCTCTGTGGAGAGGCTTCACGCCTCGTAGGCATCACTTTCGCTGACAAATTTGCGGACGAGAGCTGAGCGGGACTGACTCGGTTACGTAACTGCCGCTCTGTTCTACCCACGTAAGTTGCTCCGCAACTACACTGAAATTGGTAAATCAGATTCGATTGGATGTACGGAGGTGGACGTTGTTCCACTGACGGTGTATGCGGAGCAACCTACGTGGGTAGAACAGAGCGGCAGTTACGTAACCGAGTGATTGAACACATTCCAAATTGGGTACAACGTTTTGTGATGCAATCAGGGTCAGATCAAAGGCATAATGACAACGTTCGAAACCATAAGATCCCGTCGTCGGCCGTCGGCCGTCGGCCGTTGCTCGTCATCTTCTGATGAGGCAACATCCAGCTGACCGAAGCACTGCGTTTTGGGTCATTTACGTGGCAAGAAATACCAGGATTTTGAGGTCTGCTGAAGTTATTATCATACATCGATGGAAACCCATATTATGTCAGCAGAAACAGCTCTTTGTTAATGTGTCTTTACCATGGTGACGTAACTTGACTATTGTAATTTTCCCCATATTTGTCGAACATGATGGTTTTACATGAACTTATATAAACAGTATCGTTCTGTAGTGTGCACCATGTTGAGATGGAGCGAAATCGTCCCGGACCTAAATCGTGCTATGTTGCAACTCTGGCTTTTCTTTTCAGGATTACTTCGGGAAAAGCATGTTTCAGTTTATCTCCATTTCGCAACTTCCATCACAACGAGCCACCAAAGTGAACCAAAACCCACCGATACAGTAAGAAACCGGACATGATGACAAGGCAGCTCTGATTAAAATCTAAACATCCAGCAACATTGCCAGGTTGATATGGTTGCCAAGACTCCAGTTCACGTGTTCGGTTAGGCTTCTGCCCAAATTCACGGACTGCCCACATATGACCAATAGTGCGTAGGATCCGAGGCAACATGTAATGCGAGTAGGCGGAGCGGCTGGTAGGCCCGGTATGGCTGGTTCACTCTGAGCTGTTAAAGTATCCTCCTTACACAACGGTTTGCGCGACACCCTGAAACGCGTATACCTTCTGCCTCGGAGTTTCGTCACACATTAAATGGAGCTTAACGTTCTTCGTTCACGACACAGTATTTTCGATCCCACAAATTGCTATACATCGATGGAATCCATTCAGAGGCGTGGTTGAACTTTTAGAGCGCTGTTGATTTCGTTCATATTACCCATACAATTCCTTATGGTCAACCCGGTAAAGGAAACGAAAACCGATATCACCAATGAAACATCATTCCCACACGCCCAGTCGTCAGCCACGTTACATTTTGAACTTTGCGCGAAATACTATTAAGGAAACGATGTGGGTTACAATATAGAAAACCGTCCACGGGCAAGAATATGGTGAACTCAATTTTTATTGTTATTGACAGCACTTTGTATTGTTTTATAGCATTCGTGGATGCAAGTACACGCTGATCTCGCAGAGTTTAACTTCAGTTACGTGCCAGTTCAACCTGTGTTCTTCCTACTTCGAAGCCTCTAATTCAGACTTGAGCGTTTTCGACGTTCATTGTGAATAGCCTCATTTCTCCAATGTTATCTTAATTTTCACAGAACTGCAACTGCTCGGATCTCTAACTCGAATCACAAAAGTAACTATCAAGTTTCTCCCTCGATAACCCCTAATGGTCGGTGCCGACTTTCCAAAAGTATTGCGCCAGTGTCGTAAGATAGATGACTGAATGCGGGAATATAACACCACAGTTATTGAACATCGTTATTTAGTGCCCTCGTTATTCATACATATTCGTGTTTATGGAGGCTGGTATAGGAAGAAAGGGTAGTCACCATAGAAGTGAATCTGGAATGCATTAAACTTCAGTCGTATGAGCACCGGCGAATTTTGAATTCGCCCAGAAATCTATGGTTTTCCCTAGGAAACATTTTCCATATATCTGCTCTTCATCCTTCACATCCCAATCCTAAATGAGCTCAAGAACCCACAGTGTCTCACGACCAAGGACTTGTAGCTGTCCGTAAAGGCGATAACACGGAGACAGGGGGAAATAAGGAATCGGTTCTCGGACCTAACCATTCGTTTCACCCATTTGCCTTCAACGTTCGTACACTATGCCAAACGGGGCAACTTGCTGCCATATCTGGGAATATTGAAACTTTTAAAATATATTTGTCTTGGGTCTTTGAAACAGACCTACAGGACCCAGGGGCAGTGACAACAGATCGCTCTCCCGATACAAACTCAGCTTCTCGCTCCATCGTTCGCGTGTCGGGTGATCCGAAGTCTAGAGCTCATGCTCAGACTGACGTTAGCGTCTCCCCAAGCATGAAACCGATTGTTAGGTGCTCGACTGGATCCAGGTCAGCAGCCGCTTGTTTGTAACTCATTTAGACTGTTCTGCGCATGTCAACAGTAACAGATTTAAGTGCCGATACCTATTTGTCGTTTCTATGTCTGCCCTCAGTGACGCTAGTTCTCCTGAGACTAGAGACGAACTCTACGGTGATCTTTCTAGACGGATACGCAGCATGCTCTCTACGGACATCACGGCTGTTCCTGGTGATTTCCATTCTCAAGTTTGAAGCCTAGACTAGATGGGGTGGTATATGGGGGTCCATTTGGAGTATGGAACCGACAGTAGTGATCGATTCATACAACTTTGTTCTAACCATAGACTATTCCTAGAAAGTATAAATTTCTTGCATAAACAGCCTCACCGATCAACTTGATATCCTCCTACTTCTTCGCATCACTGGGCTCTCCTATCACTCACGGCTGTTAGTCATTTTGGTCCAAGTCTGGAGACAATAATCACACTTTTCTCGAGGGCATTTCTGTCTACTTTTCGTCGGTGGCCGAAACAAGGCCAAAAGCAACCGTCCTTCTAGGCTCTTACTGCACGAAAACCATCGATCTGTTTTCCAAACATAATTATCCACCAAGTTATCGATGCAGTCAAATGTCTAGGATCCAAATGAGCGACGGACAGAAACCAAAGAGGCTCTATTTTAGAATAGGTATGCTGCAAAACTCTCAAGAACCAAACACACACAAAATTCCTGCTTTTCTACGTTCAAAACTGCTGTACTGAATACGGGCTTAATGACTCCTCCATATCTCAGATGTGATGATTTAAGGAGGTGCCTTAGACGTCAACTGATTTTGAGCCTGAAAAACGATTGGGAGCATTGCTGCGTTGAGAAGTTCAAGAGATGGAAAAGACTGATGCGATCGGCAACAGCCGCAACTCTGTTCGTCTAACTGGAGAAGCTGGTCCATGGAAGCGGGATGTTAGTGAGCTGATCAGAAGGGGAAAGGCTCACTTGTTCAGACTCGAAAGCGTCGTCTAGATCTTTTGAGAATCATTTTAACTGGTCTCCAGTCGCAACAGGTGTGCTAACTAGCACGATGTTCAGAGTTCCAGATGTACATACCAATCCTCCTTTAGAAGCGGGGGTTCTCGGTTGGATAAACTACCTTAACGGATGTAGGGCTATTGATCCGGATAGATTGACTACGTCTGTTTTCGGGGATGGTGGCTCAGCGTTGACTCTAGTGTTGAGAAAACTTATCCGCTAGATATGGCAGAAGGAAAAGGTTCAAAAATATAGGTCATTCAAACATTAACCTCTCATCTCTGGGCTTTGATTTCGGTTGTTGCCTAGCAGCATCTTCGAGTCAAGGGCAACAAGATTAGAAACTATGAGAAGGAGCCGAAAACAAAGTAGAAAACGGAAGTCATATGCGAAAATAATGAGTCCGAATGAAACTGCGACATTTGTCGCGACAGCTAGCCATATCAATAACGCATCCAACCATTTGGTAGGCGGGTCTCGTGACCTCCAACCCGGAAGTCTAACACCTACAAAGCAGCCAAGTTCTTTGTTAAGGCTTTTTACACCCTTCTTTCATGTCATGGACTGACCACCCTGAACTACCTTCCAACCACTACCGATCTCGGAGAACAGAGCACGCTGTGGAAGTATATCAGTGGACATGTGCAACATATGTCTCAGCCATCTTAACCTGTTTTAGCTCATTACCTGTTCTACAGATAGACCACGAGCTTCTTACACCGTACACCTAAACTCAGCGTTACTTTACGGTGTTCCCACCATTTTCGAATAATGCTACGGCGACATCGATGCTCGAGCACCAACCGTCCTCGCGCACCTACTCACTCCTCTTAATGGTCATGTTTCTGACCCGTAAGAAAAAACCGATGTATTCGTGCAAGTGTACACTCGACCCTTGACAGACAATCAGATGTCACGCCGGCTTCACAGGAAGCTCAAACTGGCTAAAGTCAATCGCGCGATAACACGCGATAACACCTCATCCGATATCTGATCATCTGTGAGAGGTGACCGGGCAGGTACTATACCCGGTAATCAGTAAAAGAGAACGTGCATTCAAGTACGCCGCACTGTAACCGCAAACATGATATCGTTTCTAGTGGACGAGAACAAGAAGTCAATGTCTGCCTAATGCAGAGCTAATTACATGTGATTGGTGGAGTGGAACGAAGTAGGACGTGGTAAATACAGGTATTGCACGTGCGAGTGCAAGGCCAACAGGATCAGAATGTATCATGTTCGAAAGCCAATGACCCATTACTTGATAGCATAATGCCAAGTAACAAAGCTTATCTACTTCAGCTAGGGCTGCTCTTGCCCTGACAGATTTTGGTTTCCAGCCAAACCAACATTGCAGCAACATCTTGCACTACAAGGGTGTAATATTCATACCAAATTTCGCTAAGCAGTTATCCAAGCTGCAAATAAAAGCTTGCAAACTACCTGGGTCTTTACTTAGCAGATCCATGTCATCCGCATGCTCACTTTCTGACACTCTTTTACCCGGGAACGAATTTAATTTCGTAATCCTCACATGGAAATGGGTGATCTCTAGGGTCATGTCATTTCAAAAGCTGAAGAGATAAGGAAAGAAAGGGCAGTCGTGAAGTACATCACTTCTCGTGGTAAACGTACTTGAAAGATTGCCGCAAACTCAAACTCGGCTTCAGTCATTCATGTACAGGGGTTTTACGATGAATTTAGTGAGGTAAAGAATTTCTCTGATCCACCATTTAACAGGAGGTAGCACCAGAAGACAGGGTGATCGACTAAGTCGAAAGCTGCTTTTACATTGAAGGAAAACAGTGATGGCGTTCCCACAGGAGGCGTGCCTATGTTCTAAGCTTTCTCGAACAGAGGAGATGTGATGAGTACAACCTCGACCAGGTCTGCACCCAGCTTGGCTCTCTCGAGTTTACTGATTTCGAGTGTAATATAAGCCAGCTGTCTAGATACGATGCTGGACGGAGTTAATCATTTTACTTTTTACAGGAAGGCATGCCGCCTTTCTTATAAATTGCACAATCATTGATTTGTATTAACTGTTCGCAGCTTGTTAGTGTTAATGTTAATGATGAATCTAAATATAACTTGCGGGCTCCACTACCTTCAAAGGTCATGACCTTTAGGTGTTCCCTTGAAGCATCATTTTGTGAGAAGCCTTTTAACCACAAGTCACTCGAATTCTGGCTCCAAAAGAAGCTAATACCTCTGAAAATGGTTTTTCCTCTGTTGGTAGTGTTCGGTTCTAGTATTGTTTGTCCATTATACAAAGGGTATTTTTCAATTACTCCGGAATCTGGTTTCGTGGTCATAAAGTCCGTTGCTTCGAAATGATCATGAAATAAAATGTTGAGATCGTTATTTTGGAACATGAATCATACAAATTCCATTTGTTCCACGATATTGTCCGCGGAACTTTCATTTGTCATACGAAGATCGCGCTGAGACTGTACATTGGCGTGTTGTGATGGCTTGCTTACTTCCATGAAGGAAAGAGCTACATAGGATAAATTTCTTAAGCCGAAAATGCATTCACAGGTCCACGGGAAGAAGCGAGATCAATTTCAGTCTCTGGACCAGGTCTTCGGTGACACCTGGTTGCAACAGCTGTGCTCCTGGAGGGGACACTTCGGCGAATGAACACGGAGAGAAACAGCCTACCGGTTTCTCTCGAAGGTGGAAGAATTCATCGCACTTCATTAGTCGGTTATTTATGAGTAGCGAGCGATTTCTACTGATACGATTCCCGTCCCATTGTTGAAATGAGAAAAGACAACAGGCTGCGGTGGATTCGACGTTTTTACTTACGGCCTTGTTATGTTAACAGAAGATAGAAGGCCAGGAGAAATAAACACCGGAGACTACTATCCAAGGTGTTCCAGTTCTCCAGAAGTGGTTAGAAAGAAATGGAAACGAGCCAAAGCAGGACAGTACCAGGTTGAATAAAACAAACAGGCCTCAAACTGCCAGTCTACTGAAGGGATTGAAGCTAACCAGAGTTTTCAACTCTCAAAGAGACTGACTAGCGTTTCACTTACCAGTTATGTAAATAAGCCACATAATTCTTCTGAAACAGAACTAGCTGTCCTGGTGGTGGGTAAGTACCCCAAGGTACAGTGCCTAACCGTAAGCCACCTCATCTGACCGTAGGGAATGGTGATTCGAGTGAAGATGTGAAACTATCTGTTGCTAGTGGAAGGCCTGATGCCGGAACTGGATGAGCTCATAAGGAGTGGCTATCATTCCGATAGCAGACCTAACTATAGATTCCTATTTATAAACAAAGCGCACTCATGCTCTACACACGCGGTTGCATTTAGGATGAGTTTGGTGTCAGCGTAGAACCGCCACAGAATAGCCGGCGGAAGCTGAGTAGCCCCCGATTCACTTTCCGCTTGCTATATTAGGTGCATGGGGCTTAGGATTGATTCAGAATCAAGATCCACCCCACAATCAGGTCACACGCGACAGACCGCCCTGGGTTACCGCCCCACTCCCCTTTGGGCCAAAAATTTGAGTCAAAAGATCCCGTTAGGCTTCCCGAAAAGAATTCCCTTTTGCGGTGTGGACAACAGCAAAGTATGATTCTCCAGCAACTTTCCAGTGAAAGGCCTCACTAATTTCTCCTCCTTCACTGTTAACTTAAGATCGTTGCAACACTTCACGGGTTATTGTCACTCTGGAGAAAGCCGCAGTTTAGGAGAAGGACATAAGTCGAAAGCAATTTTTAAGCCTACTTTTTCAGTTCACTTGGTTGCAATCAATGTCTGCATATTATGTCAGGTAGACGAACAAGCTGCATTCTTCAGAATTTTAGAAACTTTCAAATCGCTGAATGCCGTGTCTCTGAACCGAACATACAAGACCCCACTTCCGTGGTCACCCTTCGCTTCTCAGATGCCACCCGATTCTCTCGCTCCACTCTTCGTGTTTCGGAGTGATCTGGTGTCTACTGTTCGTGGTCAAGGTGGCGCGGGGATCGCTCGAAACATAACAGCTGAGCATGCGCTGCTAGACTGGATTCCAGTTAGCAGTAGTTCGTATGCAGTTCGTTTGGGGGGTTCTGTGAGTGTCAATAGCAACAGACTGAAGCGTCGAAGTTTGTTTGTCCTCTATTTGTGTGCATCCATTGACTGCAGTTACCCGGAGATCGAGGATAAATTCTATCGGGATTTGTCTCAGCTAATTCAAAATATACTATCAGCGAGCTTGGTGGTGACTGCTGGAGATTTCAGCACCTAAGTTGGACGTTTGGGGATCCCGAAAGGCATATAAGAGGCCTATTTGCTGTTCCGGTAAATGGCACTGATAGGGGCAACTGTCTGACCCAGCTGTGCTCTGAACGCATTATTTCTGGCTAGTATGCATGTCTGCTACAAAAAGTGACACGGACTCACATGGCGTTCTCATATATCTTCTCGTAGTTGGAATCAGGTTGAACATATTGTCTCTGGTCACCGCTGGCGTGGATCAATTGAAGATTGTCGTTCATTTTGATTAACGCCTTGGTACGTTCGCATTTCTGTTGACGTCTCGTTCGTGGTCGCACCCATGCCAAAGCCACCTGTCCCGCGTTGTTTCTTCTAGACAATAACAGATGAGCTACTTTTCAGGCAGAGCTGTCTACACGGTTATCGATGAAGCCGGATGTCCAGAACCCGGAAGGATCAAGGAAGTCTTGCACATCGCTTCCAGTGCCACACAAGACTCCGGTTTGAGTAGCCCCTCTAAACGACGGAAATCTTCGACATCGGTAGCTCTGTTTAATGCTCACGGATCTGTCTCTCCAGATGCCGTATTCATAGAAACGCGTAAATCCCGGGGACGCCAACTGACCAGCAGCTTGAGAAATGACCCTGAATAGTGGTAAACAGCGAAGTGTAGGGCAATGAAAAAGGCCGCTTTTATTGGTAATACTCGGGACTTTTACCGTTTGATTAGAGATGCCGGTCCATGGAAATCCGGGGTAAGTGAGTTGATCAAGGAATCTGGCGACTCACTGATTCACCCTCAGGGACGTCGTCTGGAACACTGGGCGGAGCACTCTACGGAACAGTTCATTTGGCCCACTTCAACGGTGGACCTTCCGAATATACCTGCAGGAGAAACGAAGCAGGTTGATATCACCTCTTCATCAGAAGTAAAGCTTATGCGGGAGATATGTTACTTGAAAAGACACAAATCAGCTGGACCGGATGGGTTGTCTCCATCTTTTTTCAGGCGCCGAAGCAAAGCTTTGGTTTCTGAGCTTACAAAACTCCTTGGGGTATCTGGTATAATGAGCAGACTCCCATGGACTGGTGTGAATCGGCCTTTGTGTCGATTTTCAAAAAGGGTGACAGACTTTGTTGTGAAAACCACAGGGGAATTAGCTTGGTAAGTATCACATACAAACTGCGCACCCGTTAGCCGACATTCGTGGAACTTGTACGAGTGAGAATCAAGCCGGCTTCAGACCCTGTTGGGGTTTTATTAACTGCTTGTGTACACTTCGTCAAATTTTGCAGCACAGGTACACCTTCCATGGGCCAACCATCTGTCTTTCTTGACCTGAAAGTGGCATTTAACTCAGTCGACCGCACGACTCTCTGGAGCTGCTCCTGATTGAAGGGTGTACCAGAAAAGTTTATTTCCCCTTCCCAATCTTGGAATGCAAACAGCCGAAGCCGAGTTCGTGATTACGGCGAATTTTCATCCGAGTACGCGACGAGAAGCAGTGCTCATCAGGGTTGCCCATTGTGCCCTTCCCTCTCATTTTTGTAATCAAAATGGCCTTTGAGATAACCCTATTCTCGTGCGCGAATAGAGGTGTCGATCGTTGCTCCGACAGTAAACTGTCTGACTTGGAATACACGGACGATATAGTTATTCTCACTGAAGATCCAGGTAAGTTGCAAGCTCCTCTTTACAGCTTGGACAACTGCTTATCAATGTTGGGTACGAAATTGCACTTTTAAAGTGTGAAAAGCTGCTACAGAACTGGGTTCGTTGTACTCCAGACCTTGTCTCGACGGGAGAAGCTGTAGGGGTATCTGATAAGATTAAACACCTGGGCGGTTAGATCTCCAGTGGTGGTCAGATACCTGATGGAGTCTCATTGCATATGCGAAAAGCTTGAATGACTTTCGCCAACCTCAGTTTCCTGTGGAACCGGCTTGACATCCCATTGTATGTTGAGTTGAGTGTTCTTTTTCGCAGTTAGATTTGTTTTCTTAAAGGTCTCAGAAACATGGACACTCTAGTATAACAATATGAAATTTGTCGGTATTCGAAAATCGATGTCTTTGTAGCGTTGCTAAAGTAGTGCGGGAACGCAGTATAAGTAATTTTGAGGTTAGGCGAAGAGGATTGGACACTCCAATCAAAGCGTTAAATGAAACATCGAAGGTTATCAAGCTAAGGATGTTACAACGTGATTTGCGCTTATCTTGTAGGATTTCCCGACACGCAGTGTTCGCTGATAGGGCTAATGGTTGGAAGATGAGTAAGGGTGGTCAGAACATGACTTACAAGAAAGATATGAAAAGCTTTGCCAGTGAGCCTGGCCTTGTAGGGTGTGTTAGACTTCCTGGGCAGGTTCCAAGAGGTCCATCACCAATCGGTAGTTAAATACGTTGAAGGATAGGACTCAATGTAGCAATCAGCAACGCCCTTGAAAGCACATACCTTTTTCGTCGACTTTCACTATTTGTATTTCTATCAGTGTTTTTACACTCCCGTTTCTTCTTCACCACTGTTTCTGATGGAGGTTGCCGCTGAGAAATGGCAACCAGAGCCGCCGCACACACTGTTTGGCGAAACTTTGTACAGTAGTCTCCCAAGAATGCAACACCCCTGAATGCAATAACTCTTCTGCATGAAACAATTGTTTTGCAAGAAAATGTTATCTATATGCAACCTCGTACCAAAAAATAAACCCCCAGAACCGTACAATAAATGCCTTCATTGGGAATTTAACCCCCTCCCCTCCCCCCCCCCCTGAACAAGAACCATTCTCGGGTCTATTTGAGAAGATGGTTTTCCGAACAAGATTTGCTATGCAATTTGTCTAGGCGAGTGATATTAGTCTTCTGGCTCGTTACCACACATGACCCATTAGGACCTTACGTTGTTCTCCACTCCACATCTCAGTGTCTGGTAGTCTGCTACCTCTCTGTATTCGAGCTCTATTATGTGATTCAATAAGTTGAAGTGGCTAAACCACTGAGCGAGTTCCAATCATACCTACCGAGTCTTCTTTGGGTCAGTCAGCAATGATATTAAAGACTTTAGTTGACCGAGGGCTCGAAGGGCCCTTGTCTCATGCTAAGACGTCAAAATTGTTCACCTGTCAATGAAACCCAGACACTAGTAAAGTGAACAGTAATCCGGTTGCTATTACGCCACGTTTGTATCAAATTCTATTGGACTTCAAGATGCTAGATAGCAACATCACTGGTAACGCTACATATTTACTGCCGATCAACCAGGTTTGCTTTTTGGAAGCATGACAAACAGGGACCTTGTTCAAATAAGTAAAAATGCTCTGACATGTAACAAGCAAGAGACCGGCTGACAATTATGTTACTGAGCAGTGTATTCGGTGTAAATTATAGAAAAACCTTCACTCATTGGAAAAGTGCCCATCTGAGGTATATTGCAAATCGACCACAAATTTGAGTTGATTATGAGAACAACAATAGAGCTTAAGACGGTGAAGGGCATATTCGAGGGGTGGCTGAGAAGCTGGCTGCTAAGGAGTGAATTATTCCCTTATTGATGAATAATTACAATGCACATTTAGGCCTATATTTAAATCACATTATCATCATTGTCCTTGTAACTTCCAATGTGTATTTGAACATGTTGTGGTACAATTTATTAGATGACGCAAAATCACAGAGACTATTACGTGTACCATTTCGTAGGAACAAAAAATTCATAGATTCTAGAATGTTATTTAATCTTCGTGCGAATCATTTACGATTCAGGTGTTGTAACTTTGATGGTAAGAATCCGCTTCTATGGTGGAAGATGAGAATATTAAATGGTTCCTCTGGTTCAACTTATTCTGCAGGACGGTTGAAAAACGTGAAATGCCTAATTTGTTTTAGAAAACTCCCCTCTGAATATGATATCACTTAGGTGACTAATTCCTTTTTGACCATTTCCTTCCCTGCGTGCGGTATCTCTCAACAAGAAGAAACAAGTTGGTGGTTTCGGTTTCTTGCTAGGAGGTGGGGCTACTGTTTTAACTGGAATGAAACGACTTTGTGGTAAAATGTGGTCTCGCATGCTATGGATCATCCCACTGTGACCACGTCCTACTCACCATTCTGAAATCTCGAAAGCTCTTCAATTTGATTTTTTTTAGTCCGCACTAGTTCATTGGTATCATTTCAGAACGAGTTAATCACTTCGGCACATCTTTGCTTCATTCAGGAACAAAACTGGGATTCGAAAAGCATAATATAGTCCGATTGGAAACAAAAAACTAGCCCCTAATCCAGCTAACCGTTTTCCAGCCTTGACTGGCGATACCAGGAAGAGTTCTTGGAAGTATCCTTTGCGTCCACGGTTGAACGTAAAGTGGTCCTCATTACATCACTGACTATTCCGATTTTCCGCAGGACTGCTAAATTGAACTGGGGTTAATTAGGGGCCCAAAAGAATGTCAAATGAAAGTTGCATCAGCATCAGTATTTGAAAAACCACTGACATGTCGTTCGGTGCACTATACTTAAGGGTTCATCACGTCGTCCTTGAGTAACGCAGTCGGTTTGCGTCAGGGATATTTGATAATATTCTGTTTCTAAAAACCGGAGGCAAGTAAAC
Organism: Fasciola hepatica; assembly: GCA_948099385.1. Classification (NCBI taxonomy): domain Eukaryota; kingdom Metazoa; phylum Platyhelminthes; class Trematoda; order Plagiorchiida; family Fasciolidae; genus Fasciola; species Fasciola hepatica. The sequence goes on along the minus strand of CANUEZ040000031.1, from coordinate 13,299,762 downwards.
ATATGCGTTTCTCTTTCTGTGGATGAGAATAAAGGTCTACTCCCAAGTAAGGACAATCAGGATGCAACGCAAGTCTTCTGCCAAAGCTAGGACAAGTTATGCAAATTTTCATCCATCGAATAACTCACCCAGCTCAGTGGGATGATTTTTACTTAGGTCCGAACGGTTACATGACAAGTGAAAACTCAGAAATTATCAATACTGCAAGACCACTTAGATTCATCTTGGACTCGAAAGTGAAATGCAGGATTTCAAGTCTAAATTTCAGGTTATCTCGACTGGCCCACTTTTCGTCGTCATTGAATGTGTTACGAGATGTGCTTCACGTGACTTTGCTTTCACTCTCCAGGCAGGGTTGGAGGTTGCGATATTATAGGTATTGTCAAAATTCCAATGGAATTGCAGTTTTTAAAATTATTCGACAACCTAAATGATACGTTGTGCCGTGATAAGAACTGGATCCCAGTCGACAGTCGTGTATGCACAGTGAGATTCGGGTGTTCGTACAAAGTGAGCAGTCACCGTTCCGATAGATACAAACTGTTTGTCGTATTGGCCTATGCACCCCTTGATTGCAGCCCAGATGCAGTTAAAGAAAAACTTCACTAAAAGCTGATTTTAGTGAAATTATATATACATATATATATATATATATATATATATATATATATATATATATATATACATATATATATATATATATATATATATATATATATATATATATATATATTGTTGTGCGATCAAGTTTCACCTGAGTAATTTGAAGAAAACTTATTGATTTACGAAAAGATTGTAAGTGCTGTTTATACGAGAGAGAAAATGTACATGATGTATCTCCATCATTATATCCCCCTTATTTACTAAAGCTGTGAAATATTCTACTCCTGAGCACTTATTTGTTGACGATCGCAAAAGCAAGTGGACATTCAATGGATGAGGTTCATATAGTTGTATGCAAAGACCAGTAGTCTTCAGGCACGGTTTGCACGTGTTCGATCTGGGAAACTCAAAAAGAGAAAAACTTTTTGAACCCAAATCTCACTAAATGTCACACTTGCATTAATCGAACACGAATGTGGTTCCCAACAGCCTGACCACTAAAATATGACCCGTGATTTGAAGGTCATGCTTTCTAAATAAAATAACACTTTCCTAGTTGCCTACCGTCAACCAAGAAAATTTTATCAAACCGTGAGGTAGGGCAGTATTTTCGAAACTTGTTTGGGATGTTCCGGTTTTTCTTCTACTCAGTACAATTACAATCGACACTTCAGCAAGGAAGGTTGCTCCTGGCACAATCAGAATTTATTGGTCAGTGACTGAAGCCAATTACGCATCATTATAAGGATGATTGGACAGGAGAGTATCGGGTACGCATACCTAAAGGGCCGCAACAAGCACGAAACCGACCATGTTCTTTCGGGGGATTTTCCGAGCTGTCATCCAGATACAATAACGTACTAGGTACATCAAAAAATGACTTCATAATTATTGGAACTACTCATACCTGACCGTCTATTAAATCCGGTTGTTAAAGCTTCAGAAAAATCTTCCATAGTATTTAGCGTCGCAAGATTTCATCTTACCAGAACCATTAAAAATCTGATGTAAGCAACATTCCGTAATACAGATCTTCATATTTCAAACGTTTTTCCGGTATAGAAGCAAAAGACTCACCAGGAAGAAAATATTTTTTCACTGGAATTTAGACTATATCTGTGTTTTGAAACCAAATGCATTTTGGTCTTTGACTACAGTATGCAGTAAAATGATCCAGGATGCACCGTGCAATCTGTGTTTTTGACTTCTGTTTTCAAACTTTGGAAATTTGAACTTGAGCAAATTACAAGTTCCCAAGCAAGAATTTAAGAAACGGTTAATGCCCGGGCTGAGCAAATCGAGGTAAGTGACCCAAATTTTGACCTGATATAGTAATGTATGAAAACCACGAGAGGAGGAAGCCCATTGAGTTGAAGGTCTTTCTTTACCAGTCATAGCAAAACCGCCGGCGAAAACGCCAAGAAAAACAACGAATATTTTGATCTAAAATAAAAATATGGACAACACTTTCTGAGTAAACCCATGAGCACTTTTTGTGTCGGTATTCTGATGACATGGGAATATATTCATGAATATCTGCAGACGGTGCGATGCCACACCGCGGAGTAATACCATGCAGTGGAGAAAGTTGATATGGTGAGGGCAGTGAATTGAATCGTTAGGCATTCCGAGAGTAAATTACTTGACATTCCCGGTTAAAATGAATTACGGAACTGACGGAATCTAACACAAAACAAAATGGCTTGAAGTGTTTTGCAGCCCACAACGAAATAGCAAGCACAATCCCTTGATGCTCTGCTCAGAGATGGTAGATGTGACCGGTAATCAGACTCGTCTATTCTGACTTGGTCTGTCTTGATTGTGTGCAACCCAGCTGCGAGCGGGTTCGTATGGACTGACGCAGTCATTGTTCATAAAATGATACACAATACCGTCAGAGCAACTACTGCATGTAAAGCCAAAGCAGCTTTGGAAATGCTTTCAGTAGCATTATTACCGATAACAGTTATAGTGAGCAGGCTGTCAGCAGCCATATTAGTGTTCGACAAATGTAAGTGTAGGATCCTGTTGATGCACTTACTGAGCCTTTGTGCTCAAGGAGTTTTCTGGGTTTTTGTGTTTCGCAGATTGACTACAAGCGACCCCCACTGAAAACACTGGTACTTGCATGCTACACAGTGCTGCATTGCAGAAGACGTAATGGGTGACTGTCACTCAGTAGCTGTTCATAGTTTTCCGAACAATCACCTACTGACTTATTCAGTGAGTAGTATGTACGTCTACCACAACATTAGTAGCAGCAACGGCAGCCTCATCGGCAACAGCAGAAGTAGTACTGACAGTAACCTTCATAATATTACTAATAATAATAGCAGTGAGAATAACAATAGTAGTAGTGTCAGTACTAGCATTAGTAGTATTATTAGTAGTGGTAATGTTAGTAGTAGTAGCAGTATTAGTAGTGTAGTAGCTATGTTGTAGGCAACACTTTGGGTGTTCGAATAATGTAAGTGTCAGATCCTGTTGATGAACTTACTGAGCTTTAGGTTCATGGAGATTTTTTCCCCTGTGTTCTGCAGATGGAAGGGGTGCAACTATCTTTCGGAAGAACATTGGTGCTTGCATACTACAGTAGTAGTATTAGAAATAGTAAACTCGGATCTGTCAATTGTCGCACCCTCAGAAAGTAGCTATTTGTCAAATGTTCTCAATTTTGGAAACCCAATCCTAACCTGGGAATTTTTACTAGACCTAACCTTGAAACGTATCACCGACAGAAAGCCGCAGTCTGTAAAATGTCCCCCAATTCACTCAAACCAACCTCACTGAACTAATATAAGGATGGATCTCTACAAAGTAGCACCTTTTAGGCGAAGGATGTTCTTACACATGGTTGGTCAATACAAGTCGTCTATTAGACTGACCAATTCACAAGTCATTGACTTATGTGCAAACAGTTCAGGTGAAGGGTATGGGACCGCGAGCAATTCAGACAAACCACAAACGACTCGCTTTGCTGTAATCGGAGCCAAAGTTCTGTTTACCTTTCGCCTAAGGGTCTTATGGTCACCAGGTCCACGGAACAGACCGGCTCTGATCAACAACTAAGTGACTGAGTGAGTGCATCTGTGTACGTGTGCATGTGTGCACAATATAGGATCAGTAACGAAATGCAGCGGGGCTGTGTTCTTTATCGGGATTGTGTTGTTCATTGCAAACACGTTAGTGGGACAGTCGATCACAGCCTTGCAAAGCAAGATTAAGAGTCTGGTGCTTCCGAGTCCATGTGGGTCGGATGACCTGAGGTTTGTGCGTGAAACGTGGAGTCCAAAAGCACAGTCAACCAAACAAAGAATTCAATTGGTCCGTCTCCCTATCGAGAATCAGCGGAATGATTCTCAGTCCGTAATTCGCCAACAATTCGTTTGCTTTTCACAAGTACGTAGGTGAAACAAACGGAAGTTTTTTACAAATGACGCTGAGGACTGCAATGAACGGACGTAAAGCGTCAACTTCAAACGGAATGATTTTAGATTCCATCTGTAAAGCCCGTTGGAACTCGTTATTATAACGGAAAACATTGTACTGTATAGTATGACTTTTGTTAGCTCATGAGCTTACCTTTTAGTCAAAAATATTCGCTCAACATCCATTCCACTCAGATTTCATCTTGAAAGTAAAATAGAATCAAAAGAAATGAAGTTTATATATCGGGATTAGTGAATCATCAATGGGTGCTCTATCTTGTTGGAGCCATAGACAAGATGATGCGACTGGTTTTGTTGGCTTCATAACAGGAGCTCGAAAACTTTTTGTTGCTGTCCTAAATATTAGTTGTAGAAATTTCAGTGTTTTATGTAGGCTTTTGTGAAACGAGTGGTTAACGAAGTGCGGATTAAAAACCACTCCGCTTTTTATCGATAGGGTGACAGACCAACCTTGGTTGCGATAGAGAACGGATTATTCGCATTGTCTGGACCTTAGGTGACAAGTACACTGAACTTCGACACAGGTCGCAGCTGAAAACGCAGTCTGCGGCTTCTCTCGTTTGCTCACGGCCCCTTGCACTTTACCTGGATTGTCTACACGAACGGTTACCGTGTTTTCGCAAGAGAATAGAACCAGCTGGTTCAGGTGGCAGGTAGCTAGACAAAATGGGTCACAAGCTTTTGGCACGGACACCCATGGCCGTCATTTTGGGGTGACACGATAAGCGATTCATCGATCGATAGTCAGATGTGCCCCCTCACTCACTCACCTCTCAGTCACGAAAGACTGAGTGTTAAGTAAAGTGCAGTTCAACTGATCCGCAAGCAAACTTTTACCGAAGACAGAGTCTAGTGTATACAGACTGTGAAAAATGGAATGTGTGGCAAAACAAAGTTCATTAAGACGCAAGTAACCGAATAAACGTGACATCAGAGTAAATCACACAGAGTAAATCCAAGCAGGTGTCCGGGAAATACTGATTTTCTTAAAATGATCAAAGTCCATACAAATATTTGAAAGATGTAGACGGAGGTTCTGTGAGGTTCTGCTTTACAGAAGACACTACCACTGTTAGCTCTGCTTTTCGCGCACCTGTAAAACAAGAGGAATATCTCGGAGTAACTTTACAAGAGAAATAACTCTAGTCTTTACATATAGAAATTACTGGTGGAAAATTGCTTAGGCTGTCTTTTCATATTTACAAACTTCGACAGTTAGGGACTCGGCAGTCTGTCATTTCTTCCTTTGTACATCGGTGTTTATTTTCCGTAGTTCTATATTATTCTCCCCCAATTCTTCCTGGTCTGTTGGAAAAAGAATGCATCCGTCTTCGTAGAGGTCTGTGCATCGTCCGTCTTGTTTTTGGCGTAACTTCTAGAAACCCTATACCAGACTTGAGTGGTTAGCGCATAAGGACGTCTATTTCATCCGCCGAAAAGATCATTACGGTTTGTTCACACCTACTGCATTGCGACCTTTCTCTGAGCCAATCACACCCGTCGACCATTCCCATGTTTCAACTGCTGCCTTCAAAATTATCGCTGAACAGAGCCTCCGTTGTTCCGTAACCTGCTCGTGGTTTACCAAAAGAGGACGACATCTTACGTGAATTGTTAACCCTTTCTGGCTGTAAAAATTATTTCCATTTTTTCCTCTACGGCTGAAAAGCACCGTAACAAAGTGTTTAAGCAAACGAAATAATAACCTAATTACAGTAAAAAAAAAATATCCATGTTCAAGTACTAACAATCTCTGTGAGCCTTCCATTCACAATGGTTGCAGAAGTTATACATGGCAGATATAGGTTGGATTTAAAAATATACTAATATTTTTGTCTATTTTAACTGCGTGCTGTATGATATTTGTTGATGATTTCATTTTTTTTTGTTTTTAGGCTTTGCTTGAGTTTAATAAGCGAGCCGTAAAATGGTAGCGTCACCGGCTTTTATTCCAAATCGCACACATGAAAATGTTCCTCAACCCCCAACCGCGATTTTCGGGCTGATCAACCAGAATCAGAGCAAAGAAGTTTGAGACTTTTGGTCGAGTGAACTGAACTGAACGGATCAGTTGAGGTCAGTGTTATGCAAGCTTCTTCTTATCGCGGCCCCAAGTTGCTAAGCGACCTCTTGTCACTTCTTCTAGCCTTGTCAGGTGGATAGAAAGGCAAATGATGTTGAGACAAACAAGAGGGATCGGAGACCTGGGAGAATGTGCAAATTGGTTATTTTAGTTAGAGTACGACTACAAGGGTCAACACGAAGTCGAACCTCATCTTTACTCAAACAAAGTGGTCATCATACTCTAGGAATGATGTGGAGAAATCGATTGTCTACCCTAGCCATCAACGCAAAGTAACCAGACGGTCTCACAAGCTCCGTACAACCGACATGACAACTTTCAAAGTACATTACCTCTCATGACACCGCAACTAGCACCACAACTAAAACCGAGCCCTTTTGGATAAATTAATTGTATCCCGGATTTAGTTCGAACTTGGTGAACATGAACTCGTTATTTGTAATTACCAGGATTACCAAATTTCTTGTGGTATTCGACTGTCTCAGCTTCAGTACCCGTAATGTGAGCTATATATGGCCGGTTTTGAATCACCAAAAATAAATAGAAAATATTCCAAAAATTTATAAAAATATAGGTAAAAGTATAAACCAGTTGCGATTTATTGATTTATTTAACAGATGCATCGGAAGTGTGAGACTTATAACCTGTCAGTAGTGACAAGGCACTCCAACTCTGCAAATTAACAGTCCTTTAAAAAGTAGCACACTTCCCGTTGCCCAAGAGGTTTGGGATTGCACAGACTTGAGTGTTCTAGTATAGGGGAGTATGCACACTACTTAACGCATGAGTAAGTAGTCATTTGCGCAAAAACCAATTACGGATATCCATGGAGCTATAACGAAAGTGATCACGTCACACGGACTGGATGCATCCTCGTATGGGATTACGACTGTCTCCCAGCGGACTGATAACTGCAAATAATCATCGCTATTAGATTTCATTGATTTTGACGATCTCTGAACGGGCGATTTTTACTAGACGAACATTTTACCCGGCGGGTCATGTGGATTATTACATTCGGTGCCGTGACCGAGAAGATTCTCCAGTGGTCGGAGCCATTTCAGGACGGGGATGCACGGAGCTTCCTGAGAGGGCTTCATAAATGGGCGGAGTTCTTGGGGACCTAGTCAGAAAGGGGTAGGTTGGCGGCGGTTCAAGAGCTTCCCAAGGGCAGATTGTGGGCTGTCCACAAAACACGGATCATTTTTTAGATCAGGGGAAGGTGGTGAGGTATGTATACTACTCGCTAGATTAGCAAGTAGTCAACCGCTCAAAAGTAAATTATGGACGATAACTGAGCGACAACGAAGGCAATCGCGTCACACTGACCGAACACTATAAGATGAAAAAGCGTATAAAGTAGGTGATTGCGCCCGCAAATCGGATTGCGACTGTCTTCAAGCGGACTCGAGTACAGGTACGCAAACAAGTATTGTTGCTATAATCGAGTGATTTGTTCTACTCTGCAGGTGTAGTATTGTTGAGGGCTTCAGCAAGTTGCCGGACTCGCTTTTCGGCCATACTCAATGGAGGAAGTAAATAAATAGCTCAGATGACGACTGACGCTATACGTCTATCCTTTACATGGAAAGGTCTACCGTATTCCTTACCCTATGCATCAGATCACTACTCTCTAGGTACATCAAATGCACCTCGGTCAAGCAGCCCTAAAAATGACAATCGAAAAACGCGAACATTCTGATTCAAGATTTGACCGACATCCATCTTTCGTGACTTCCGCAAACGCAGTTTGTTCTCCCGCCTGGATAAACAAGGCGAGGCCCGTCCGTTTTTGAGGCCGCTATTCACGGCAAACCAAATACTTACGCCACCGGAAACTGGGGCGGTCTGGATCGATTTGCTCAGTTGAACGGATGGTACCGAGGAATCGGCTACAAACAACCAGGCAACTTACGTCCTAGTCGGAGACGTACAATTTAACGGAGCTTAGCCGATGGGAATCGACACGTATGAACTAAACTGGGACTGTAAGATGATCGGATCGATCCGGTCAATTGAACCGATCCAGCCGGGCGATGAATAACCATCTATACGGGTACAACTGTCCACGAGAGCGCACAGGCAAGCACGCACTCACACACACAGACACAGGCTCCTTAGCGCGAAAAGGATATTTTATCGTCATTCCGCGAAATGATGAACGAAACCATTTATGAGAGCATGGATCCGAAAACTATTGGTTGCATGAGTGATTATTCATTCAACGGATAAATGCATACAAAAGAGTAATAAAACACAGGTTTTTGAATGATAAAAACAGTGGTCCATTGTTCGATAATCAAGACAGGCACAAGTCCACATTTTCAAAAAATAGTTCATTGTAATAAAATGTTTTAATATGAAATTGGTTTCCCGTTCCACTTACTTTTCTTGTTGAATAAATTGTGTCAGTTTATTTTTCCCCTTGTGTATGTTGTCACCAGTCTAATTCGTATTTGGTCCACTGAATATGCGTGATCTCGGTTTCTAAAGATGATTTAAATGAACCTGCAAAAAGAGCCCTGTGGAATTTACCATAAATTTTAAAATAAAATAACCTCATAATACACTGTCCGCCTAGATAGTTTGGTTGAAAAGCGCTGCACAAATATGTTCAAGCTGAAGAATATATATATATATATATATATATATATATATATATATATAATATATTATATATATACAAAGAATCGAGTAGTCCATACAAATGAATTCATTCGTTATGAGTAATCACAGAAAAATAATTTTCACGAAAGAAAATGCCTCGAATTTTTCTCTCAGATAATAATGATGATATTATTATTGATAACAATTTATACCTTCTTCATTTATTTGTGATATATAAATGTTACAGCATTTCAGGAAAAGTATCACCGCCAATTATAATTGGAATAGACTGGCGGCACTGGCTTCTGGATTCGAACTTGTGACCACCATGTTCGAAACTCACCATGATGACTATTTCATCACCGTAATTAGTGGAAAACTCATCGACGGGGAAAAATGTCGGTTTCATCCTGATTACTACGCGCGTAAATCATCATAATCATAAATTTTCTTCATTTCATGTAAAATGTTTCCGAAAGAGAGATGCCGTTAATTAGAACCTGCCAACTAATTGCCGCTAGATGCCAAGCTAGGACCACACGAATTAAAAGTTCTTCATGAAGACAGTTTTAAAATAATCATTCAAACGACGTTCTTTTCTTAGTCTGGAAATTGCTATTCACAAATAGGTTGTGTTTTTTGAGGGGAAAGGAGGATTTATTTATTCAGAGTTTCAGTGGTGGACAGTGTCTATTATTCTATGGTACAAAAAGCCCTCTATATTCACGCATGTTGTAATAAATCACCCGATTATAGTTTATAATACAGGACCACCAGTTGATCTGTTCAAATTTGAAAAGTAGTGCCTAAAACCATGTCTCGCCAATGGAGATTTAAAATACAACTGGTAAATGTTCTGACGACTCACCGGAATCCTACCGGATCAGCCTGTAGCTAACCATTATCTAGTTGGAATTTCACAACTGCGGAAAAAGCAAAATGCCCAGTTTATTGTTGATTCAATGGGCAGATTCAAATTTGAGCGCTCAAGCACTTATTCAGTGTATGAGTGTTTGTTACATAAAGTGAATGAATACTCCGTGTAAGCATCGACTGATTCAGATTGATTTTGAAATGACTCATCATATCCACTCTGTGTCCAGAAACGTATAACTATCATCCCTAACGTACGATGGCTTTAGCCAATCACATGCGATCACGCACACGGCTTCAGGTCCCATGATACTGCTTCAACTGTTCATTAGGTTTCATACTGTATTTACTTTTCTTGGTGGATGTTATGCGCACATGACCAATGAGAGTGTAAAGACTTTCGTTTAATCGAAATTAGGCGCGGTTGATCATTCGAATTCTCGATCCGAATAGTTTTCAGTTTCCCATTTCATCGTGAATCCTAGCCTAATTACTGTGGTTGGCTCTCACCGGGGGATTAAATGTAACGCTCTCATCCGAAATGATACTAAGCCATCCGATATAGTCCGGTTTTTACCCCATCTGAAATCCTGAGGTCCTACGTGATTCGCCAATCCAAGTCTCAGAGTCAGACTGCTGGTTATTCCACAAACTGTTGTGGGACATTGATGCAATGGAGGATGCCCTTTCCGACAACTGCTCCAAAAGTGTGACAATGAAAATTTGCTTAGGCAATCGATTACTTATTCATTCGTCCTGGAGATTTGATCAGGCTTAGAAGATCTTTGGATAGCTGTAATTTTGTGAAATCACTCCCACTTAGGGATGCAAAATTCGTTGTTAAGCCATCTAACAAAACTCCTGAACTGTGGTACGAAGCACTTAAACTGCTCTGCCAGATTCACGGACTACCGAGAATACTGTAAAAACGACTCAGAAAGCACTGATTTTTGTGACCGGTTAAACTGACGGTGTGGCCTGTGATTTTCAATCATGTTTCCCACAATCCCATACGTATTGGGGCTTGTTTCCAACGTATTGACACAGTCAGTCAGGTGTGACCCTGTTCACAATTCCCACGTTCTAATCTCTCATCCTCCTCATCGCTCACTGAAACTCATACACATCCGATCCCTTCACATTACCTTCTGACTGAAGCAGTTGGATCCCGTAATGAAATTCAATAAACAACACAGGAGACAAAAGCAGCGAGAGGATTTCTTTTCTCTTTCTTTCGTGTGTCGCGAAAGCAAAATATTAGAGAAAGAAAGAAAATGAATGTCCGCGTGTATGTAGGTAGGTAGGTGTTTCCGGTGCGGTGTGCAAACCGGTTTAACGGAGGATACCACAGAAAGCCGTCACGGAAGTAGAGAAGCAAGTATGAGACATGCTATCAAAGGGGAAATTTCAGCACACCACTAGCCCGTATTGCTCACCGGTGTTATTGCTGCAAAAAATTGGATTGTACGCATCGATTTTGTGTCGACTTCCGGGAAAGCAACCGCGCTACAGTTAAGGACGCATTACAAAGAACACCAACCGAAGAGATATTTGAGTAGCTTCATGACGCGAAGGTGTTTCTTCTAGTCAGTTTGAGGTTGGGCCGTTCGCAGTTGCCTGTGCTCACAAGCGACGGAGAGAAAACAATTTTATGTGTCAATGGAAAGCAGCATGAGTTCTTATGAGTGCCTTTTGGGTTGTGCTGCGCACCGGTTACTTCCAAACGTTTGCTGCTGCGGATACTTCAAAACCTGGACGGTGTTTCAGTGTATGGGTATGAATTCGTGATATTTTCAAAGACCAGTGTCGAGCATGTTTAATGTGTAAGTGCAGTCCTGGAGAGAACTAAAAGCCGGGTTTGAAATTGAGCGCAAAGCGGTGCCAAATCGCACGCAACAAAATCGTTTGTTTGAGACGTACCAATGGAGCTGGCAAACTGCAACCCCTACCCGAGAAAGCGGAGACGATTCGGAAATTCCCCTCGCCAAAATCAACGTGCCAGTTGAGATAGTTCCTTGGCCTGGTTGATTGTGACGCCGACTTCGTGCCATAGGTTGCCCAGGCAGCCGGTGTTTAGTTTCGCCTATTCGGGAAAGATAAGTTTGAGTGGACGTCAGATACAAAGGTGGCACGCCTAGCCAACAACATCCCACAAAATAGGTGTGTCTCTTCTCACTCCAGAGCATGCCGCTATCTTTTCAAAATCTGTGATCCACGGCTTCGCATCTCCATGCCCGAACGGAACCGACCGAGGCAGCTTCACTGCGCGCGCGTGCGTGTGGTCAAGGCACCAGAGTAACAAAAAAGGCAAAATGAGTGAGCACAAACCGCTTTTGCGCAGCCCAACAAGATTAGTCGGTGAAACATGTATAGTCGTTCATATTGTCCGTTTTCTAGACCGCGCTGCAGCAACATTGTTCCGCCGGCTGCCAGAGAGTTTCGGTTGCGTTCTGGACAGTCGCCTGTGTCCATTAGCTGGGTTTTTTGCTCACTGTTTCCGTTCGGCAGATCCGGTTGTTCCTGTTGATGGCTTGATTGGTGGCCCTTTAGGTGGGCTATCCTGCTGGTTGACTGAGATCTCGCTGCCTCCCACCAGCAAGTCCGTATCCCTCCTTTTGTTTGCTGCAGGAAGCGTCCGGCATATAAACCGCGTGTTCCTTGGTCTGTAGCTCTCGATCGGTTGGCTCGGTCGGTTTGATACTCTCATCGCCTTTTTGCTCCAGCATTCTCTGTTACAATATGCAAGGCCCAATGTTCCCCCGCGAGGGACAGGAAGGATTGCTTGTGTTCGATCTGCAAAACAAAACCAGAAGAAAAGTCCTTGAACCCAACGCTCAGTAGGTGCATCAACGGAATCCTACATTTACACCAATCGAACATCAGTATGGTTGCCAACAGGCTGCTCAATACATTCGATAAATAAATGCACATTGGTTGGAACCTTGTTCTCTAGGGCTACTGTTTACTCTGCTGCGCGTTATATACGCATTCATTTCTCCTCGTAAATGCAGTTCGTCTCGTTACACTTGTCCCGGAGTTAACACACTCACAGCTCATCCCATCCTGTGGTTTACATGAACATTTGATGACTTTTGTAACTGACGTGACTCCAGATTTGCATTTTTACGTCAATTGACTGTTTGTGTGCAGGATCCAACATCTCCGACTGGACAGCTTCTGTTGATGGCAGATTGATTTGTGTCTGTTTTTGACTTCGTTCTCATACCGCGGTTCCCCGGTGTATTTTGTTAGACGGTCAAAATTGTACTCTGTTTGTTTGATATTTTCACCCCGAGTTGCCGTTGCCTATTTCCGTGTTATCATCACGACATTGAATGCCCAGTGAACTCCCTGAAAAACGCCACAAATTGGGATTTTTAAATCGTACTATCCAGTGACTATCGTTTATGTGGAATAAAGCAACTGTATCTACGCGGTTAAATCCTACCCTAGGTTTGACTTTACCCTATGATGCTGACCTGGATATATGACGTAATCAACTTCACCAAAAGAATGTACCGAGGATTCAGCCCAGTTTGGAACTTTGTGTCGATAAAAGCAATCATGCCTCCATATAGTTGTTATTGGTGCTCAGCGCCCAAAACTGAATGATGCATCCATTTTCTGAAAATCGGGAATTTTGCTCTGCATCGGTTTTGGTAGAATGAAGGCGTAAACAATGAGAATGTTTTTTGAACACCACGTCCACCTGAAGTATTTCATGGTTTGATACCCCATACATACCTCTAGTGCTTACTCGACCGCTTTTATTGCTGTGCTATTGACGACCTCTTTCAGGAGCTTGCTCCAAAAGAGCATCACTTTTTGGTAAAGTAATTCGCTCCAAGCTGGATGCAAGAGTGCTATTTTTGCAGTCTAAGACTGTGCACCCTTGTGCTTCTCTCTGTTATTGATATAAAAATATCTTCGAGCTTTGTACCCAACGGTCCCTTCATATTATCCTGAATACTTTTATCAAATCCTCACGCAGGCTCCACCTGCTCAGAGGAAGTAGATCCAGGGCTCGAAGGCTCCCTGCTCAAATATTCCTTCGTTTTTGACTGAGAACGAAAATCTTTTGCAACGTTTCGTCCTAGTGAGTACCCGGATTCCTTTATTTGCTCCCACAGTGGCCAAAAGGCGTAAGATTCCACAACGTTCGAGACAGTAACAACCAATGGTGACCTTACATCTCGCTTCCTTGTGAGTAGGACGTAATAATGCGGTTCACTACACAGAGGATTAGGAGTGTGCTACAGAGAACCCACTCTGCAGGGGCATTAGGACCACCGTCAGTCACTAGTCGCTTTCTGACTACTCCATCCAAGGACTGCGTCATTACTGGTTCCACGATGCAACGGATTTACGCCTTTTCTGTCAGTTGCAAGAAAGCAGAACCAACAAAACGCTAAGCACTGGAATGACCAAACATCCCCAAGTATGCACTGGACTCGATCAATTAAAGTCAGTCTGCGTGCGTTTATCCGGTTTTCATTCGCCACTTGATCGACGATGGACATCAGGTCAGACCGACGAACTCGTTCTCCACCGTCCTACTTCACCGTGATCTACACTGGCCAAAAAATATTGAAGGCGTTAGCGATTAACAGGCTGAGTCCAACTTTATGCGTTCAAAAACTTTCGAATTGCACCTTGAAAGCCTTATAGCTTTAGTCAATCACTCACAATCTAACCCAATCACCCGGCCACCTACATACACACGGACATTCATTTTCTTTCTTTCTCTAATATTTTGCCTTCGCGACACACGAACGAAAGAGAAAAGAAATCCTCTCGCTGCTTTTGTCTCCTGTGTTGTTTATTGAATTTCATTACGGGATCCAACTGCTTCAGTCAAAGGGTAATGTGAAGGGATCGGATGTGTATGAGTTTCAGTGAGCGATGAGGAGGACGAGAGATTAGAACGTGGGAAATGTGAACAGGGACACACCTGACTGACTGTGTCAATATGTTGGAAACAAGCCCCAATACGTATGGGATTGTGGGAAACATGATTGAAAATCACAGGCCACACCGTCAGTTTAACCGGTCACAAAAATCAGTGCTTTCTGAGTCGTTTTTACAGTATTCTCGGTAGTCCGTGAATCTGGCAGAGCAGTTTAAGTGCTTCGTACCACAGTTCAGGAGTTTTGTTAGATGGCTTAACATCGAATTTTGCATCCTTAAATGGGCGTGATGTCACACACACACTAACTTCTGCCTTGGTAACGGAGAGAATTCTTCGATTACGTTTAGATGTTACTCTGGTGTTAGTTGTTTGAAATCGACCTTGAGGTTGCGGATACCTCCACAAGGTAAGAAGTGAATAATGAGCGGAAACATCCGTTTGCACGAACTTGTTTGCAAACATCTCGTGAAACATAGCATGGATTTTTATCTTGAGAATCTATTGGCTCCCCAGATGACATGTTTTGACTGAAATCAGGGAAATTTTCATTGAGAATAGTAAAGATTTTCCCTCTAATCGAGATGTCTCTGAATAAAGCCCTTCAATAAGACGGCCGATTTTTAATCCCGAACCTGATGCATAATGTTAATGTGTGATATCTTGGTATTCGACGGGATAATGTGTCAAAAGAATTTCTTTTCACAAATGAATTTTATCGATCGTTCCACCCCACCCCCCCCCCATCTCACACTAGTTACTCTGCTGCAAGATAAACCAATTGCCAGAATGACAGGCTTTGTATTCCAAATTGCTGATGAAATCAGTGCCCGCCCCAACTTATTGGGCGTTCATGTCAGCTGAAACTAGTAGCATTTCAAAAATTCCTTATGTATTTCTGTAGTAATTTATTGAACGCCTGGGAAAAATCTCATGCTGGATTAGGGACAGGGGGTTGTCTCTGTGGTTTTTTCATATTTCGTTTATAAAAATTGTCTTATTAAATCATAATACTAAATCTTCTGCCTCTAAGACATGTTTGTGCGAGTTTTTCGACGAATTATCCGATAAATGTTACTCACATTCTCGTTAAACATTAGACAAGTCCTGTCACAGGAAATACAGCTTAATGAAGCTTTCAATTCCACCTTGGTCCTATTTATGTAGATACCGAGAACCTACGGCTTTTTCTAATCGCTTATTTCCTCGTTCTCAAGATAACAACATAAGCGTATAACGAAGCGCCCCCAACTGACCTTGAAGTCAACCTTCCTGTTAAAGCAAACTGGAATTTTCTTTTTCCGTTACTGTATACAGTCATCTAATAGAAGCATTACTGAACTACATATCAAGTTCCCGAATTTCGAAAGAATTTCTTCTGATCTTCTCACATGGGCACCATCATAAAAATCATATTGGCAGAAAAGAGACGGCTTCTGTCGGTTTATTTTTGTAGTAAACCTATGTAAATATAACCTAGGAAAATTTATGTGGTTTTATACGTTAGTTTAATCATATTTCCATATCTTTGTAAATCTCATCTTACGTTTCTCAAGTTATCTAATTTTAGTAATCAGATTTAACTACCCATGGCACCTAAGAGAATGAACAAAAATGAGATTAAAATTCGCCTAAACTAGTGTCCGTAATAGATGCCCTGATATACCCTAATTAAGTCGAAAAGTTCGAAATATACGCTAAATTAATTTTCAGATGCATCACAATCGACATTACCTGTAAAAGGAACCGTATTTCAACAAGGAAGTTATGGCCCATTCGATGCTGTTGGAAGTTAAGAGACCAGTAGCAGTAGGATTCAAATTGGAGATCAAGAAAATGTGTAGTTTTATTATGATGGCCTTGAACCTTACCACCTGGTGTGACGCGAAATTTTCAAATATTGTGGACGGACATAAAACAGCAGCAAACCGTCTGGCAAAAGGGTTTACAGGTACGCTCTCACAGAAAACACATTTCAGTTCCTGAAAGGACGATTCTTTGAACGCGAACCTCCCAACAAACCAAACCGTATTCACATCACGATAGCCTGGCTTCGTGAGTGGAAGATAACAACCTCATGTTCTTTTTTTTGGACTGTTCCAATTGCACTGACAGCTACCGACAAATGGAACTAATCAATGACTAAATGGATTCATTTCCGACTAGATTTTTGGTGGCTAGAGGAATATGCTTCAAGAACAAATTGTTTTTACCGTTTGGTCAAATAAAAGATGTACGCCAAAGTACACAAAGCAAATGTTAGCTTATTTGTCCTCTTTGTGGAATATCTATCAAGCCGGAGGAAAAACGTTCTGTAATTTTGTATGGTTGTTGTTGTGGTGGTGGTGGAGGTGGAGGTGGTGCTGGTTCTTGTGCTTGATCTGATGGGAGAAAAGAAATAACACAGAAATAAAAACACCATGTGCAGTCGTGGTTTCAATATAAAACAATGCAACGTTATGGAAAAGTGCGCAGATAACGCTTTGACCCTTACAAAAAAATAGCACCGGTTAAGTAGTTGCTTTATTCTTGTCCGATTATCAAATTGTATGGATTTTTTCAATGTTGATAATGATATTTTCGCTAATGGATATAGTAATTAAGAAAATGTTCATTTTACTCTTTTGATATGCAAATATGAATGATATTTATGGAGGTGGACTATGATCATTCAGATGCTTCTGAACGAGAAAGCTAACCGGCGGTAGTTACTTATGGACAGGTGCCTCTGATATCTTGTCTGGTAAAGATCTTGCCAGCCCAGATCGGTCCTGTGGATTTTGTCAACTGTAGAAGAGTGGGACGATTCTGTCGATGCTACTCGACGAATGGCCGTAGATTTGTTTCAAGCGATAGAGATCACACTGGGTCTGTGAATACTTAGGTTTGAGCTCACGGCAAATACTTAAGTGGATATTCTCATTATTGATTATTTTCAATTTTGAGACAGACTTTCCGTTCATTGAAAGTAATCAAGTCTAGTAGTGGAATGAGCTGTTTGCGGATCGAAGTATGAAGCTAGCTTGTCTTAGACATCAGTATTTGATGTTCTCCTCACCCACCGAGGACTTTGGACTACTGAACTAAAGTGAACTGGTGGATCGACCCAAAAATATCGCTCATGTGCTTCTTTATTAATGACCCCATGGTGAATGGATTTTGCTGAAACACTTGTGTTCTTACGTTAATCTGCACGTTTATGAAATACCAGCCGATAAAGTCAATCAATCCGTTTTAATTTACTTAAAATAGTCGCTTACGTTGACGATGCAGCTTCACGACGCTCTGACCCGAACGCAGTCACATAGAGCTCAATCTGTCGTCACCATTCTTATATAGCGCGAGAGGGCGAAGAGCACTGGACTGAACGTTGCTTTGCTCATTACCAAAGAGAGATAGTTCTTTGCGGTTCTGTTTTGCGTTTGCAAATTAGAAATGGGAACCACGAAACACATTCTGGTCACCACGCAGAGCTCATAATCTCACTGTGTGGGTACAAATGCATTCACCACACAACATGCCCTGGGAGAAAGTGACAGGAATAGTGTCGTTGCTGACAGTTCATTGACATCCTTTAATTTTTTCAACCAGGAAGACAAGTTGTGCTCACTTTCCTAAAAACCTCCGTCTAATTTCTTCAGGCCGGTTTCACGTCTTATTTTGATCACCACGTGATTTCATTTCTCCCAATCAATGAGACTCAATCGATGGATGATGCGACAGGAGGCTACCGGCAGTACGTGGCCCAAGCACCAGCCATCAGAGACAACGTGAGAATGGTATCCGCTCGGTCAACTATATGTAACGAACTACGCGCACAAAGGACTGACAAGACAAGAATGGCAGGAAAGTATTATGTTGGATTTAATTCGTACATATTCATTTATGTATGAATGAACTCATGTATATATTGTCAGATAAGGTCTAGGTCAATCATAAAGCGACTTCGCTGTATTCGGACGATTGGACTGTTAAGGTCTGGCTTCATCTAATTGGTTAGATGTCGGAAATAAAGCTGTAGATCACCGAGACTCGCGCGGAATCATTCGAATCACCATAGATGAGGTTGAACAACTGAGTATCCGAAGCTGACCCAAAGACCTGTTGCATCACCTCACAGTTACCAACCCATTCTTTCTCTTCATCACATCTTTTCCACAAATGGTTACTCCACTTTTCAGATACTACTACCAACAAAGCGCCCTATGTTTTTCTTGTACTGCAGTAATTCACAATTCTAATAACGTTTCCTAGAACACATCCTGATTGAGCATAACAGGAACCCAACAATTTTTTGCGGTCTCATAGCGCCTAAACTTGAATAATGTACTGTAACATGCACGTAGCAGTGATCTTTCGCCTGGGGGTTGGGCGTGTTTGGTCTGCAAAACACAAGGAAAGAAAACTCCATGAACCGAAGCTCAGTAAATGTATCAATGGGTACCTACACTAACATTATTCGAACAACAATATGGCGGTTTACAGTCGGGCCACTACTGTACATCTGCTTTATGAGAGCAAAGACGCTCCACAGTAGATAAAACAACAAAATGGCCGGAAGACGTGAAAGTTAGTTAGATTTGTGGTTCACTGGTTTTAACCACAATGAAAAAATATATGCAAACGCAGTTTGTGTGATCCTCGAGTAAACAACTGAGGTAAGGTCTACGTATTGAAGTACTCGAACTGATATGATGTTCCGGAATGACTCAAACCCAAGACTTTTTATGTTAAAGCAATAAGAAAAGACCTACCCTACAAAGTGTATGTGAAATTACCAATTTTGAGGCTGTTTACTACTGACTGGGGAAGACTGTTCCACAAGGATATAACACGAGCTAAAATATGCCGCCTTACGGGGGTTAAAGGATGAGGCAGGATTGTACGGTAATTTTATTACAGAACTCATTTGTATGTGCATATTTTTGCGCAACTGTATTTCTAGCTAAATCACAGGTCGACTTACCACAACTGGCATTTGTTGTGTGAATTGCATAACAAATCACCACATACTGTTACATAAACATGGTACACGAATCACTTCCTGATGGATGAAACAGCGTTCTAACCGCTGTCTGTCAAAGAAACTTTAGAACCGCACTAAAGGTCCCTAGTTAGCGGAAGCGTCCCACCGAGAGTCACCGGCAATCGATAATATGTGCAAGAAGGATTATTTATTTCCTATTATAACTAAATGGTTACGATCGGTGGCATATTGAACTGGATTTTCATTTTTACCTCGCGGACAGAGTAGCTAAAGGGATTCGTCAGATCTCAATGGTTTCTCATCCCGCTGTCTTTCGTCCACCATCACTGCGGGCAAGTGGAGTTTTAAAGCTCGGATCATCATGAAAAACCCATGCAAGAGTATACGTATTGCTAGATCATCATTAGTCCCTAGTCTAGGACTCAGCATCATTTCCAAAAGAATTCCTGATCCCGAGCCTCATGAGTCTGAGTCAGGCACGTTAAGGTTAGGCTATCCGGTTATCTGATAGCACGTGCTAAACCACGTCCATTGGTTTAGTTGTTCCACTCACCCACGAGAAGGACAGAGATTGATTTAATCCGTTACTCAAATTTTCCTGTCGTTTAGTATCCTCTGATGATTATTTTAGTAGGCGCTGTCAATTATGAAGCGATCACGGCCTAGGGTACAGAAACCGAAGCTTTCCGGTGCATCCACACGGCAGAAGGTCAGGCCTGTTCACATGGCTCACACACAGCTACCAAGCCCCAGAACTGGGCCCCGAAATTCACACTTGATGTGACCTTGTTCATCAAGGGTGTGTCAGACGAGTGCCAGTGACAAACAGGGAAGCCTGCATTGGAACGTATACTCAGATAAACTCCGCACTTTGTTTGCTATTTTATAGTTGTATCTAACTAATCGCACGTGATGGGTATGTTTACATACAATCACGTGAGCATTGTAACCAAATAACTGGCTAGGGATTGGGTGAGCTTGTAGAACTTGAAAATGCCGCACTCAAAACTGGATACACTCCCTTTTTAAAGTCCATAGCATTTATTATTGTGTTCATTAAATAATGCAAATATGAAGGTATGACACTCAACCTTCACAGAAGAACCGCCTATTTGCGA
Organism: Fasciola hepatica; assembly: GCA_948099385.1. Classification (NCBI taxonomy): domain Eukaryota; kingdom Metazoa; phylum Platyhelminthes; class Trematoda; order Plagiorchiida; family Fasciolidae; genus Fasciola; species Fasciola hepatica. The sequence continues at coordinate 13,279,136 of CANUEZ040000031.1, read as the reverse complement.
ACTCGTCCACATCCCGACTGGTATATGGGGTATCCACTGGACAATTTTGTTACTGCTTCGTCAAAAACAAAAAAATTGGAAAGACGATCATTGTCCGGTTGTAATAAGATCGCACTTCTGGGCACAAATAAATTCCTCTGAAATGTTTATTCTGGTTTGATTTTAAGCCCATGGGACATAAGCCATCCCCAGGAATGTTATTGGCGCAATAAAACGGTTAGTTTGAAAGGAGGAAGTGACGCATCAGTGGATGCATGCTTCTGTATAGGTCTTTGAATATTAGTCGTCACGGTGTGCTCGAATTCACTCGGGAGGTCTACGGGAGATGTTGCTATCACCAGTAAAGGAAGAAAAACGTGAACAGGATACCAGCGGCGGATGGTGTTCGATGTGACTCAAATGAGCTAGTTGTGCGTATGAGAGTGTATTTTTAGTCTGGTATCTTGTGGAGAGCCCGTTGTTGGGTATTGTAATATAGCATACTCCTCGGTCTCCACGAGTGGTGTTTAGCCGAACTCGGAATATCGAATGTACTAAAATAGCTTGTGCCCGGAACTGCTCACAGCCAGGAAGGAGAGGGTTGAAATAGGGAGTCCCTATAGGGCTGGATATATTGACTACACATTCCATTATCTATGCAGCAAGATGTTGCATCGCTGGTGAGTAAGGTACTAACTAATTGCGAAGGGACGTGTTTGTATCCGGATGATTTGATTGGTTGAGTCTTGAAAACGAGACCATAGCTCACCGCACTTTTAGGCTTTGCACAAACGAAGCCGGTGTACTAGGTATCCGGGTTTTCCTAGGATACAATGTTTGGGATAACATCCAGGTACTCCTGAAGTTGATGATAAAACCACCTTCATTATCATTGAATCCCGATTTGCGTTTTCACTGTCTATTCGATCGAAGTTGGAATCATGTGCACGCAGAGCATTGCCACTCCAAGATTTTAACATGTCACCTATTTTCCAAATGGCTTGAATTGTCTAACGGTCGGTTTTCCGTGTAACGATAGCTTTTCGGGAAGCAGGTTCTTGGAGTCTCAGGGAAGACGTGAGTTTCAAATAAAGATCAAAATCTGGAGTCATGTCACAGGAGAACACTGAGGACCCCCAGCCATGCTATAAATCTGTCATAGCTTCTCATTTCTGTGCATATACGTACAATAATGGAATACATTGATGTATGAAGGTCTTGTTGATCATAGGCACTACCCCAATAACCCCCAAAAGCGTTGTTCAACATTTGCAGTCGGAACGACAGAAATCGACTTTGCCAGTGAGTTCTAAGCCAGATTTAGAAAAGCACTGAGCCTATCCCGTTTTTGGTAAAAGAGTGTCTGAACTTTACCGAATGAAAGCTTGAGTACGAGGGACCGTGGATTAGTAAAACAGACAACGTGCAAGCTACCAATTATTGTGTATGCAATCAAGCCTCGATCGAAGTGAATTTGTGTACCGAAGTTTCACGGCTACTCATTTCTTCAATTACAAAGCATTCGCTCTCACGTGCGGTTCGTGCGTGTGCGTTGACCTATTCTGATTACGGTGCTATCACCGGCTACCTCCCGACCCCAAACCTGATAATGACACACAGAAAAACCACACAAGTTAACCATATCGTTTCTTCCAGTGCCTCAGCCATCATATTTTAACCTGCCAGTACGAACACTTCAGACATGACTCCAAATTCACTGTATTAGCAAATGAAACAATTTGGCAAGTTAAATTAGACTTACGTAAACAGAATTACTATCGAAATAACGTTTTGTTTACAAAACCAATGGGTTTGGACTCTGGTAAAGGATGTTCTACAAATTTAGAGTACACCTGGAGTTAGTCAAAAGATGTAAAACCATCTCATCGGTCGTATTTGCCTTTTCGTTATTTCTTATCTTGCTGAAACTCAACGTGTCTGTTTCGTTCCATACTGGTGTTCTCCTTGACCCGGCCAAGCAGTTCACTGTTCGTTCACAGGAGCAGGTAATCTTTTTGTGTAAGTAGAAGATATTACATTGGAGTACTATAATTTATCATGCAGTATCAGCTCTCATTTGTTTTGTCATGAGTTAATATGGTATGAAACACAAATTATAGCTAATCCAGTTAGTTGACGAAATTCTGCTCCTACTGTTGCATATTACGGACAGTAGGGTAAATTAACCTTTCATGAGTTTGACTAGTCGAAGATTTGAATCGATCATGTAATGTGAACGCTGAAAGTCCCATGGAAAACAATGATACAGCGGGGAACGTTGTAGCAACAGAACGAGGCACGAATCAAGGTGAACGGGCTAGCCATTCGAGAACCAAAGATCAAATAAAGTGCTGGAATGCGTCCACATCGGAAAAAAGAGCCCTGGCTGTGAGAGAAAAAGTACCGACTCATGTCGACAGACAGCAATTTCTCACTAGCGGACAGTAAGTCAGCACCAGTCCAGAATCCAGGCCAAGGTTTGGAGCAACTGATTCGCGATAGAAAGAACGGCGAATTGACAAGACGAGAAATGATTCACGTCAGGTGGTGTCTGGTCGTATTGTAACGGGGAATGCTGGGGCAACGGAATAGAGTGAATATCAAGGCGAACGGACGAACCATACGAGGGCCACAGACAAAAGAACAGGTGGCGAATATGTCGGAGGCTTCCCGAAGCAGATAAAAGGAGACATTCGGACTATCAGAGAGAAAGCAGTGGGATCTCCGCCAACCAGCAAAATAGCCCAGATGAGGGGCTGCCAATCGAGCCATCAACTGAGACAATCGGACCAACCGAAGGGAAATGACGTCCAAGAGAAGCAAGCCATCGGCCACAGGCAACTGGCCAGAACGCAGCCGAAGCACTCAAGCAGCGGCAATAACAATGTTGATGCTTCGCAGTCTGGAATAGGGTTTATATAAACGATTGTCTGTGTTTCGTGACTTGACTTGTTTGGCCGATGAAATAAAACTATCCTGCCGTATCTTGTCGTCCGTGTTACAGTATCACCAATCAGCTAATCTGAAGAGTGGCTACCCAGTACAGTGTTGGAGCAACTGATCTGTGTCTCAATGGTTGGTGGAAGCGATTCTTTCTTCCTACACAAACGGAGCGTTCTAAGTAAATAAACCGATGTGATTCGAACACAGAAAAGTCCTTTCATTTGGGCTACTTGGACGGAGCAGGACACCGACAAATTGTAGATAGAGCTCAGCGGGATCTCAAGCAGCCCACGCAGAAAGCTACCGATCAAACAGTTGACGAAAACGATCCGACCGGTAAAACGGGAGTGGTGAGTAAGATAACCCACCATATGACCACCGAAATTTATAGGCAGTGGAAGGATCAATATTACTCCGGCGTGGACTGCAGAACGAACAGTTTAAACCGTTGCACTTCCTTTACCAATTTTAGTTGTCTGGTTATTCAAATGCTGATATGTCTCTCCCGTCTCGCCTTCTTTGCTACAATAGTAGCACTGTACTCAGTTAGTGACAGAAGATCGTCGCTATGTCATGTGATGTTGACGTTACACAAATCGTCCAGTCTCAACCCGCGTAGTCTGTTCGTAAAGGGTTTCATTCACAATTATTCACCCTGGGTTCGAGTCTAAGTTGGGGCTTCGGTGCCTGTAGAATGCTAGTAATTCATACCAAGCCAAATAACACAGTTGTACAGGACTTCCATGGCTTTCATTTGCAACTTCGGCCTTGATAATTCGTGATGAACCATTTGGTAATAAACAAATTTATATTTATTCGTATGTCAAGAAATAACCCGGTAGTCCTGATTTGTTTTACTCTTTCATGAAATTCTGTGCCCTGCTATGATCAGCACGTAACCGTTCTGATCGCCTTTGTAGAATTAATTTCATCGAGAAACTGAGTGTTGTAAATGTTCTTCCAAATGCTGGTGAAACCACGATGGTCATCACCTATCGCTCTTATTAGCTGATGTTATTCTACTCATTTGATTCTCCCACTTCGCGGGACTTCAAAAAAAAAACGACTCGGAAGGTCTTCGCCAAGAATTCGTAACTGCTCTGATAGTGCTGCTTTGACCCGTAACAGTGAATGATCCCGAACACAATGTGAATTTTATAAGAATACCCGAGGGATATTTTCAGTCAGTGTTTTTCATGACACAAAATATACACTCTTTATTCCACCCCGTTCTTCTCAGCAGTCTACTCAGTCCAATATTTAACAAATGGCATTAATAAATAAATCGTGGAAAACTAACGTTTCTTGATGCGATCGCACCATAGACAGCAAATTAAGGTTAACATCAGAAGGCATGGTATGGACCAACACGTTTTCGGTAATTTCATTCTGAAGCCATCATAGTCGCATTTATGTGCGAACACAATAAAAGGAGAGAAAATGATCACGTTTAGTCCGTTGGCCAATCCATCTGTCAGTCAGCCAAGGTGATCGATAGCTGACTTCTACGGCCGAAGATATGTTCACAAAAGAAGTTGACCCAAGCAACGGTTTCCGAAAATGATGCCTATCCAGACCTCTGGCTGTGACATGTGATTTCCCCCGTCCTATATTCATCCATTGATTGGCCGGCTAATCTACCTCCAGTGGTATACCCTAACTGCATCTGATTCACTTTATCACATACCAAAGAAAACTGCAGAGGTTCTCACTGACTCTGCCCATCCTATTCACGAAGACGAAGTGAAATCTACATACACTTCTTCCACAAGTTCTTAATACAAACGTTTTTATGCTCGTACTAGGGCCCGTAGTGGTTCTAGTGTTCCCTATCTGGAAAGCTATTTGCACAATCCAGCTTATGTAATACCTGGACTAACAACATTTGGGGTAACACTGAGGCTTACTACCCACTAACCCCGTGTTCCATTTTATTTTGAACTGTATAATTTGCATTTTTCTAAGGACTTTCACATGGTTGCGGGAAAGCTGAATATTGACTCCTCAGGATGCGTGCAGTACTTACTTGATTTTGCAAGCTGAATGGACAATCAACTGACTACGCGTTCCTTCGTGTCTATTTTATTCTTCTTGTTTGTATCAGTTGGTGATCACTGAGTTTGGTCACAAACCTTTTATCACCAGTCGAGATGAAAATCGTCAATGATTAGGTAACCTCGATTGGTGAGGAAACCTTTGAGACCAAAACACCAACTTCAGCAATCACCAACCGATACAAACCATCAACCTCAGCCACAAACAACGCCACTAATTTCGTTTGTGATTGTGATGGCTTGAGAATGAAATCACCGAAAACTTGTTCTCCAAAGCAACGTTTTATGATGGGAATCAAAGGCTTTTCCTTATAGTCAAATAAGGCTACTGACCAAATGCTCTATGAATATCGTTGTTTGCTTTAGTCGCTTCTGTAGTAGTCATTCACTTAGAATAGCAGCCTATATGTCTGAGTGTCAGGTGCATCATTCGAGGTTCAAAAAGGTAGTGATTATTGATGTGACTGTCATTTGACAGCTTACGTCGTGGGGAAGTGGCGCTGGGGACGGACGTCGTGCCGTCGTGTTTCGGCCTGGCAACCAACGTGATCAATCTACCAAATGTCCAAAGTACATCTGGTGGTTTCATCACTTTGTTGTTAGACCGTGAGCTACGCTTGCCCTTGGTTGATGCTTGTTCTGATATATGTCATAAGTTCTTATAAGTATGCGTACGTGATTCCAAATCATTTACATTTGTACTTGTATGGTAACAAAGACGACAACACCGGGTAGGATACTTGTATTCCAAAAGCGAAACAAGTCAATTCATAAAACACAGACAATCGTTTATATAAACCCTATTCCAGACTGCGCAGCATCAACATTGTTATTGCCGCTGCTTGAGTGCTTCGGCTGTGTTCTGGCCAGTTGCCTGTGGCCGATGGCTTGCTTCTCTTGGACGTCATTTCCCTTCGGTTGGTCCGATTGTCTCAGTTGATGGCTCGATTGGCAGCCCCTCATCTGGGCTATTTTGCTGGTTGGCGGAGATCCCACTGCTTTCTCTCTGATAGTCCGAATGTCTCCTTTTATCTGCTTCGGGAAGCCTCCGACATATTCGCCACCTGTTCTTTTGTCTGTGGCCCTCGTATGGTTCGTCCGTTCGCCTTGATATTCACTCTATTCCGTTGCCCCAGCATTCCTGGTTACACTATGACCTTTGTAGGATCATATGTTTACACTTCAGGCGAAAATTCGTGCAAAAAACCGTCATACAGGAACAGCACAATAGATCTAAAACGGAAGAAGAGGAATTAAATTATATGTACCAAGATTAATGTGGAATAATACTGTTACTGAAACCTTTAGACCCTGTGATGAATTTGGAGAATCAGTTCAGATGGCAAACCTTACGAGAAGATTTCCTTTCTCACACTCCTATCCTTCGAGTACGTATAAAACCTGCAAGAAAAATAAACAGTATGAAAAGAATTGATTAAATAAAGCATTTTTGTGGCGTCTGCAGTCGTGTGTGTACGTATGCATGTATGCGTGTGTGTGTGTGTGTGTGTGTGTGTGTGTGTGTGTGTGTGTGTATGTGTGTGTGACTATTTGTGGCTGACTGAAGCTGTCGTAAGTTAAGAGTGAAGGTCATGCGTTTGGTGTGAACGATCGATAATGCCTCGAGCATCCTTGGTCGATGTTTCTCGAGATCATGTAAAAAGACCGAGAACGCGTTCGCCGGATCTACAGTGTGACCACTTTCGATGAGGTGGCGAGCGATAACCGAGATCGGCCTACGTGATGCAGTCGGTTTACGATTGTCAGTGTGCGAATCAAGCACAGAACAGGGTAATTCTTATACAAAATAACGCGAGAGGTGATACCACAAAAATTAGATCGTTTTTTCTGGTGGGAATGTCTGGAAGACGAGTCGGGTTGCAACGGGTGATTGTTGACCGACACTGCTATTTAGGCAGCATTTGTGCAAAACTAACTGCTCGTAAGGACTTTTGATGACGGAAGCCAAATAATACACAAAAACTTATTCATCTGATTGATTTTTGAGTTCGTTTCCTCTAACTGAGTGTTAAAGTTGTGAATCTTGGCCTGACAAGTTTAGCTCCTCAACATATCATTCAACATCATCAACTGCTGTCGATTATCTTGTTGTTCATAATTCCGTTGATTACACCATTGACCCTTGCTGTGGACAGGTGGTCGTCGCGCGTCACATGACTCACAATGATGAACCTGGTCTGCTGGTATTGACGGACTGTGCGTTGATAGTTAGTCAGTCCGTCAATCACACCGTTTATACGTGTGGAATTGTCTCTAGCCGAGGCTGAATAGCTGTTTCTATGCAAACTCCTTCAACAGTTGCCGAAATCGATCAAACCACACATGGTCAAAATTCATATGTAGTATACGTCCATTTTTAATGCAACCATCCATTGATTATTTAAAATCGTTATTTTGTTCACAAAGCTAGTTTTCGGTGATCACCTGAAAGGGCAGTCAAAGTGTTTTTTTTATTCACTGACCGTATTCCGCCAACTACCATACCTAACCCATTCAGATCGCTTTCTCATGATCATGAAAGTCGCTTCTCTTCAACATAGAGCAAAGGTTTACTTTGAGTGTTGAATCACTTCAGTCATCTTTAATGAATATATATATATATATATATATATATATATATATATATATATATATATATATATATATATATATATATATATATATATATAGTGGAACCCGAATGCCTATGGATTTTACAGGCTTTGATCACTCGATCTTACGCAGTCCCAATATGACGATGGTCAATCAGAAACGGTGAAGACGGATCGAATAGATTTATGAACGACAAAATGGCAGCAAATGTAGAATTACGTAAGACTGGGGCAGCAGCTTTCAAAAGACTGTTATAACGGTTGGAGCTGGTACTGAATGTAAATATTAACATAATTTCAAGCAGAACTTACTATCAGTTGTGATGAAAAGGCAGTCTTGTTCAGAAAGGGAATGCAAGGACAGTCGTTAAGTGAATATCTGTAAGAAAATATATGCAAAATGAGACAACGGACAAGGTTAGCAGAGGGCGGTAGACAGCTTCTAGTTCTGCGGCTTTTGACAGTTAAACTGCTCGCTTGTGCTAAATAGAAACTGGAAAAAGAGGCGGATAAAAACCAGTGGGGTGCGTGCTTGCGTGTATGCTTGTGACAAATACGGTACAGATGAACATAAAGACACAATTTAAGTAGAACCACAGATATTTGCTTAGTAGTAAACTATTCGGTGACTGAGGAAATGGTTCAAGTTCTAGTCTGGTAAAATATATCTAGCAAATGGTGTTCTGGAGAATATTTGCTCGCTGTCATTACTTTTGTGATTTTATTACAAATAGAGTCTTGTTTTAAGTTGCGACAGCTGTACTGAAGACAACCCGTAAGAAATCGCCCCCCACCCTTGTTGGAGTACTCTCATTCAGCAGTTGGAATCTTGCCCTACTCTGTGAGTATGGCTCATAACTTGCTGGTTCACAGCTCAACTGTATACCACCTCAAGAGATTTTTTCCGGCCTGATAAACACACTTTGATCAGCGAATCTTCGTAAGAACGATAGAAGTCTCGTGTCCTACATAGATTTTCTGGTTTCCTCTCTTCCTAATTATTGTACAACAATGCATAATACTTCTGGGAGGGGGCTGCGACCATTCAAAGGCTGTGGAATTGGAAAGTGACCGGCAGTGGAAGCAATCGAATACGGGACTTCACGACGATGATCGTTTGAAAATCACCGGCCCATTCTTGTGGATACTTGCCCAATTACGCCATCCTGATGAGCTTGTACTCTGCAAAATCTCTTTAGTGTTCCATCAGTGACTGTTTTAAACATGCTGCAGCTTAGTGTGGGGGGAGGGCAGGGTGGGTGGGAAGGTGGGAAGGTGGGTCGGGAGAGGCCAGAAATGGGAGTAGCTATAGTGAAATCAACCAGCCACCGGGTTCCGCACTGGCAGCTGTGTGAATCATGTGCTAAATGACGGCGTGTACGTCATTGAATTATATTTGTGGAGCTGACGTAGTCTAATCAGTCGAGAGGAATTTTTGAAATATCACTTATAAATTGATAACCTTCTACTTGCATCAACAACGAAATATTCCAGTAAGGTGGTCGCGGCTAATTGGAGGCTGCCAAATGTGCAATTCGTTGAAGGCGAGCGCCTGAAACATTGAAGATGAAAGCGAGCCATGTGGTTAACGGACGGTCACTGCGTTAGAGAGTCTCGTGACTGTGGTGATTTCTGATAGCCACTTGTGACGTCATCAGCTGCGAAAAGTAATGGTATAATAGAGTCCAGCCAGTTGCGGAAATATGGACGTGGCTTATGGGCAACTGACATGACCAGTTATGATGCAACCAAAACACGGTATGCACAAATGGTCATCAAACTTCTATCAGGCCATCTTCATCATCACGACCAGTGAACCCTTCGGCCATTCGTGGAACGGCTTTTGGATTGCTGCTCCATGGTTCGCTTAAGTAACCCGTCTGTTGGCCATTTTGCCAGCCCACACTTTCAACAGCATTGCGGTTTCAGGCTTCAATCATGTTTCGAGCGAAGGACCATAAAACAGGTCTTAGGGCATGGTGTTTGTTGTGTTCGGCGTGAACGGTCATGTCCTTAGACAGACATTCTAGCACGCACACGCACATTCCAAACACTTGATACAAATATCGCGCATCCATGGCCACACGCCTTGTAATCGTACACACAGGCACAGATGATACTAGTCGTGTTTCGTCTCGAACATCATTGCCCAGTGAGATCGTATCACGTGCTGCATGACCTTGCACGGCTTTATCCGATTGGACAGTTGTCTTACGCTTTCGACAGCACACACCACTGACTCACGCATTTGAACGCATTTCCGTTTTCACCTGTTTGCAAGTACTTGAGCTTTCCGTGTGTTGCTACTGTATGCATGTTTATCCGTAGAAACGTGCCTTCCCTTCAACCACCGGATTTGACACACAACAGTGACCACATATCAGAAGTCCAATTTTCTAATCGCCCTCTCTACATCTACGAAATTCACAGTTCAGCTGTGATCAATGTTCTGATGTCCACAAAACATAACGAAAAATCCTGTGTGCAGGTCAGTGGATACCAACCTTTCAAAAGCATAACTTCAACTCCGAAGCAGATAAAATCAAGCAGTCAAGCAGACAAGAAGTTTTGAAATTCTTACTTCAGTATTGTGACTGAATGATAGCAAGAATGAAATGAACAGTAATTCAATCTATTCAAATCAGAAATCTGGTTAACCGAGTGCATAATACTGTGACGAAAAAATGACAAATGAACTGATTTATCAGAACAGAAGGAAAGCACACAAATCTCATTTTATTTGTCGTCCAGCCTAACTGATGTAAACACAGAAGTATATATTATCATATAGAGCTTGGAAATCAAACTGGACAAATACTTGAGTGATGAGAACAGGAAAATAGGTTACCGAGATGGATTATTTCACTGATGACGTAACTGCTAAGAATACATGTTCCTAATTTCTATGCATGGGGATGATCTAAAGACGTGCGATCAAAATAGTCTTGACGGAATGCAGTTGTGTGGCCATTGCTTCAAACTACCTCGTTGGTTCGTTGACTTATGATTGGATCAGATCAACTGTTCTGGTTCCTGCATCCATTTCTGACTAGAGAAAGCCGATTTGTGGATGCGCCACGATAGTCTTTAGGCTAAAACGTTTCACCTACACGTTTGAATAGGCCCAGCATGAGTAAAATAGTACGTAATGTTGCACGTTCTTGAGAAGTTATTATTTACCCTCGAAAATCCATCTATGTAAATGCTGGAGCTCCTAGTTTACTTGACTCATTTTTAGCCAATGTCCTACTGTACCATCAACAACATACGTTCGGTCGTATACCGAAGGTGTTCGCTTTTAATCTTGTGTGAAGTCTGGTTTTGGTTCTCGCACCCACATTCTGTATTCTGCCACGAAGCCCAGTGAGTAAACGACAGACACGCACTACAGCTGGTGATACATATCAAAGCATACGGAATGGCTCTGCCCAGTATTCCTAGATTTTTTCAATGATGCTTCAAGCTACCACCTCTGCTGTGAACAACATGACGCTTTTCATCTAGACCGAATTATTTATTCTGGATCAGCGGATGATCTGGAACGACTCGTCCTGTCCCCCGAGTGCCCTGAGTCCACAAGGTAGTTGTTCCTTCAATCAGTCCAGATTCCGTTCTTTTGTTATGTTCTCATTCACCTGCAAATTGGTACGATCGATGGAGTCAGCCCCACTGGAACAGAGGAAGTGCCGAGCATAAGTGTAGATTTCTGACAGTGGCAATCGATGATGGGTGATTTGGTGCACCGGAATGAAAGTTGCTGTTTCGTCTGTGCACAAAATACTTTTGATCTGGTCCGAAACAGTGAATATGTATTGATCAGTGAGTGAGTTAACACAAATCAGCGATGATAGGGTTTGAAGTGGTTAGGGTGATTAAATAATAATTTTCAGTTCTAGTAAAGAACATTTGCAGCAACAAATATGGAACCGGAGAAATTTATGGAAACTATGCTTTGTAACACGCGCTTATGATGATTGTTGAGCCTCATGCTTTCATGAAAGTTCCAATTCTTCAGGAAACAAAACCGCTAACAAGCATCGACGTTCTGTGAGAAGTACTCGGGTACAATTTCTTGCCTTTCAGTTTCAATTTGTCATCCGGCCGTTTTAAGCTGACATTTTGGACCTGACTGAGGGTTTCGTTGGAGTGATGCCCTGAGCATTTTGGGTCTACAGAATAAGAACAGGATCATTACTGAAAACATATTTTGGTGAGACTTACGCACATCAATACATAGACCAAATCTTAGCAATTCAAGTTCTGAGGCAAAGTTCAAACTTTCTGGTTTTACGATAATCACATGGTTGTATTTGTACCTCCGGCTTTATTAGTTCTAGGATTCTTTAGGGCTGAGTCTGAGTCATTTCACTAGGGTCTTCTCAGGAGAAAGTACAAAAGGTCCTGCATTTTTGGACGTTCAACTTATGAATTTTCATATATATAAACGTAGACGACTGCAAGTTCAGTTTGTGTTGGCTAGGGTACGATTTGTTGATTGTCAAATTCTCTTGTGTGTGCCATTTCGGCCTAGTAGGACTTTGTCACGGAGTCGAAAATCTCCCTGAAAACACGTCATCCACAAGGCTGCTGTCCGCATTCTTCCAATTCAAGGACAGGGGTCTTTGAAAACACTAACCAATGACAAGGCTCTCATATCCGATATAGTAGTGCAGTCGTGACTCGTGTGCCCATGAATCAATCGGTATATCACACGTCACTGTTCACACCGACCACGGACAGACAACCTACTGCCTACCCTTCACACCGAACGGCCAAACAATCGGACTTATGACAAACTGTGGTCCGAATTAACCAATCACATCCACCTACCACGCCGGGAAATCAATAACAGCGCCGTATGTGTCAATGCATTCCTTGCCTCATGTTATATAAAGCGCTGATTTTTTGTTAAAATAAAGGATAGTTCCCGCACTTGTTCGTGGTTACTTTTCCGTTTGGATTGTAAAATCGAGGAATCACTGACCGGGGATAACTCGGAGGTTCGTGCACCGACACAACAGAATTTTGGTCATTACCAACGCCGAGCATCATCCTAACAGGCGCTATCAGCATATTCTTCGATTTTGTGTTTTACTTCCCCCAGAAAGTGTTGCAGGCAAAACGTTATGACGTGGAAATCAATACACCCTCTACGTTAGTCCACGATCTTGGCCGGTGTTTATCACGTGGTCTGAACCTATCCCATTTACTGGGTACAGGGTTTGAATCCCGACATTGTCGGCCAAACTGATGATATAGCGGTCCGCTCTCACTTGTCTCGGCAGTAATCCTGACTCACTGGAACCAAATGGGGTTTTTCATTCAAGATCAACTTCATGGTTATGTTTTTCTCTTTGCTGGCATATTGACCCTTTGAGTCTGCGTGATGTGCTCTGTCACCGGCCCAATGCAAAGCATGAAGCACAAAAAGCGAAAGTTCAAACAATGTTAATCTGACTAATGGATAAACTAACCAAGTTTAAACATTACTCAAGAATCTGAACGTAATACGAACCAGTAACTGCGGATTATTCGTAAAATGATCATTTCATCTTAAGGTAATTAAATGCACTGTTTTATTAATAGTAGTTCCTACACAATACTGTCAACATCATTAGTTGTATTTCAATCCTTGATACATGGCCAGTTAACGACTGCGTTTGCCGATGCGGTCATTTGGTACCACACAGATACAACCACGCCATCCGGTGGTCGATATTGATTTCTTACCCGTGGTATACTTGCGTTATCAATGAATATTCTACTGCAAGATGCAATCATATTGTGGTTAGAAAATAAATTGGAATAAACGAGTGAAGAACTTGAAGCTTTGGTCATTTGGTTGCAGTATGACGTGTGGAGCAAACCGCATCTCGGTGCAATGCATTCGGGGAATTCTACCCCGGGGTAATCAACCGCACTGTTCAGTCAGACTCCATCCACTTGCAGAGGAGCTTACTGTGTAAGATAACACCACTATTCTCTCGTGCTTGGTGAACGCATGCACATGCACCCTGACAGCTGACAAACAGACAGACAAAGAGTGAGCGAGAGAGAGTGAGAGAGGGACAATGTCGCACGTAAACAATTTCAAGAACGGACTGCACGTACGCCGAGCATGATTCAGCCACGTATTGGAGAAGGAATAGTTGGCTTATCAGAAGTCCGTAAATCAGATCAAATTGGTTAACGGATACTGACGTTCACTGTCCTTAAACCAGAAGGTCGTGCACATTGGTGACAGTTGTCCAGCCAGGTGGACATGGGCCTGGGAGCGGATTGAGGAATTGGGACACATATCGGTGACGGCAAATACACGAAACTTTCCATCGTGTAGAGTCTTCGAAGTGTAGAAAAAAATGATCAAGCCACCGACTTTCATGTGAAGTACCTTAGTGACTTTAACCTTGTCAACCGGAACATGTGTTGAATAAGGTACTGCACGGTTGTGAATGATGTTTATACGGGAAGGGATACTTTTAAATGCTGATCGTTTGGAGGGACGTAAATGCACGCATATAAGTCAAGGTACATGAGATTTGTGAGTTCCGCAATAATCTTCATGACGAATAGTTCACGGGATAAAGTGTGTGAATCGCACACTGTGAGGTAAAAGGTGTGTGGAAATCAAAGAGACACAAGTGATAATAACCAAGGGGCAACTTTATACGATATAGTCTTTCTTAAGTAGACCACGGGAGAGCAATAAAGTAGGATTGGGAAAACACATTGATAGACAAAAGAAAAAATAACAGTTTGTGTGGCACCAGCCCGGAGTGCCCGGTGTTTAGGTGTTTGACTCACTGTCGTTCACTCCGGGTTCCAGTCACCGTGGGGGTTCGGTCGACGTGCACTGTTGATTCTCCTTAACGTTCAACTTGTAAGATGAATTATATTACGGAAAAATCTGTTTTCCTATTGCTCACACTTATATTGAATAACACATTTCAGCAGAAACCATTTACTCTGGTCTATAAGATTGGCTGTGATGCGAATTTATCGAGATCCACGTGGGGCTAAAATCCGGCGTGCGTGAATGCGAGTAAGCATGCTAACTGCCAGGAGATTCAATCTGGTTCTGAGCGGCTAGCCTCGTGCCAACAGTACTGGGGCTGTCGTAACGCAGTGTAAAAATGCATCCTTCCTGAAATGGCTTTGTTATGTCACAACACTGTGTGAAATATGAAACTACGTATAACGTTTCATATATCCCGCAATTGCTTGCCAGTATTGTGTTGGATTGATGATACTTTGCTTGCTTGACTGTACTTTGGACTCCACGATTCATGCAGAAATCTCAGGTCATCCGACCAACCCTGCTCTCGGAAGCAACATACTCGAGGACGACACCTTGTTGTGTCCGCATTCAGTAGTAGAACACGCAATGTTGGCACTGTGTTTATTTGTACGGACGTAAACGCGAAACCCGGCCGTAGCCAGCAGGTAAGCCACAAGCAAGCAAATAAGTAAGCAAAAAGAGCAAAGAGTGAGTCCAACTAGTGCGTAGCCGAATCGATAAGTCACTACTGCTCGCGCTAAAGCACTATTAATGATGGAGGCAAAGCAGGCGCATGTCCATTCATGAGAGAAATATTGATCGGTTGTCCGTGTAGTGTGCGTGAGTTCAGCCAGACAACACACACCTGAATAAACTTAACTCGGTGATTCGGATCAGCCCGGACGGGAGCAGGGTGGTGCAGTGGTAAAACACACACCAGGGTTCAAAACCTGGGTGTGGCAGAGGATATGCACCACTGATGAGCCCTAACAAGAGCAAAACTCGAGTCTGGTGCTTCCGCGTGCGGGGTTGGTCAGATAATCTGCGTTTTGGACAGTCTGCTAAGCAAAATTTTGTATTTATTTTACAAACAAATTCCCGAAAGAGAACTTCCTTGCTCGGAGAATGACTTACATCATGAATTTCTATAATTTGGATGATATTTAAGTCGTAGTCAGATTAGGGTACTCAACTAAGTATTCGCTTGCGACGGTTCGTTTGAGTTTGGAGGCCCGTCTTTGTGGTACGCAGATCACACGAGGACTATTAGCCTGAGACTGATGTCATTAAACTAGGAATTCTTAGGTATTGAAAAAAAATGAACTCGATGACACAGGAACACGAGAAGGCTGACCAATAAATCCTTAAATAATTTTCCTTCCAGCTTGTCAAGATCATTTTGAAAATCGTTTTATTAAAACAGATCAAGGATTTCGCGGATTGGACAGTGGATTGATTAGAGTCAAGATTGAGGTGACGGCTCCTGCTCCCCGGCTGTTTATATCACCTTGTCCGGATCTCATCCGTTGCTTTAGAAATAGTCAACTTGCGGCCAAGGTAATTGGAAAGTGTGGACTAACGTTTTTCCGCGTCCTCAGTGATGGTAAGCGGAAGCAGATGCTTGTGCAATACGGAATACAATTCTTAATATCTCCTACCAACCTTTATTTCTCTATTCAAAATGAAAGCATACGCCATCTGGCCAGGGGGAAATAATTCCCTCTTTCCAAAGGTTAGGATCTTCATTCAGTCCGTCTTCACTATTTATTCAGAAGATAGTTATTTTTGCTACACTTATTTTTCTGCGTCGATGGGTAAGAATCCATGGTGGAGGGATCAGGTTGGAAGTCATCAGCTGATTGTATACTGATCGCCAACCAAAGAAGTTGGAATTGCACAAGCAGCAGGAACGGATCAGTCTTGCATCTTATAAATCCAGGAAGATCCAAGAGGAGCATGACGCAGTTCAAGTTCTCTGAAGACGTAAAACGGCACCCAGTCGGAGAAGAGTTCCAGAAATTTGATAATTCGACAAGTCAGTCACACACGGAGATGGCAGAGTCATTGGTTATCCCTGTAAAGTATTTTATCTTATCCGGGGATGAGAAATGTCTAGTTAAAATGAATCGCCCTAGGTGTAAGGGTATGCTCTGTCGCGTCGATAGATGGTCCAGTTTCGTTCACAGGCAGCTCGTGTTCGTCTGTCCAAAATCGATGACAAAGCTCAGGCCAGCGAAGCGGATCGATGGTTCAGTCAGTTCATGCCCAAACGGAGCGAAACCGTCCGATCAGCCGCAAACAGTCGCCCTTACCGAACCGAGTGGAGTCAAGCAGTCAGCTGCCAGGGGTTGTCTTAACTGAACGGAACGGATTCAGTCCATCGGCGATTGAGAGTTGTTTTCATCTAAAGGAACGGAAATCAATCAATCAGCAGCCAGCAGTTGTTTTAACTGACCGCAAAGTAATCGGCCTATTGGGGACTTGAACTACATAGCCATTCAGAAGACCTGGTTACAGGAATAGCTGTGAACCAATGAACTTTGTATCACGACTTTGATTTTGATCACCTTGCGTTCAATATAAACTGTATATTTTTGCAAAATAAACGAGATGGATCAAAGGCAAAATAGTTTTCTCACTATAGCTAGGGTGACGGAACGGAACACTGGGAAGCAGACAGAATGTCCACTCAGAATATGCAACGGAGTCTTAGCCGATGGGCAAGTCAACCATACCTGACTTGTCTCAGCTTTCTGATCTATACGGACTGAAATAAATGGCATCTTATAGAGTTCGGTTTCGGCATATCCGGGGGGTTGGAATGCTGCCGGTGTCAAGACTTCTATCATTTGGATCATCTCAAAATATTAGTCAAATCTGCCTAGCCTTATTTCAGATCCAATAAAACCAATAACTCCATAAAAATGTCCCTTGGCATAGTAGACAGCTGTGTGTGTAGGTGGATTGCCACGGCAACTGAAACACAAAATAACAAATTAAATCAGTTCATTCAGTTGTTGGTGTACGTTTGTCCACATTCTTTGTCCGGTGGTTGCCACAACACGATTAGTGATACTAGACTTCTTACAGTAATTGCATGAGATTCCGTGACACAACCGGATACTGTGTTCACTTAGGACTGGGTAAGAACTTACTGTGAAAATGAATGGACTTTAGCTATCAAGTTAGTGAGCTTTCCATCAGTTTTCCATGAGCAAGTGGTTGTACAGTCCACTCAAGTCAATGAACGACTCCGGTTTTGAAAACTTCGACTTGGGTGCGTTTCTGAATGCTTTTTGATCACTCTAGTGTGAGTGAAATCAGTATGTGCATCGGGTAAAGTCCAGGGTGAAACGAACTCCTTTTCTGCACGTGTACTTTTGTCGACTTTCGCAGACGATTACTGCGTCGGCAAACCTCATCAATCTTGCACTCTGATGACGCGGAAAGCAATGGCCGAGTCACGTCACTGACTATGTACGGGGTGTAACCGAACTGCCAATAAGTACGTTTGTACTGAGTACCAAGTTTATACTAAACATTTGTGTATAGTCGTGAACAGATAAAGACCATGGAGATTATTTCAACTGGTAGCAAATCTATCTATAACTTCAACATTCCTACTGTAATTTCACACCTGCGGAATTTTGTAGTACAGCTTGTGTGAGAGTAGCTGTCAACAGAAATACGCAGTTGGTCTGAGGATAAACGTGACCTGACTAGGAAATTCAATAGACGGTGAAGCAGCAATTCATGTAAGTTCGACGTCTCCACCCGACCTGATGATAAATAGCAAAACGTCTGCCAGATGTTACACCAGTCTGACGTACATTTTATTCAAGTGAAATGTGCCGGAAACCCTTGGGTATACTAGACAAATTTGTTCATCTTTCTCATGGAGATTTGGATACAGAAAAGTGGAAAATGTCAGCAAACCAACAGATTTGTCCCGTGACGATCTCATCAAGCGACCCTGCATGCTTGCGTGTAGACGTGTGTGTTGCTGCGAGGACCAAATGTTGACCTACTATGGATACAAAAATGTTGTCTATCAGTACAGTTATATAATAAGACAAACTTTTGGAACCGGACTCGAGACCTCAACTTTAATCTTTATTTGGTAATGAAGTACATTTGTAGTTGAAAGTTAGCCTGGATTAAAGGTAATAAAGAATGTGAACTCGGTGTTATCTTAACGCGCATCACTGTCACATACTAGAAGATGTTACATGGATGGTACTTACAGCCACGGAAATAGCTGGACTCTCGATTTCATCTGATAACTCATCAAAGTCCAGAATTTCAGTCCACTTTTGCATCATAAAAAACACTGAAAGCAACGACGAATCCAACAGCCGCCCAAACAAATGCTTGAAGGATATCCTAAATTTCACAGTGGGGTGCAGATGAAGCATTCCGAAGTGGTGCTAATCGATGGTCTTGATTCATACGATGTAATAAAAGTTTTGCAGTGCATGAAATTAGCTGTAGGTAAATGGGCCAATCAGGGTTTACTACTGAGTGCGTGTCAGAAATGATAAGTAAGTTTGTTCCAAAGCTACTAAAATTCAGCACTGCTCTGCCACCTAACTTGGTAATTTTCACTTATAAGATACTGACGTAATCGATCGATTTGCCATGCATTACACTATATTTCTTCGTTATGTAATATTAGGTCAGTTCAAGCCAAGGGATCTGTACCCGTTTATTGCAGCTGCCAGTATGGTCTCGTGAAATATGATTTCAGAAAAAGCGAATGAAAAGTGTCCATCATGGTGATAATACAGTTACCTCGATTTCGGACATAACTGTCTGTTGCTAGTGTGGTTTGATGTGACGGATTTTGTCAAATGATCTACTGTAGTCTACCGAACTTACATCAGTCTACCTGTTAACGAAGAATACGGTCATTCACTGAAAAGACACCCCCAAAGAAAATTGGACGGTCAAGTCACGTAGACGACGATGACCGCATCCAGACTTTTTGACGTGACATATCCGTGCTCCTATGAAACATTTGCCAAGATTAAAATGGGCATGGGCCAGTTTCGTCAATTGCGTGATACTAGGGGCAAACGATGCCCCTTTACGGTTGCATTTTTCTCTCTACCTGCATCTTTCCCTTGTCTTCAGGGAGGCTTGCTTGAAAATATGCCAAAAAATTACCTTATGCGTGGAAAGTGGAGTCCAAAGAACAGCCTGCTAATTAAAAAATATACTTTCAACAGTTAAAAAAATAGATATTTTCTTTGAGATTACAACTTGGTAATTGTATGATTTAATGAACGAGTTCCCTCATCAGAAGAAAACATTAGACTGACTAGTTTGGTCCAGTGCGTTCGTGTATATTTAGTAGGTCGACATTTCGGTTCCTGCGAGTAATGTCTCCGAAAAAGGGGTTAAAGTCGAAAGTCCAGTCCATTGTAAATCTGACTTAAGAAAGCTTGCCACCATAACCGAAAATTCAACTAATTACAAACAATTTCTACTGTGCTGTGTTACTGAACACTGCCTGTTTGAGTCAGATCACGTGATCATTCTTGATTAGCTGACGGTTTTTGCTATTGCATCGGTGATTCTTTTCCAGTTGATTGGATCAGGATGTCAAATCAAGCATCCATCATAAGTGTACTACAAGGAGCTATGCATTCCATGGCTTATAGGTCCCGTCAATGCACCTGATTAGCAGTAAAACAGAGCCACTCTACTGAATTGATTATAAGCAGTAAAGAAAGCCAACCCCGGTAGGATTCGAGCCCAAGCGTCGATGCCATGCAAGCTTATGCTCAAAGTGTGCTCTACAGGCTGAGCCACGAGGTCACGAAATAAGCACCACGGTTTGTGGGTACTGCACTTCATAAACCTCTCTGAATGTTCAGTACTGCTGTCACCCTTTCTCTCCATCAAAAAGGCCGTTGAAAAACAACTACCACATAATCTCACGATGGAAACATACATAACCTGAAGAAATCAACAGAAATATTTACACGCTAACCATACTGACAATTTATTGATGATGTCACTTCGGTTAGTGATTTATTGTTCATTTCTTGATTACCTAGCTCTGCAAGTGAATCAACAAAAAGACCGTGTTTTCATCCATTCAGAGTGTTATTGGAAGCTTCACACTACATTGCTTTAGTTGAGTGGCTAGAAGTCAGCATGCCAGTATGGATCATGCTTTACCCATTAAAAGAGGGTAGGCGCATTCTTTAGTATAGAATTTGGGTAACATAATTTATTCCTTTTAACACCCCAAGTTACACGTTGACGGTTTCGGGAGTCATTTTAAATAGTTCTCTGTTCTAAACCTTTCATAGACATGGTAGTTGGATTGTTGGCAGATCGTAATCTCTAACGTTTTCATGGATGTGTCCTTCTCATCCCTTCGGAGGACCCTATTGACGTGACGCTGATAAATTGGTCTACATGTGTTTATAGAACGAGGTATTCGGCTTTGTCTCAGTATCTGTAATAACCTCACCTTACTACACTAGTGTCAGATATGTCTCAAAATCGCTTTAACTGGAGTCTAGGGTTTTCATTTGAGATCAGAAAACGAATCCATCAGTTTATGGATAAAAGTAATCTGGGAGGAAAAAACCATTCCTATCAAAACAACGTCATGTATTTCGTATTATCATTCACGTATTGCACATTACACGAGCACGATTATCTGACCTTGAATACGATTGGTGCATTCTGTCGCCTACTATCAGCTATCGTTTAATTGGTTCCAACCCATTCGCCTTTGTTTCCCTCAAATTTTGCGGGTTGCTTGGTTTTGCAAAACTTCTTGCTGGCCTGATCGATTGGTCTTTAATTCAAGTTTTTCGGACTGTTTACAATATTCGTTCAACTGAAAAATAAAGCCTTATGTCAAGTGACACTTTTTGATTATTGGTGGATCAACCCGGCTTGACACGCTTAAAGTGATTAGTAACTTGGCTTCAGAGGGATTTTCGCGACTTCCTGACGGTAGCAGCTTGCAATTGAACTATGAAGAACAAAACATTATCTTACCAATTAATATACTTAGCCGCAACTGGTTTGGATTCATTTTGGCTGATCTGTAAGTTAACTGAAATGTACTAAGAGTTCACAAGCTGTATGAGGAAGAAAATGACCTGTAGGTGGTCTAACAGTCAACATCGAGGAATACACACTTTGACGTCCACAGTTCGATTCCGGCCATAGCTGATCACTTCTCTTTCCAGGAATATTGTACACTGTTATGTTATAAATAATAACAGGGTTTCAGTGATTCATTCTCATGCCATTACATGACAATATATTATGACAAGTTAAGGGATTGGACCAGTTGGACAAATAGGAACTGATATAGATTATTGGTGGCGTGAAAGGAAAGAAAAGAAAACAATTGTAGTTTGGGTCCAAATCAAAATCCGTTGTGTACTGTCTCTCACTGGTTATGTCAATTTTTACTTGGTCTATGGCCTGCTATGGGTGGAAGGAAGGCCAGGACAGATCAAGAGCACACACAAATTGTTTTGAAGCACATAGAGGGGAACTGTGGAGGCGGATGCCGACAGCCTCAGCTGTGGCTAGTATGTGACATTTTGGTGGTCTTGATTGTCGTCCCCGAACTTTATACAGGTCACGGAAAGCCTCAGTCACGTTTGCTGTGTGATTAGTCTGAGCAAGGTGTGAAACGGCAGCTCTAGTGAGTGACTTAACAGCTCCAATGTTTAGCACGTGAAAGACAATCCATATCCGGTTTTGATTTGGACCCAAATTACAATTGTTTTCTTTCCTTTCACGCCACCAATAATCTATATCACTTCCTATTTGTCCAACTGGTCCAATCCCTTAACTTGTCATAATATATTGTCATGTAATGACATGAGTATGAATCACTGAAAACCTGCTTGTTTGCCATTCTGTGTTCTCTGAAAGTGTTCATTGGGAATTGTCACAGAAGTAAGGCATCACCACTATAATTGTTATTAATATTGAGACTTAACTCTATCTACCAGAATTTAAAACGAAATCGATAACTAATTCCTAATTTAGCTGGATGAATCGGAGAAATACTCCGATCCTGGGGACAGTTGTAAGTTGCCCATCCACACCACAGGTTCGGCCGTTTGTAGGGTGAATGTTTGGATCCCGTTTCGGAGAAGAAGTATCACGGAAGATTGAAACAAGTTAAAACAAAAGAATTCCAAGTCTATTGTTCCGTCGTGTTATCCGGACGATGTTTCACAGGAATCTGTCGTCCTGCGAGTGGCTGGTTATGATTTAGTGAACCAAGGACGATTCAGTGATTTGCCATGCACTTTTCATATAAAGAGAGCCTTTGGCAGCGGACTCCCAGCAGCCTAGTGACCGACTGGGTTTGAGTCCCGAATACTATTCGGTAGATATTCACTATTTACTCACTCCTGACAGGCCAAATGAAACAAGTTTACAAAGTTAATATGGATTTCAATGATCAACTGTGCTTTCGTAATTTGTGACTAGTTAGTACAATAATGAAAAGGTTCGTCATACAGTATCAACGCTCAACTTACCATTGAAAATTACGTGATCACCATGTAACTGTTTCATCAGGCTTGTTAGGATACTAATGCGCTCTAAGATCAGATGATGCTATTACCTCGACTGGTGATGAAACCTTTGCGAACCAAAAACCCCAAGCTCATCGATCAGAAGCTGTGAAAAACCTTCAGAGTGAGCTAAGATCAACATTAGTTTTTATATATCTGACAAGGAGTTGTTGAAAATGATGGCAGGTCACGTAGTTAATTTTGACCAACATCAAGATATATGTGTCAAACAGCTTAACGTACAAACAGACATCGTAACCTGATCCGATAATAATCATTACACGTACAAAAATGCACACACTTCATTTGCGTAACTGTAACGAACAGTGACCGTGAATCACACCTCTTCATCTGTCTCGCTCTTTGTTATACACGAAGTCTCAAACTTACTATCCAGAGCCCGTAAAATGTTTGCTTGTGCTCGCGTAAATAGGCAAACAGTCATACAAATTTGCACAACCAGAGTCAAACAAATTTGCATTTGTCTATTTTAGGATTCACGTTCTTACCACTTGGTTATTCGTTCAGGTCAGTGAGTTACAGCCCAGGTTGTTCTTTCATTTTGCTATTCCCATTCACTTCGGTTACTGATCTTAGTATCCCTCTTCCTCGTCCTAATGGTTGTTCATTGTTCTAGCACTAGAGATCGTTCACGAGCAAACAGTGAACAGAGTGCATGTGTTTATTGATTGAATGCTATCGATCAGTGGCTCACCTTGAACCGGATGAGCAGTTCATATCTACGAATCCAGCATTCACTCTGGCACTCGCACACACGTACGTGCATATGCAGATAGGACCACTGGGTCGCAACTAATTAACTTAAGCGTATTTAACGGCTGCCAGTCCAATTTAGACGAATCAAGCGAAAATCCCCATCTTAGTTGACGAATCTGATACGTTCATTATTTGACCATCGCTCAACAGACTTACTTCAGCACCGAAAATACCTAGACGAGGACATGAAAAGGAAGGGAATCACTGGTATTACTAAATATATCAGATGCCTCAACTATTGTAATGAGTACAAAATATATCCTACTGAGAAGAACTTGTCTTCTGTTTATGAATCACCCTAGCCAACAGGCAAACTATCATCGGATGCAGAATACAAATTTTCTGAACTCGTCGAATGATCATCAAGTGACCTTGCAAATAATATACCTATTAGATTGCCCTCAGTATAGGGAGGTTTCGAACAGAGTCACTAAAAATAAGAGCTTGGAAGTGGACACTCTGGTTGACGAACGTGAGAACTACTATATTTATTGGGGAACATAATGAGAACTCGAACGTTAGTAGCTCTCTGACTATACGGGAATAGCTAGTGCAGATGTGATGCCATTTCTCAAAAGCTATAGTGAGCGTGATGATAAACATAGTAATTGGTTCAGTTCCTTATTGGAAGTTATACCCAGCTATTGAAGAGGATTCCAAAACGAACACGCCTGTCCGTGAAGGAAAGCTGGAACCTGAAACCCCATGTTATATGATATGGCATGATGACCGTTTGTTATCCGCTGTCACTAACGGTACGGCTGATTGTGATTTCTAAGCCAACCAGCAGTAACATATTTACCGAAGTAGCTAAACGTGGCAGTACGCAAACCCAGAACTGAGTAGAGTGGAATAACAAGTACGGGTACAGTAAATGTCATTTGCAATAACACTTGGTGGTGTAAAATGCATGACGTTGCTCAACTGCGGTGTAATGTTCTAGGCGATCAAAAGTGATCTGGTCTTTTCATTATGTTCTGAGGACCAGGTTCCGACTACGTCCGATTGGATGGCAAATGCAACGCGAGATGCAGCTTTTAGTCTTTTACTACTTCCTTCCTTTTTACCACGTAATAATATATATATATATATATATATATATATATATATATATATATATATATATATATATATATATATATATATATTGTCATCACCATTGGCGAGCTGCAACAGGGGAAACAGACCTTCAGTCGCAAGATTCAAATCCGGGTAGAAAGGTCTAAACTCCTGCATGATGACAGTTTGACGGCCATCAGTATGCAAAAGCGTTCAAATCTTCACGGAGACTCTCTCATGGTGTACAGTCAGAACATTAAGTATTCTAGTGGCCTTACTCGTTGTATCGATAAGAACCGATGTAAGCCATCTGTAATAACACTCCAAACAAGAGCAAAACTTTAAGGGGTTTTGGGCAGAAGGAATTCTTTCGATAACTGACGACGTGTGGAGTTTGTGTTATAGGAAAGCTTATTTCTGGTGAAATTTCATAATAAATAAGGTATTTTATCTTGTGTCCGTGGATAAACCTTCATCATGTTAGCTGATGGAAAGGTACGCTTACGAACTACACAGTGAGCCTATGGTTTCCATTGGTGAGTTGAGTATTGGTGCTGCGTGGTAAGTCATTTGATAAGCGATTTATATGTATCGTAATACTTAAATGAGTTATTTGCCATTCAGGTAAGTTACATTTATGTCACTAGGGTAAACATGAAATAGTAAATGCTTTACATCACAAGAACTATTGAAAATCAAAGAGCATGTAAATAAGTATTTCCTCGAGCTGATCGAAATTATTGCGCCCGAAGGCTGGTATCTCAAGAAATCGTCAAATAAGTGTGAGGATAATGGGAAAGTATTTTCCTTCTTGGTATCTTTAAGTCATTACCGCAAACCAGACTCAACCGGACGACTTTCCGCCTACCGGGTGCTAGCTGTACCGGTTGGGCTATCGCGATACAGTCCACCGGATGCAAGTCACCCTGGTGAGAATCCGCTTGTGTTCGAACCCTTGTTCGAGGGCTACATAGCAACTGTTCCGGCTTTAATCACCGGGCTGGCCTCTTCTGTCATTTCCAAATGGGACGAACAGTACACGGCTGAAGGCGATGCAACGGATATGTTTATTTTTATACGTAGAGTTTACTTTTTATTCAGTCGATTTGATTTGAACCGAGTGTAATTCCACGAAAAAAGTACGGTACACGAAATGACTTACTCTTTGGGTCTAATCCTGATCTGTTACGCTCCACTACAGGTGTATAAAATCATTCCGTCTGTCCTTGAAAACGACTCAATCCTGCCCTTACAAGTGACTCGTTTGACCGCTATAATGGCGACAATTTTAAACTCCAGTTTAATCACAGAAAAACGGGTTGCGACAACCACAAGGTTTTCCTGAGGTTTCAAACTACACTGATGCGAAATTTCTTGACTGCAGGGAAGGAAAATTCCTCCTTATACCGTAAACAGGAGACAAAGGTTCACTCATTCCAGCCATGTATACGAGAAACTATCCAGACTACGGTTGGTTTATTTTCATATCTGAGTCGATGTTTTTGTTTTTTTGAGTCACCTCCAGAGTCTGTTCCATTCTAACTATGGTGTTTCCTCAGTTCGAGATCTAAACGACATAGATTATTAGTCTCGAATTGTAGCTCGACAAACTTTCAAGGCTCTTGAGCAATAGCTTTGGACTATTAAACTATGGAAAAAATTGTGTTAGAGGTATTTGTGTCAGCTGGATCTTTTCCATCTCACTTTTATTTTCAATTGAACAGAGATTTGAAATGTCTGCTTCTTTTTGAGCTGGTTTTGAGACAGCCAGGGACACTTTTCAAGGTTGACACACTTGGTATGGTGAAATCACATGATCACGTGCTGACCAGACCAACGAACGACGATGCGGAACGACGGTTAGCATGACTTTGGCCAAGGATACTAGGCTGTCCAATTACGAGGTACATTTTGTCTGATAAGTGGGACAGAAGAACATCGATGTTGGTACAGCTGGTCCACACTACCGGCTTTCAAAAGTCGATTTGGATTATAGTTTCGATTTTTTTGGTTACATTTTTCCAAACCGTGTGTTTAGGTCAGCATAACTCTTTGTTGTATCTGATATCTGCCGAGGAAATCTGGGCTTTTTCATTTTGGTTAGGAAACGATAATCCCGTAAACGTAGGCGGTATTTCGCAACGCAGCTCACATGTTCACGTTAACCAATATGCGAATCAACGTGACTTAATTATTTTGTTACGCAGATGGGGATCACATAAACTTTTAGCTAATGAATCGCAATCAACTGACTAGTAATAATAATTAAAAATTTCACCTGATTGCTTTCGGTTATAGGTCAACGAATCTAGGAATAAGTGGTCTTTGATTAGATATACCGTCAGTTCCATCCATTTTATCTGAAAACTGACTCTACTCTTTGGCTCTCTGTTGAGTTCATTATTCCAAGTGATCAACAAATCAGAAGTGGGGTAAATTTCAAAAAAACTAAAAAGTGATTGCACAAACGAGAAGGAGACAAACAAAAAACGATGTATGCAAATAAGCCGTTCGAATGCATTTGTGCAATCAGCCCTAGGCACTGACGGGCCTAGTCGACCCAAAACCGAAACTTAGCACAGTAAGTGGTTTTATATACTACACCAATTGAACATGGTATGGACTGAATGTCCTGATCCATCTTTTAATAGCTTCCTGATTCAGAGAAGAATATTCAAGAAGAAAATTTAACTGCGGTGGTGAGTAACACGTCCCAACTATGGTGACATCCTCAGGTTGAGTCATTGTCATACAGATTATCTCCCGAAATACAAAGCTTAACCCCAGCATCCTTGAATCGGTGTAAATCGGTCGTGGACATCAATATGAAACAAAGTCAGCCCACACCAGTGATTATTCGCAGATTTGGTAAGACCTCACTCAAATCGGCACAACTGTGGAAACAATTAGTGCGTGCCACGGATACAATTTGGGGTAACCATTAGTGAAGACCCGGCAGCAACCGTGCTTCTTAGACATAAGTACGCATCTCAGCAGGGTCATACCTCATTACCTAAAGTGAAAGCTGGAAATTTTCTCCATTTAATAATACGAATTTTGCATCAATAATTCACCAATTTGAATATCGTATGTGGTCAAGCATTTACGTTCATGCGTTTCCTTGGGCTCCGTGAAAGTGCTCATTTGAATCTTACTACCGTGATACCATTTGAGTAAGCAATTCAGTTTAACGAAAGTACATCTGTGAGAAGTGCTTGAACTACCTCATTTAGACTTCGTTTGAATGTACGTGGAATGGGTATACCAATTTTGTAGAACATTTCTTAGCTAGAGTTTCAACCCGAAAAAAAATTAACTCACGCGTCATCTAAATATCCATGCACGAAAATCGATTAAGTTACCACTTTCTCCCTCTACATTGCCAAAAACTAACTGGGCCATAATCATTCTTTTCGAATAGCGACAAGGCATATCCAGGAAATGGACCCCAACCAAAAACAAACTGATAAGAAAAAGGTGTGCGGCACTACTCAACGGTAATAACGTTTGCAATTGAAAGCATACCTGCACTTCTGAGCCTCAGTCACCATACGGTCGGTATTCAAAAGCAAACTTTCCACAAAATCTATGACGCGACAAAGAGTAAACTAACAGAAAAAAGGGCAACGAAGTACCTGTCAGAAGTGAATCTGATCAAGTGAACATCCTGGACATTTCCCCGGGCGTTCAGTAGGTTTCTTAGGGGGTTGAATATATTACTCCCATGAATCTCTCTCTTCCATTTCGCATAGTACCAACAGATCCCGTGGATCACATTACTCTTCCGAAACTGGTGATTCCGTACCCCATCAACCGTGGTAAGATGGTGGTGGAGTCGATGAGATTGGAAGGCGACGGTGACCTGGTGTTCCGGATCCTTTTCATCGGCGAGGAGTTCCAAAAGCATCAATAGTAATGGGGCTTTATGACGTGATTGCCCAAGTCAATTAGACTTGTTGGTCAAACCCAATAGTAGTTTCGACGGATTTGGAAAAGCCACGTACTTATGGAGACTAAAGACGGACTGTGAATTCATGACGTGGACTATCTGTGGTGACTAAAATATAACCAGAATATTTTATGAAAGTTTTTCTAGGTAGTATAAAACTTTCTAGGTTTAATCTTGCTGAAACGTATTGGCAAATTCTGCTGGTTCCAGAAGCAAGATCATTTATCAACATCATTAGTGCGTGGGACGTGTTCCAGTGCAATTTCCAAAATTCTGGTTTGTAAGTTTTCAATAATACGGTCATCGAAGGTTTGAATGGGCATTATCTTACCAGAATGTTGCGGTCTTCTTTGAAGCATAAGAGGAGGGTCACGATCGCCTCTTGGAGCAGACTCAATTGAGATGAGTAGTCACGAATTTACTGATCAAGCCTTCAGAATTCATGTTCACGGTGAGGAAATTAGAGTTTAATTGTCCATTGATATCAGTCGGACCCTGATCTCTTCGAACCTGTAGACGAACTAGAGCCGCCGAGCAATTAGACGAACTTGGGATCGATCTTTGGTGTTTTGCCTTATTAGGCCAGGTATGCAAAGAAGTTCACAACCAGAGCGCAGCTGTTGTTGTTCACCCAATCATCCGAAATGTGACGGTGAACTGAATGGTGCAAGAGAATATTGCTTGAGCTCAATAATAATATAGCCGAAGGACCAAAATTAGATCCCTTCGCATTATTCTTAAGAACTATCTTGAATACGGATCTTTCAGAAACTGAAGTTGGTGCACTGCTTGAGTAGGACAGATCTTCGGTGTCTTGAATCTTAAAGAATAAAGAAAGAGGACACTCACAAGAAAGTTGGCCACAAAACGACATTGAGGATGAAATCGTATATACCAATGGCTTCATACTCTTCCGGGTGGACCTTCCAGTTCTCCGCAAAAGTCTGGGTGGTGGTGTCATCGCCCATGCTAACGATCGATAGTGTAAGTTGGCCCGAAATTTGGTTACCCATCCCCCAGCACGTATCAATGTGTCTGTTCTTCAGTGTAAACCTAAACTTTTGAGACATTACCGATCTCTTATTATCGCCAGTGTATCCATAATTCCTACATGTTCTACTAACGAACTTGATGAGTTCTCCGTTACTTTGTCGATGTTTCTTCTTAATTATCTCGATTCGTCTTTTCGTTTATTCTAGGGCGAATTCAACGGACAGTATGTTAGCTTTCTTACAGTACTTGAGCTGTAGAACATTTTTACCTTCCCAACCAGACTTGGAGCTCATTTATATCTCCATTTTTTGTTAACAATACCAACGTGTTCCATACTGATGTTCGTTCACCGGTGGGAGCTCGGATCACACGTTCATTAAATTTTCTCCTATTAATCATGGGAAGAATAACCACCAACATTTTATACAATGTGCTGACGGGAAGGGTTGTAATTGTTAATTTACCTTTGACATACTGGCTAGACTTGCATGTGTGATAGCAGGGACTGATCCTAATCTATTTCTTCGCTCAGATTTATCTTTGTTCTGCGAGCACCTATTAAACTAATAGCATATTTGCTTCGATATACGCTGCTCAATAGAAACCGTATACATTTGTGCAGATAGATTTTCACTTTCATATGAAACAGCTGCTTTGCAAGAAAAAGTGCACACAAAGCTACCCATTGTCCTTTTGTTAAAAAGCTATCAGTGTAATCAAAGTCGAGCTGTACACACTGAATGTCATGTATGTTCTGACATCGACGACTAATAAAATTGGTCTCCGTACTTGGAAAGTTCTCACACAGCTTAGTGGCAAAAACTTAAAGAATCTCCTGCCAGCCGTAGATCTGCAAGAACTCAGTCGGAACTTCATCGGTGACAGAGACGCAAAATCAGCCTCGAGGTTCAATGCCAGTAGCCGTCTGGTATCCAAGAGTCAGTTATTTTAATTCCACTGAGGTATACAAATTATTTTTTTCTTAGCTTCGACCTGACAATCCAAATAGCCCTGATGGAATGTCAGCGACTATAATGAAGGAAAGTGAGGCCCTGTTATCTCCTATCTTATCCGACCTGTTCAGTCGCTGCCTAATCCATACGAAAATCCCTGACGGATAGAAAGCGTCTTCCATTACCCCTGTATCCAGGAAGGGAACAAACAAGTTTTGCCCAGTGGATCACACTCAGGATGTTTGAACGATGGTCATTACAGTGAATATCTCCTCAGATTATTGTGTCTGACCCTAACCAATTCGGCTACCGTCGTTCACGTTCAACCCTCAACACCCTCGCTTCTCCCACACATTTTGTCTTATCAGCACTGGATTAGAAATGTATGGCGGTTAGGGTTTCTTTTTTCGATTACTGGGATGCATTTAACTGCGTGGACAGAACCAAGCTACTATACTTCCTGACGGATAGCGGAATTCAGCCAAAAGATGTTCACTTGCTGATCGACTACAGTTTACACCATTTCATGATAAAATCTCCCTCACGCTTTCAGTTACACGGGGCTTCTTACAAAAAAGAATCCTATCTCCATTTTTGTTTTCTTCCCGCATCCATTTTTAAGCCAGGCCACGACGAACGTGATTACTAAATAAGCCGATGAAGCGATTCTCGATATGCCATCCTCTAATCAGTCTATACAAACTTTTCTACAGTACAGCATAGTTGAGTTTGTTATATGTTCCTCCAGGTACAATCAGCGGAAGAATCTATCGATATGTTGATTTTTATTCACAGAGGAATTAGGCAATCAAATCTTCTAGAATGCACTACTTCCTTCATCGTAAACGAGTAGTGCATCGGGAGCAGTTCATCAGCGATGTACCTCGTTGTTGCAAACAACAGTGACCTTTCTCGGTCTGAACATGTTGTTGCTGTCTTTTTGAAGATATGACGGCTTACTTTCTATGTTTTGAGACTCAAACCTTTGGTAGTCCACTTCATCTTATCCGAAAATTCGTTTACACCTACGTTCCACCCTAACGGCTCTACTGTTCTGCTGTAATATTCTCTTAGATGTTCGTTGAAAATTTTAATCTAAAAGTCCATCTCCTGAAGCTCATATCTGGCGGTAGTGGTATACCTCGAAATCAGTTAACTTACCTTACTGTGTGCCAACAAATCAATTGGTTGATAAGTCACACCCCCTTCACTTCGATCCCAGTGAATTTATTCTACACCATCCACACAATTCCGCTATTAAAACGTGGATGCCCGAGCCAAGACCGACAAGTCCTCCATGGTACCGTATCTTGCCCGTTTCCTTGCTAATCTTGATTCTATCACTTCAGAAAGAAACGCAATGCTGAGTCAAAGTTATGTTTCACTCTCTCGACCATTTTGTAATTGGAATTGATTACATAGCCGTTGAATATCCACCCTCGGGTGTATAAAAGATACACTTGACTTGAGTCGACCTGAAGCATTAGTCGTTTTCTTTGATGGTACTTCAGATCCTTCAATGAGTGTTCTGGTTGAAGAGTACGGTTAACACCGATCACCGAGTGTTGCAGTTTAAATTTCATCCGAATGAGTTCGTTGCTTAGTGCACTTCGGCCATGATACAACGGTGGAATATTGTTCTTGCAGCTTGAAATTACAACATTTTATATCGGCCTGGAAAATATATCTCGCATGATGAATTCATTTCAAGGCAATCGCGATTCCCGTCGGCTAAACAGTACAATTTCATTGCTTCTGCTGCTCCTTCGCCGTGGGAGAAAATATGTAAATGGGCCAAAAAATACTACACGTCGGCGACTTCTGCCGTCGACACTGGTTGGCAGCCTGAAGTGAAAAAAGAACATTCAACGTTTTTCGTCCAGTGAGAGAGATTCTACTTGCAATCTGATGGAATGCTGTGCACAGCTACCGGCTAGTCATACCTTCTCCTCTGCATAAGACAGTCCTGGAGTAATTGCAAGAGGGTCATTTGGGCATGAAGAAGATTAAGTCATTTGTTCGGCACATGTGTTGATGCGGATATAAGTAAAACAGTCAAGAAATGTAATGAGTCATTGCACGAAATCAAGCGGAAAAAAAGTTTGAACTCGTGGCCTGAAAGCTACTTTCTGTTGTTACATGTAAATGCCAGTTTATGCAGTTCGTTCCAGTCATGTACTTGTGTGGATGGAATCCCACTCATAATGATATTTCTAACATGGGCACCAACGTCTCTTGTGATTTAAGCTTTACAAAAATGCTTCACCTAGAAGGACAATACACAAACTCCCGTCACTGATGGTGGTTCACCTTTTATGTGCATTAGAGTTAGCTGTCAATATTTTCGAACTGCACCACCTCATCACTTCCCAGTGGCGCTATGGAAAGCTCAACGTGTACTGTGAAAACTAATCTTGCCTCAACGAGCCCTAAGACGTTTCCGGAAACGAGGAAGTGCTTGTCAATCCTTCGGTTACAATATCAGAATGCAGCATCTTCCATGACGAAAGGAACTCCAGTCATACAATCCAAGTTAAGAAGTCTCAAATCATCACTGAGATGCTGGATTCCAGTGATGTGAGGCAAAGAACTTCGGTTAGATTTTTAACTAGCCAGCAAGAACCATCAAGTTTATGAGGCGCAAGCTGTGCAACCATTGAGACAAATCATGGTAGAAATCGTGCTTGGCTCCAGGAGAGCAGCTATCAGTTGAGGCGCATACAGAACAACAGAATATGCCTGGACGATTCAGTCTATTGCTGCTGACGTTCACAGAACCCTCCAACCGAACTGTACAGAGACGACTGCTGATTATGATCCAGCAGAACAGTGAATGTTCAGTTTTCATGCTCAGTACGATGATACCGTCAGATCGACCACAAACACTTCATTTCAGATAACCCGACTAACACAGAGGGAAACGAGAGTCCGAGTCTGTATCTGAAGATGGGTCTTGTATGAGTATTTAGAAGGCACCAAAAACAACTGTTTTATGTTTCAAGAGTCATAGTTATGGTAGCTTATAATCCCGCTTGGCATAGTGTGCGATCAGTAAAGTGATTAATGGAAGAGATTTAGCAGGTCTGATGATCGGTTCTCAATTTTCCTCTGTACCTACGGCATTTTCTTCTCACGACGGGCTAAACCTTCTCAATCATGAACCTGGATAGCGTCTTACATCTATTCAGAGCCGGAATGTGGAAGAAGAAGAGCGGAGAGATGAATAGTGCTATCTGACAGGCTTCTGGAGATTTCGAGACGGATGGTACTTTCCGCCTACCCAAGCCGTAGAAGGGGTATTTCAGTGGGAACCCTAACCGGAGTCTTTGATTTAATAACCAGAACTACTAAGCAGTGGCACTTTAACCCCTCACGGGAACAAAACCGAAGAACCCGGGAAGACACCTGTTCTGGTCTACCACGTTACACCTGACAGTTCTTTCTTTCCAGCTGCCTTTGCTAATGCTTCATTAGCATTCTGTTTTACGGATTCAATCATGAGCTCAATACACCTATTGGTATAAGCAGAAACGTGACGGATCAGTAATATTTGACCTTGGGTGAACGATAACTGCGCAATAAAGTGTGATGATGTTCCAACTGACAAGAGAAACTCCGTGTTCTATTCTGTCCCACGAGTTACAGCGAGAAGAGCCTTCTGTCTCCGAAACCTCTGTAATCAATAGAAAACGGAGTTTATACGGGATGCAACAGTCTTTGTCACCAAGAATCGCACCACAGACAAATTGGTCCAAGCTGGCATGGGCAACTTCTCTGATTGGATAGCTAGTGGCCCGGCCAGTCACCACTTGCTGGGAATCGTTTCTCGTCTTATCGATCCGCGGTCCTATCGTTCACAACGGTCTTCGCTCAAACCTTGGCCTGGATTTCGGACTGGTGCTGACCAGCGTACCGCTAGCAAGACTTGGTTGTTTGTGGGCGATCGATCAGCACGTATTCGTCACCACCAGGCTACTCTATACCTACGTTCATCTAGTTGCTTTTTTTCATCGTTACACTTCTTCCTTTGGATATGTGTGCAGCAGACACTTTAACTACCTCAGCAGAGAGTTTGGTTTTGTGAACATAGAAGGTTAGAAATTCAGCAGTTTACTGAAGACATGTGAATAAAGTTCGAAGGAAGATTAACCTTTGCGCCCGACTAATGTTTACCATTTTGGTAAGAAGAAATACTTTTAAGACGAGTCTTCAGTCAAACAATCGATTTCTTGACTTCTCCAGTTGACTTGTCAGAAATTCTCAGACCATACATATTTATCACCGAGTTTTTTCTACCAACAGTGATTACCGGAAGAGAAACCAGTGTATGAGGACGGGCAAAAAAGTCATTGGCATAGAGCGAATAAGTTCGTTTATGGATATCTAAATTGATTTTCCTTTGAAAACCCCAAAAACACATGGAATTGGTATCATTCACTGGTTCACAGAAAACTCGTGAAATATTTCGTCAACATATAAAAATCAACTGGTTTGAAATCTGGCTTATTTCCTCTCGGAAGCCGTGAGCCATTTTCATGACTTATGCAGACTAGGGCTTAATCTTCAGGTTTATAAGACAAGCAGAGGAAATCGAAATAGGCGAACGGTTCGATTGTGTACAAAATATCCTAGCCTAAAGAAGACACTATATCTCTAACAATATGATTCATCATGCAGCTTCACCGCTCAAATCCCCATTGAAAACCATGGAAGCACTGTACAGCTGTTTCATCCTCGTTAGGAATCATCAGCAGCGCTCGTCCACCCAGCCGCCACGGAACACCTTTGTTGTATTTAGGCCCCTATGAAGGAGTCACCAATCACAGGAGTCGATCTCTGTGAAGGATAAGAGCTGTTACCGTTCAAAACCAGTGACGGAAGGTTGCTTTATCATGTAGTGTAGATGTTTAACAACCCGGTGACAGCCGGCCGGGATAGCCTTGTGGTTGAGGTGTTCCATTCACAATCGTTCACCCCGGGTTCGAGTCCCCGTGGGGACTCGGTGGATGTGCACTGCTGAGGATTCCCGACAAGGATGAAACAACCGTACAGTGCTTCCATGGTTTTCAATGTCGAGTTGAGCGTTCAAGCTTCGTGATGAATCATATTATACAAATCTAATCTCCTACTAATCAGTTGCACACTACATTTTCTTTCATAAGCCGATTTAGTTTCGTTATTTTGATCGGAATACGTGAACACATTTGTACCCCCAAAAAGAAACCCTAACCGAGGTCTCTGAAGTTGTTTCTTGCTGAGAGATATTACGTTCGGGGATGGAAATTTTCAAAACATAGTGTTCAAATGAGCAGTGACACTTTGATGCGGAGTATAATAAAATATGTGTCTTCCAACCATTCTACAAAGTAAATTTAACCAGAAGGACTTATGTCGACTTGATATCCCTTAGAACAATTGACTATTGTTTGTTACGATGTGTCACCTTACATTTCACCAAAATTAGGTACGAAGGCAGCTTACTAGCAACAGAGTCGTGTCCAGACATTTGGTCGCCGAAAATATGGTCGAACGGACACAGGACGTTTTTAGCCACAGTGTTACCCGAAAGTTAGAGTTTGTTGAAGAATGCTTTTTCCCCATCCAAGGCGCTCTCATTAGCTTTGGTCGTTCGGTTCATTTTCATTCAGTTAACAGTTCCACGTAATAATTGTTCGGTATAGTATTTTTTAGATTTGACATAGCTACCTCTGGAGCATTTAAAGTTCGGATTTGTCTTGCCCTGAGACAGAATGCAAAATGTCAGATAGCGTTTGTTGCTCTCTCGATTGGTAAGCATGTCTGTCAGGTGTAGGGTGAGCACTTTCTTAGGAATGTCTATGCGAGTAACAGAACCGCAAGTCACCACTCAGTGTAATGTTTCATACAAGCATCTTTGCAAGTTTCGATTTGCTTGGCGGTAAATTTAATGGTAAATCGCCGATTAGGGACTCAAGTAGCTCGACGAATCATGAATAAACCTCCCGACGAATTGTGAAATCTTGTTCCAGAAGACCAGTGGATACAACCTGAGAGGAATAAAATCAGTTGGAGATGATGTGTGGATCGACAGGGGTAAACATGAATGGTTTTGGGGTTCAGAATTGTCTTAGGTTACTAAATTAACACGGCATATAGAAGCAGAACGGATTGTTTAGTCAGTGGTTCCTCGGTATTTGATAAAGTCCACCCCCGGGACAGACATGCACAGAATGTGAAAAGAATAAAGTTAGTTTAAATTAACATCACTGTGAGTAGTAATGAGTTCACTGTTCGACACGATTTTCCCGAATAGGAAAAATGAAGGTTTTGAATGTATTACACGCCTGATTTGGGGATACAAAACCAAAAGGAATAGAAACAGAAGCTTTAAGATGTTAAACTACAATTTAGTGCGGGATTTATTGGTTAATTCTTAGAATGTATTAATGTGGGATATTCGGGATTCAACACAACTTTAGGTTTCCTAATTGGTTTTCTCCAGTTTACAGTTCATACTGTATAACTGACCAATAAATAGGAAACAGCAGTAAAACGTAAAATCTGAAATTACAGAGGCTTTCAGGTTAAAAGATTGCCACGTGAATTGGATTTACTTGTTTTTGAAATTGTATTTCACGGTGTATCACCACACAGATCATAACTATGAGCTATGAGCGAGCTGTGCTGTATTGTCTGCTAGTCTGCTATGAACTGTCAGCTTTGGAGTGACGCCCAAAAGACCACAGAGGGGTCTCGATCCCGTGGGTTGGTAAAGTTAGAGCAGATCTTTTCGATTTGATGTCTCCAAAGGCTATACCAGAAACAAAACTGATGACGCATAGGCCTCTGTGAACAGGGATATAGTTATTTTTTGATTGAACTTGATAGTCTACTGGTCAAAAAAGTGTCGCTCATTTTGTAGGCTAACTATTTTTTTTCGTGTAAACGTATTAGAGAGGGTGCAACCACTCTTCTTAGATGAAAGTAAACCGTATCCATGGGACAGCAAATGGTAAAGGAGCAGCTTATAACTTTGGTCCTAAAATACACCTAAACGGAATGATAAAGCTGCGCTGTTGCCAGGAGATGTGGGAGAGACGTTTTATCCAGACAGGTTACAATGATGGAAACGGTCTTGTTTATTCTGTGTGTAAGTTAAGTGACCATATTTCGAGTATAATTCCGGTTTATGATGTATTATACTATGATCGTTGGTGTTAACGGGTGCACAGAGGTGACACAGACCTATTTTCACAATATACACTTGATAACCTGCACCGGTATTTTCTCACACGGTAGAACACAAATGACAGAACATTGAAGAAAAACAAAAATATGTATACATTAAGATTCAGAAAGATACTTGGTTTTGTGATCTTTATCGACAATTCCACGGTAAAAAGTGAAGGAATATACACAAAAGGAGGATGCGTATTAAGCAACGTGTACATACAGCCACATCTGAAAATCTGAGATACGTGAGTCTTATAACAATGGATTTTACTGTTCTTCCCCTTCTTACTACTCATTTGTCAGTCAAAGAAGTACACGCAATTATCTATAATCAAAGGTATTTTCTTACGAACTAGAATTTTTTTCAAAATCAACTCATCGAAGTCTGTTCCTAAAATCTGTCTATCACTCCTTTAGAACAATAAAATCAGAAGGGAGATTAATTTGTATGCAAGATGCAGCAATTTTATCCAGTGGTGATTGTCGATTCAGTATCTGTCACTCGATGGAATATTTTACCTGCTTCGATGTGTCCATAATGAGCAGAAATAAATTCACACTTAACAATATGATTCTGCAGAATTCCAACTTATTTTCCAAAGAGTGAGTGTACAAAACATACTACTTGACACTGTTGTATGCGACCTATTGCTTTGCGTACAAGTCCAGTGCTGTTTGAAAAGGAACGGTGGTCTTTTTTACTAATTTCCTCTCGGGTATGGCTCCACCATATTAAATAACGGAATCAGGGATGCCGTAATCTTTTGGGGATTTTCGTCAGTTTAACTAGGTGACCATGGATTACAAAATTAGTCCTATTTACGTAGCAGATTTCTACAGGCATGTAAAACAACGCATCTGAGTGAACTCCGTATCGATGAATTGTTTTCGAGCAGAGTCTGGCTACATCTCTTCCTCCAAGTTGTTTATACTTTGTCGTGACTGTCCCGCGAACTCTTCAGGATGTGAAAATCTATGCGATCTAGATTACGCGGACGACCCTGTCTGTTTGTTCAAATGTACGGAACATCCACAATGTGCACTAGATAGACTCGCAGGAGCTGTAGCTCCATTTAGCATGTGCCTGGCTTCTCCAAAATATAAAGTAGTGTTGCAAGAACGGACTTCAACGATTTGGAGCTTGATGCTCGATGGGGAGGTGCTGCCAGTTGTCGACCACTTTAGTTGACTCGAGAGCTGTATGACGACGAATGGGAGCATAGTAGTAGAGGTGGGCACGCGCATATCCAAAGCTCGAGTGGCGTACGCTGGACTGAAGCACTTGTGGCTCCGACCTGATATTTCTCTGAAGTTGAAATGTCGTGTGTACTGAGCGACGGTGCGTTCAGTTTTGCTGTATGGTTGTGGGGCTTGGACTCTGCACACTGAGGATTTTCATCTCCTTGAGATTTTCGACCACAGGTGTTCACGAAGTATCGCTAAGATTGGATGGAATAGCCGAGTGAGCAATGCTAAAGTCAGATATTGTTCTGTCTCAGCGCTTCGAGCTCAGTAGATTTCTTTGGCTGCCCTACTTGGCCCACGTATGGCAAACACACACCTACCGTACCGTGCCCTGTTTTCCGTTCCTCATGGGGAATAGTGGAAGCAGTCACGTGGAGCTCAACGGATGACGTGGCATCGAGGAGTGATAAGATGTATAGCAGGCTCAGAAAAATTAGTTGCCTCACGTATTCGTGGTTGGGGTACGAAAGGTCTCAACCAGTTGGCTGGAGACACTGAAGGATATGGCACAGAACTGCGAACAGTGGTGATCGTGTTGTCACTTTCTGTCGAATCAGAATGACTGATCAATGCGTGTTTGTACAGTTAGACAAGATATTCAGTGTGTTGGCTGCTGAGACATTCTTTTCTTTTCCTACTGCTGCAGGTCCACTCCCTTTCTATCTCGTATACTCATTCTTTCAACTTTACGTACAACATGACGAGAAAGGTTGTGGTCACTGGGATTCGCCCTGCTGTTCAGCACTGCACGATGAGGACGAAAACTGGTCATCATTGTCCTTCGATTTCGTAATCTCTCAAAAGAGACCCAAAGAAAACAGACCAACTGTGACGGGTAAAAGAATAGCAGGGAAAATTTATCCCAGTGGACAAAATAATCCGTAATTCATGAGACGTGGGTAATAGCCTTTTTCTCATTTAAATGTGTTGTACACATTTTCACATGTTAGTGAGATCAGATGTTTGGGAATTTTGTCAGTGGCCAAGATGTAATGGCTAATTAAAGTTGTTCTGAACTTTATACAGTTGAATAAGGAATGGCGATCTAGATGAACCTGGAATGGTATTTTTGAGCTGATTGCTTAACACGCAATCCGTTCCTGCACCAGTAAGTTATTTTCATTAGGACACCGGATAAAGGGCGAGGTTTGAACAGTTTGGCTGAACAGGAAGTGAGAAAACTTTCTGAATTACGTATTATACCATTATGGTGATTCATGATCAATGACGGGATATTTTCTTTGAAAATCGGACCAAAAAGATCGGCTTACCATTATGTCTGTTGTCAATGGTCACTCGTAAAAAATGTTGAAAATAAATGCAAACGACTATTCAGAATTCGTGCAATCGATACATCAAATCCCGAAACCAAAGTGCTTCTTGATTTCATGGTTATCTTCAACGAAGTTACTCGGCCCACTTTGTTTAGGTATATGTTGGTGAAATTGTCCTTACTAATTTACTAGACTACCGACTTAGGAGTTATGGTGCTCAGTGCTTTGTGTATCAGTTGATTCTGAAGTGAAGCCGTTTACTCGAAACACGCACCATCCTCTTTGATGCTGTGACAGGAAAGTACGAATAGATTATGAGGAATTTCCATCCGTTTTTCTTTAAACTTTCTACTGCACTTGAGGATACTGCCATTCCATACCTCAGTTATATTGTGTATAATATCCCAAATCTGAAAAGTTTGAAGTGAATGAAAGTTTGTGTGCTAATAACAACATACTTGATCATATGACGTCTCAGGGAAAACAACCACGTAATTTTGCTGTAGATAATGCTGGATTATCAGAACTCTTGTAATTTCATTATTCAGAAGATCCTGTTGGAAAATCAAACACGTGATTCTGTTCAGGACGATCCACTGTGCATAACTGTCGGGATATTGCATTATCTCCTGCCTCACCAAAGACACCTGTTTCTTTACATAATATGAGATCCATCATGCAGTGTGAACATTCAAACCATTGAAAACCATGGAGGCACTGAATAGCTGTTCGAATCTTAAAAGAAATCATCATCAATACCCATTTTATATGAATTTGAGCTCATGTGAAATAGACAGGTAATCATTATGCAGGTGTACAAGAGATCATGTTGATTAAGCATAACGCAACACTACCTTCTTGAATAAATTAAACTTGGCATAAGCTATATCGTCTCAGTTCATGGCGGCAAGTCCCCTTCTCCAAAGGATACATAGTTCGCTACCGGTTCTTCATTTTTTCTAAGTTTACTAAATGGGAATATGATTGTTTTATAGAACATTGTATTTGTATTACGGTGTGATCAATGGATATTCAATTCAAACTGACGAAAAAACGATTCTATTATGTAACCTCCAAAACCCACTGAGAATTTCGAATAAATTAGAACCTGCACGGAGAATTCAGCAGCTGCAAAATCAATTTGAAATAAAATGTGCTAAACAGAAAAGTTGAAAATTTTGAGTTTAATAAAACTGCCTGCAAGTAAGTCCCGGTCGATAATTCTATCTTACAGTGGTGATCGGGTTTGAGTTTGACGGTGACCCCGAGGGCTATAGCGATTGGAATGCAAAGCACTCCTTCGGAGTCACCCTTATCCGACAAGTCGAGGGCGAGAAGAAAGACAAAAGCAACGCGACGCTGTTAGGGAGCGTGGTTTAGTTGAGCCGGGCGGCAAAATCTCCGCATAAAAGTCGCAGAAAGGCATAGACGGCAAGGTGACGAGGGCAAACGTGGGCCGCCATTAAATAAGGCTATTGCCTCTTGCCACTAACCCAAAGATTCTGAGTGAGCTGGGATTTTCTAGGACTCATCGGGCATCCTCGAATTGCACGCAGCAATCCAAAAGGCGCAACAACCACTCGCTCACTTACCGGCTCCCAACACACAAACTTGCTGTTGCCCGACAAATTGCACTTGATTGTGCTCGGGCCAGATTTATGACCTCGAACAAAAAGCCGAATAAAGCTGCGGATGCCACTTCAAACTTACTCCCCAAGACTATCCATGATTCTTTCCCCTACGCACACCACTCATGGGCAGGTCCCATTCGGGATATCTACGAAGCCGGCACATCCTCTTAGAGGAACTAGCCGCGTGTAATTAGGAGTAAGTTAGTACACGTCAATCGGTCAGTTAAAGGCGTAAATAATGAATAGTGATGGAACGAAGTCACGTGCTGCATGCGCGTTGCCAGTGACCTACAAGGGTGTGGAAGATTTACAGATCAGCATTAAAAATTATTGTAACATTCACAAAAAGACCATGCTCACTTCAGTACCTGGTTAAGTCAAAATTTGTCCAGCTTTATGTGTCGCTCATCGGCTGAATTTCTTCTCAAACTGTGCGACAGAAGGAAAGCCAGAATAGTTTTTGAAAAGACTATAATAGTAGTAAAAATTATAGGTAATAATTGAGTGTCAACACTTCTTTATTAGACCATTGTGAAATGTCATATGAAATAATCACCACCGGAAATATTAATTTTTCATATGTTCAGCTCTTTCTTATCCTATGTTGAGGGACTCTTGCTGGGCTATGCGACAAATTTCAAGATTAAGGCTGCGCAGATGCACGACGGGTAAACGCTGGTGAGCAGCGGAAAAGATATCAGAATGCCAATTGAAAGCTAGAGACTGTCCGTCTCACTACAAGAGTTTTACGCCGAAATTTGATAAAGCAATGAAGAATATAGTGGTAGTAGACTTTCTAATTTCATAACACCCCCTTTTGGAAGTTTTGCCACACCATCATAGTACTGGATTTTATCATTTGTAATGTTAATCGCGGATGCGTCAGGCAGTGTTACCCATGTTGAACGGCAACTGTCTGTTTCAACCACTCACCTGCGCGTGTGTGTGAATCCTTTTGCCTAAATTATAAGTGTATTTCATGGAAACCAAATTTTCATCACAGAAACCTGCAGCAGAGCTTTGCTGCAAAAGGTGGTGAGGTCCAGTGCGTTACACTGAGAGAGAACATTTATTCGATAACTTCATCATTTCGTTACCAGTTCAAATCACAGAAAATCAAGGTAAATTTGTTTACTCAAGTCCATACCATGTTCTTTTTCTGTGTTTCTTTTGCGACCAATTTTTCATCACTAACAAATGTTCGGTTTTAATCATGATATAAATCACCTTTCATGTAAAGTAGTGGCACGATTACTCATAAGCAAAACGAAGTCGTTGTTCAACCCGTGTTATTCTGCAAGCTTAGTTAGACTGATTTGGATATTTGAATAATACTGCTAGCTCATACTCGTCACGATTTACTGCAGTTCCAAACCAGTGCAGCGTACGAATGAGTTCCATTTGAAAGGAGGTGTAGCCTGGTGCGAGTTATCCACTTGCGGTGAAACAAATTTCGGCAAGAAATCGGTAGCTGTTATTGACTATCCTTTGAGAGGGTGTTAGCTGGTCACACAAAACGCTAGTCCGCACCTGCCTTTTTCCTTATCGCTCGAAATATCAAAGTGTTACAGATGGGTGCGGTGAATTTGTCAACAGCACAATAAAACACCTTGATCGCAGACCATCATTTATAAACAGTGTATTTGGTTTCATTTGAAATGAGGGATATCATAAGTAATGATGCAAAACTGGTTTGTCTTCTGTCTCTAGACAAACAGACAAGGGGTGCATTACCTAGGAAACAAAGGAAACAATGGGGCTTGGTGGATATGCACTGGAACTGATGATTCCTAATGTAACGAAGCTTCAGAACGAGTTAGAACATTTGTATTTCGACGGCCGAACAAGTCAAGTCCATGGAACGCACCCCGTCGTTCATATGGCCCCTTTTTCAGACCTGTCGGTACCAGTGTTGCTCTTGCGGCTGCCTGAGTGCTTCCGCTG
The DNA here is from genome assembly GCA_948099385.1 of Fasciola hepatica. Classification (NCBI taxonomy): domain Eukaryota; kingdom Metazoa; phylum Platyhelminthes; class Trematoda; order Plagiorchiida; family Fasciolidae; genus Fasciola; species Fasciola hepatica. The sequence continues at coordinate 13,235,163 of CANUEZ040000031.1, read as the reverse complement.
TCTTCTGGCCAGTTGCCTGTGGCAGACAGCTTGCTTCTCATGGGAGTCATTTGTATTCGGCTAGTCCGACTGTCCCGGTAAAAAGCCTGTTCAGCTGTCACTCATCTGGGCTATCTTTCTGTTCGCCCAAGATTCCGCTGCTTCCCATTTGCTAGTCCGTATGCCTCCTTTTGTCTGCTTCGGGATGCCTCCAACATATTCATCGTCTGTTCTTTTTTCTGTGGCTCTTGATCGGATGGCCCGATTGGTTATGATATCCGTGTCGTCTTGTTGATCCAGCTTCCCCGCTACACTAACAGGTTAGATGAAACAGTTGTACTGCAGAGCTTCCGAGGTTTTCAATGATGAATTATGTGTTCACACTGTACGTTGAATCATTTCATGCAAAACAATGTCAGAATCGACTTTGTTGGCGGTCCTAAAAACAAGGTTCTTATTTGGGCACCATAACAAAATTCTGGAACAGAATAAGGGCTATCTCAGATTATTGTGTGTTAAATATGGTAACCGCTGGCAACAAAGAGGATGGTAAATGACATCGATTATTGTCTCACTTTAGTGAAAAACTGGTGACCAAAAACTGGTTGTGTTTAGTTACCAGACAGAATACGCTAATAGGCTAAAAGGAGTTGACAAGTCTGACGTAGAATGGTGGAATCGTGTGTAGAGTAATAGAACAAAATTGGATTTTTGGAAGTGGAATCTCGTTCGTAAGCTATTGGATGATGGCTAATTTAGGTCGTGGATGTAGGAATCGAGCGGGTTTAGACAATCTTTTAACGTGCACATTAAAATGTGTGAGATCTTGCTTGCTGATATATTTGTAGAGTGTCCACTAAAAGGGATACAACCTAGCTCTTGGTCCCTTCAGTGCTCTGCTGTGATACTGGAACTCCCACCTGCATTTTATTATTTGATTGGAACCCGAGTTGTGGGAGCTACTACCGGTGTTCTTTTGCTCATTCAATATGCTCTGGAAACCATGCTCCTGTAAGGTGAGCGCTGGATACGGGAGTGCCGAATTATCGTTTATTGTCGAGAACACTCCTATGCACCAAATGGCATTTGAAGCTCTTTTAATTATCAGATATTCTTTCCCTCTTCTTCTTTCTCATAGCCAGTTTTTCCACTTTAATGAAGAGCCAATTTGTTGCTTCAACATTCCGGCAAAAGTAACATTGAAAGAGCACAGAAAAACGTTTTAAAAGTATCAAAAAAGACGGCAAAATTATTTGTTCAATAACACAGCGTAGCCGAAATCGTTGGTAGGTTGCTGACGTTTCGGTCACCACGGGTTAGCATTTTTCAAGATTGGTTTTACACGCTTGAATAATGCAATTTTACTGTAACATTCCAAACTGTGTAGCAGCTTTCTGTTGCCCTCCGAATCGATCTCGATTATGAGAAACTGATATCAGAACGACAGTCTGCCAGCGTGCATAGGTTCGTTTTATTACAAGAACTTTATCATAAATCCATTCACAGTATCAGAACAACTACAATTGATTTGACAGATAAACAGAGTTTTACATTCATATGGCCATTCAATAATTCCTCTAGATTCGTAGATATGTTTCGTTATCAAAACAAATGGTATCATATACATATCTTTACTAGGAATTCATTCTTTGGCGATGAATTACTCTTAGGCCACAGCAAAAGGCTATCTAACTGTATCCGGTAGCCGGAAATCACTGACCCTGTGATACGGTTTGAGAAGGGAAGTACATTTGCAAAGGAGCCACCAAATTTTGCTTCTCTCTGACAATAAAATGTGTTTCTTCATAAGTTTGAGTGCGTCGTTTACTGTACTGGTCCAATCAAATGTGTTACCATAAACAAGGTTATTTTGCAAAGTCCCCGGTGATTGGTGATTCGGGCAATACTTCCTATTTCAACAAAATCATTTTATGCACATCCCTTCAAATAATCCATGAGAAAGCAGTACACACCAATATAGGCTAAAAATCTTCCGATGAATTATGCAAGACGTCCTTGAATGTGAGATTGCTTTATTGGATGTGCAGGCCACTGACCGTTTTTCGACCAATTCACAGGGGAACTATTGATCTTTTGTACTAAAAGCTAATACTATAGTGTGTTCGTTTTATTCAAAACTCGTCTACTCAACTATATCTGACTTGTGACTAGTCGTGAAAATAGTGCGAATTGATGTTCACACTAGAGGACCGAAAATAAAATTAAACTTTCGGTGAAAATATGTCATCTTTAGTGATTTTGCACGACTGCAATTGTGTCCCGTTCTTTTTGGGGTTGTTATCCAATATGTAGTGGTGTTGCATATGCGAAGTCTGGTCACGTAATACTTTACGGTCGCATAGAATATTATGGATAAAATAATTGGATTTTGTGACTGTGGATTCAATATGCAAACTAGGTGTCTAGCTGAGGCTGTGCTGTGCGCCCAGAGGTCACATGTAGCACGCTAATTGAGGTGAAGTGTGATACCCTAACCCTGTATTGGTCAAAAGTTGTCACAGACAAGCTTCGTCAGAAAACGTCTTCCAGTTTAACGCGGCCACATAAAGCTTGGTGTACGGGCCATTATTTAGCATATGAAGATCAAGTCAGTTTCCTCAAAAGCCATTTCGCTTATCATCTGAGTGAGGACATGGAAGAACCTTATTGCCTGGGAAGTGATCTCACGTAAAATGAAGATGTGCCTCAGTGTGAAAGAACCACTCGTGAGGATTCGAATCAACAAACACAGTGGTCCGAATGGCAATGTTTTTTGTGACGCCCTCCTAGTCGGTGTTTTTCTTCAGGTTTCAATATGGATTGCATGAGCAGAAGGTAAAAATAGTAATCATGGGAAATTATGAAAAAAGAATAACAGGAGAAACTACAATAGTTCTAAGCGATCACTTTGGACTTCACCATAATTGTGTGGCCGCTCGACAACGAAAGGGATAAACATTGATAAAAGTAGAGAAATTTGAGTACACAAAATTCCAGTGCAATACGATAGACTCAAAATGACTTACGCATCATTACCAAAGTCCAGAAAACAGATCCGGAATCGTCCTCATGTCCGTCTGACTCTCCGCAATAGTTCGCTGTGACTGGATTTAAGTAACTGTCGTTGGGGCTTCCACGTCGGTATAGTTGCGTCGACAAATGTTATTTATGATCGCGTCCGTTTGGTTTCTATGCCTATCGCGGATCTCGAAACACTGGCAGACAACGTAGACAGAGCAGTGCATGATAGCTACTTGCGGGTGGGTTGATAAAATACCAAAGCATCATGCACAAAACGAACATAACATGGCAGAAAGTAAAAGCTGTACAGGTACCAAAGTTTCTTAGGATCTACTAGTTTGTATTGCCACCGTTTTTATAGCAGAGTCAAAACGGAACTCGTCAGTATGCATCAAGTTCGTCTTCCCATGGGACGTTAAATTCAGAGAAAGATTAAACAAAGCCAACGGAGTCCTTTTGCATTTTGTCGAATTTAAGTCGGGCATAACAAAATGAAGATTTATAGATTTAGCTTTAAAGGATTACTTATGAACAAAAGAAGTGTTTTTGTTTCACATCGTCTTCCATCACAATCAGATAAACCTTCTGTCGGTACTGCATGCTTGCTGATGAGTACAACAGCTAGGGGTTTCTCATAGCCGCGGAATCTTAGTAAACTGTTAGTGACAAGCAAAAACCTGGCTCTGAGAATTTGAGACAAGAAGTACGTTAAATCCTAATATTTTGCTTGGTTGACTGTTTTCTGAACTCAATCTTCCACTCACAAACCCCTGATCATCCAACCAACCTTCCACTCGGCAGCATCAGACCCGAGAGTTACTCTTGTTAGAGCTCCTGAGTGGCGCATATGTTCCTCCAAACCCAGGGTTTGAACCCGGGCCCTATCACTTCAGAGGTGTGAGTGTCACCACTGCGCCACTCCATCCCCGTCCAAGATGATTTAAATCAACGAATGAAGTTTGCAGACATGTCACCCTCTTCGATAGCCAAAAGACAGTCAGTCAAACAAAGTATCACCAATCCCACACACTACTCGCAAGTCGTTGTCAGACATATGCCAATTTTAATATACCAGATTTCGTTACGGTTTACTCGCTCGAAAACATTATGATCTTAGCATTGATAAATCGGGTTTAGGCTGTTAGAAAAATGGATATTTTATTCAAGACCACTTATCTATGTGAAAACCGGTGCAGTATTTTGTGTTAGGAAATGGAACATTCTCGTCACTGTTGGCAGTTATTCAGGTATATTGGTCTGTTAACAAGTTTAGGGTAGGTTTTACTGAGGCTGCAGAATGGATTTTGCTGTAGTTATTCCGTTTCATTTTAATTAATCTAAGGTAACCAAAACATTTTCATAAAAGGCAGTGGTTTTTTTCGTGAAATGCATGGTTCCTCGGTGATTGATCTGGTAGACCTACAGAAAATACTGAAATCTATCATAGTCTTACTTCGAACATCTTTATTTAGCTCAATTCAATGGAGACCGTTTCTTTGACTCTTAATATAAGCAGTGACGTATTCTATACTTAGGACAGGGCAACATTTACCCGGAGGCTTACTGCTGGTTTTGCCATTTTTGCAGTTCATCAATTGTGTACACCCCAGGTACCGTGCTGCTTAGTCATCCGTATACTTGAGCGCCCTACAATTAGTCTACAGCTGTGATCTCATTTGAATCGCAAGGAGGATGTACAGACAAAAAGCCCGTTCTTAGAATCACAAGGTGACTTTTACGGGGTTATTTCGGCTAACCTTTAGAATGAGGACCCATGGTCCCATCTTGGAAAGAATCGTCTTGTGATTCTATTCGTCCACGCACACTGCTTATGACTCAAATGAGACTGTAACCATTTTGGATATGTATATAATATGATTCATCATGCAGCTTGAACGCTCAATTCACCATTGAAAACCATGGAAGCACTGTACAGCTGTTTCATCCTTGTTGGGAATCATCAGCAGTGCACATCCACCGAGACCCCACGGGGACTCGAACCCGGAGTGAACGACTGTGAATCGAACACCTTAACCGCAAGGCTATCCGGGCTTGTTACTCCACACAGCTAGCCAGCCAGCTAGTCACTCATGGCTGACCACACCTGGATCATCAGTTTCCATTCTCTTTGCGACCTACTGGGTAAGTGAAGTCCAGCCCTCGTCGATCGATTAAATTTAGATCCTCACAGCGCGACTACAGAGTGCACCAATAACCGGTTATTTAGAGAGCATGACGGTAAATCCCAAACGTCTCACTCTGCATGCATCATGCACAGAAGTTGAATTGGCGTATCTTTCGCACACACGGACTCGGTAATGAAACCACTGATTTAGTCGTGGTTGCTTCATCATATGAAAAAGTTTGGTCGATGGAAGGCGAGCACATGTTTTACCAATTTGCACGGGTTAATCAACGTGACCAAACAAGTCATTCAATCGAATTCCGTTTTCATTAGCTTAACTAACTGTTAACCTGGTGCCTTAACTAGACCCGTCATCGGTAGCGTTAAATAGCCCCGTGGGGGCTTGGTGGATGTGCACTGCTGATGATTCCCAACAAGGATGAAACAGCTGTACAGTGCTTCCATGGTTTTCAATGGTGAGTTGAGCGTTCAAGCTGCATGATGAATCATATTATATACAAATCTAATCTCCTACTGCTCAATTGCATTTTGGATATGTTCATTTTACAACCAATAATTGACAGCTGGAGTCAAGATCAAGAGAAAAACTACACAAGATTCTACTACTCACGCTTCTGGTGTTCCAAGAAGTGAAACGAAAGAACTGAGCGTGAAAACATTCATACAGAAGGAATTTGGCTTTCTGAAGGTGGTTGTGGAGGGTAAAAAAAGATGAGAGGTCATCCAAATCAGCGCGCAACGTAGACAAATATTTCGGTGATTAAGTTCAACTTTGTGTCAAAATGGGCAGGAAGTAACCGGATACCAACCGCAATTCAGAATCCCTATTTATCTCTCTGCACTAACAGCAAGACCACCAAAAATATTTTATATGACTTATTCACGAGCCATCATTAGTACATGCTTGTCAATAGGATGAGTTTGTGTTCGAACAAACTGTTCCCGCTGTACTCTACATTTACATCGATTGATGGTAACCTCGTCTTGGTTGCAAGCCTGTCGAATCATCATTCTGTCATTTCAGATATCGATCAAAAGGAAATAGTTTTGCTGATCACAAGGTAAACCCTAACAAGTAATTGGGTGATTTAAATTCATGTTTTTCTCCTGTAATCTCGACGTACGTGAGATGCAGTAGCAGGCCTGAATATACCATACTATCATCCATCTGAAAAGCAGAAAGTCTCCTTTCTAGAGAGATCACGTAACCAAAGGATGAGATTTAAATACTCACACTATTCAATATTCTATTCGAATGAATCTAGGATATACTAATCTTCACCAGATCAGATGTATCCAGAAATCAATTGAAAGCTTTTTTCTGTGTGAATGGGTGTAAATTTTCTCCCATTTCAATGAACATAAAAACCAAATACTACATTCTAACCTTTTTGACTGTTTTTCCATAAAGAAATGTCCACTCTAACCGTAAGCCGAGTAAGTCCACTATTGGGAAAGTCTTTAATGGAGATGATTTAGGCACCGATTACCAAAATACCCTGTGTATTCCTGCTGCCTGACTTCATCTCCGATCAGCTCAACGCTTTGAATTAGAGCACGGACAAATGATGAACTGATTGTCCCACTGTGCAGTAACTGAAACCAAAGAATAAAAACTGACCTCTTGAGCTATCCTTCTTTCATATCGATATATTACTGATCGATGTCAAGTGAAGAAAATATCCAAAGTTGCGGTCAATCGCCCGAAACTGGTGTCGTTGTGAAATAAGTGGGTATCTGGAATGAATTCAAAATGAGTAATATAGATATGATTTCGCAACATAATTTACTCGATTGATGCTGGCAAGGCTCATTGTTTACTTGACTAACAATCTGCTAGAAATAATGCCCTCAGATGGGTAATTCGTGCAACTTAATTTTATGTCGAAGTAAAACTTAAAATTGCATGGAATTTACTTCCGAAAACAAGTTGGAGTAATGGAACAACTATTTGACTGATCATGGCAAAACCCTACTTTTCGCTGAAGCGCTTTACTCATCATTTGCCTTTTTAAATGGTCTATAATTAATTCTGTGCTCTGTATCTCTATGAACTATGGAATACATTTTGAAGTCCACTATTCTGGACCGACATCGAGGAAACTGCCGCCTATTTTGTAGTTTGCACCCTGTATTCCCTCCCGATCAACTTCCGTTCACGTACTGCTTAACAGTCTGTGACTGGTTAGTAACACGAAAGCAAAGGCAAAATGCGACGTATATTTCCAATAATACATGGTATTTGACCTGCAGAAGAGCAATACGAGTGGTTTGCATTTTACTCGGATTCATTCCCGTAGATGAAGTTATCTATCAGGGGGCGCAGGCAGCTTATTGTGGATCTTTGACTTATCGTCTGAAATTTATTCGTTATAAAATGCTTCCGCGATTCTCTGAGTGCTTTTCAATCCACTGTTCGATTCGTGTCCAGCAAGTAGTACAAATACCTGAGAATCTGTCCAGGAAATATCACCGTTGGTCAAGGTTTATCAACACTTGACCAATATAAACATTCTTAGGACATCGAGAGTAAGTGAAAGTAGAGTGGAGGGTAAAAACCGATAAGCTTTCAATTACCAAACCTGACGCTTTTGCAACCGTAATTTAGATTTGCCACGCCCCTGATGTTAGGAATAGTGCAACCCAAAAATTTAGCATGACGTAAAATAACCAGTCGTTTTGGCTGTTTGCGCCCTTGTCGTATCGGGCTAAATGATGGCGGATAATGCTGCTTTTCCAAGTCGTTTCCAGACATTCCAATCCGTTCTCTATCCAGTTCACTTGCGAGTAATTCGTTAGCTTCTAAAGCTTTCAAATGCAGCCGAAGACACATATCTCTTGGTCCCTAGTGAAAGCAGTTATCTGTTGTCTATTATCTTGTAATATTGGGGTATGCCACCAAAACAGCCTAAATGGTGATTTCTAGTCTCTTCGGATCTGGGAGCAGATACCCTCCAAATGACTGTAATGAGGTTCACTCCGTTTTGAGCCAAAGTACCAGAGTTCCAGTCTGCCGGTCACTGCTGCTGAGATGTCGTATCTTCGTCACAGTGGACGTGGAAGCCAAGGGGCTTCACGACGATCCACCACGAACCCCAACCTATCCATCAGAGCATCGAAGGTCTCTGGTGATGCATGTTTACCACAAAATCAAAGAATAAAAAATAACAACAAAGGTTTCTACCTTCGGTTTGAATATTGATATAGATCCCGAGTCCGTACACTATTCTTATTTTTCCAAACTATTCTACCACATCCTTTAATTTCCATTTTAAATTCAAATTCGGTGACAATACTAGGTGTATTTGTCTGATAAAGATTCAATCTGGATTAGGGGCACTTAAAACCCGTTAAATAGTGGTGTGAATAAGCAGTAGCATACAGTCACACGTCTACGACCTCTGTCTATCAGCCAATTAGATTACGCAACTTTATTAATATGATTATAGAGAAAAACGTTTGATTTGTTGGGAGACGTAGAGGAAGTCAGTTGCGTCATGATGGGCTGTGCTAATAAGAGGAACGTTCAAAATTGTGAAATAAGTTAGAGTTTATTCACTATCGTTTAGGTCAGAATATATTTGGGAATGAATGAAGTTATGTGGCTTAGTACATCCAGTTTTAAGAAATATCTTTAGTTCCAACAAATGCTTTGTTATCGAACTATTTCTACTGTACAACAGGAACTATCAGATAGACCAACACTTTTTTACGACACCTGACTAGAAGTTCTCAAGTACGCACAGAGTTTCATCAAAGTGTGGCATGAGCTGACATAGAATAAAAGGCATGATGACATTATTGCGAAAATTGCTTCCGGTGAACCTACTACTCTCAGATTTTGTTTATAATCTCAAGGGTTAAAGCTGTAGAGGAAAGACTTGGCAATCAGCTGACATCCTTTCCACGAAAAAAGGTTTTGTTTGTCAAATGATATCAGAGGAAAACTGATCTCATTCACATCGCAGACTGTGTACACGTTGCACAAAGACTTCAAACGCCAATACATTGCTTTGTCGTACACCAAGGCAAAAGCGGTTTTTGTGCAACAAGTGATAGATAATTCATTGTCGTTTTTTGGCATCATATCTTTTCGCATTACATGGTTATTTAGAGGTGTGAAATTTTGCAGCAGATTTTCAAACTCCAGCTACAGTCCACTCCGTCTTAAATCACAATGAATAACATGACGAATTTGTTGTTTAAGAATGACAGTATTAGGTTAATTGCAGGTGGGACAATAATTCATCATTCTTGGAAATGAGTCATGGTGAGTTACTGGGAAATCTTTCATTGGATATAAATTTTTCCCCTTGTCGTTATTTTTACCGGAATGCACAACATACCACGTGAAATGTGCTTGACGTTTTGGCAAAATGTATACCGAAATAAAGCCGTGTTTTACGTGACTGATACAAATAAAGGTTTTTACACTTACAGGAAGAATGTGAGCTATACCTGTCATGGAACCACAGCTTGATGTATCGCCCAAAATTTTTCTTTCTGTTATTTACTAACTTACTGTAGAACCGAAATTAACTAGTATAGATCCGATAAGGGTTAAAATGGACGGGGTTTTGGAGTTCCCGGTTTGACAACCGGTGCAGAGCTCTGGTGGACGACAAAAAGAAACGGCCCTACTCCAAAAGAATTGCCATGCACTAGAGACCTGTTCATTTGATACTACCGCTTGGACTGTGTCCAATGGAATATTCCAAGCAGATTAACCGGCAGATATGAGTCGATTCGACTGGGACAAGAAATGCACTTGCATGAATTTTTATTGCATTTCATCGCCGACAGTGATTTAACTTTGGTCAGACATCACTTTCCCGTGTACTCTGGATACCGTTATTTAGTTCTGGCTAGTTTAAATCCATACTGAAAAGCGTCGTATGTATTTTCCAGGTGAATAATGAAAGAATTGGAGCATACTTCCGAAGTGCTCACATAATTTAGTTATTACTTCCTGGGACGGATGGAGATCTGAAGAATTATTTTAGCCACATAGGGAAAGAGAAGCAATGTGTTCTTTCTAATCTTGTTGGGCACTTCATTGGAAAAGATTAAGAATGCAATGTGTAGGAGTAACCATACCGTTGACAGTGAAGTTTGACTGTAGGTAGGCAAACTAGTCGCGATAATTAACAGCTAAGGTATCAGATAAACGTCGGAGGACTGTGCATTCCAAAAAGGGTTAATGGATACGAAAAACCAACCATAGAATGGAGTTATGAAGATTTTTTTGGAGAAGGAAGTAATAGATCCTATCATTCAGCAATCAAGTATCTTTCTAGCATTTAAACACTGATAAAAAAATAACTCATCATGCAGTAACATGGCTTAAATCACCATTAAAGCAGTGAAAGCATTGCATAGCTGTTTCATCCGTGTTAGTAATTATCAACGGTGCACGTCCACCGAGCTCCACCTGGGACTCGAACACCGGGGGAACGATTATGAGTAGAACACCTGGATACCGGTCTATCTGGGCTGGCTCTCAACGGTTTCTTTAAATTCAACAACTTTTGAAGGGTGAAAACCCACTGACTGCTCAAAGCTTACGTGCTTGGCGATGACTTTTGTTCTCAATAAGGGTAGGCGAGTAGATGAGCTGCTGCAGCATAAAGCAATCTTAATTCATCCCGTAAGTCACTAAACTGCTGGGAGATTGTTGTGTTTGAAGGTGTATTACTTTGGCACCGAAGTTGTCTGAGGTGGAGATGATGAATAACCTGTTCGCGATAATAGAGTTCCACATTGGATTCCATTGAAGGGCAAAGGGGCTGCGCCAATGCCAATGGTAAAATGATTTAATATTTCTGGATTTATTATGCAACTATGCACACTACTTATCGAAAGAGGCCACGGCCTACCAAAGGCTGCCAGAAGGGGATGTAACTGTGTCATATTTGCTAGAAACCGGTCACTTGATCGGAATCCATTCGGCCCTTACCATTATCTACCAATTCCCCGAACTAGCATACAAAACAAATATGCTTTATACACTCTAGAAAGCGTATTGCAATTGTACCAGAGGTCCAGAGCTATGCGCTGGACGAAAACTAATCAGAGCTTCTCAACGCTTTTGGCTGACAGCCGACCACGTCATGTAGGGGCGTGTCGTCATCAATTGCAAAATCCGGTCATCCATGCAAATTCCAGTCGGCACTCTCTGATCTATTTGTCCACTCCTTTAACCTGATTTTATATCACGAAACGATTGAGGCACTTCCAACTCATTTAATCATCTCTCCCTTTTTTGTCTCCGTAGAAACGTAACTGTTACTACATGATAATATATTCACCAAGAGTCCGTATATTTATTTATTCTTATAAAAATAACGAGCTTGAAGGACAATTTAAAACAAAGTTTAGCGATTTTGGTGTAACATCAGCTAGAATACTCATACTTAGTGAGAAAAATTTCCACACTTCACCGCAAATTTTGGGTAGCCCCAGGCCAAAAGTGTGCTGCCTCCATCAAGTTACGCTTGTCTCACTGGGTGCACTGTGCTATGGGTCGAATCGATAATGAAGCACCGGTGTAGGCAGAACTGAAAACAAAGGACTATCAGGTCTACTTGATAGACCGAAACGGGTGCCTTCCTGTGTGTCTTAGGCACTTTGTTCACCGACTGTAGCTATTCTAAGACGAAAGACGATGTATACCATGAAGTGTATCGAATGAGAACATGGTGGTTGGTTTTGCCATTCCGGCTGATTAGATCGACTTCGGAACAGAGTTAAATGATTTAGGTACTATAAGGAGGTGACGCAATCGACCACCCAGTCGGACAAGTGAAACTTGGAGAGGGTAGTATCCATTTGACTTGGAACTGCGGACGACAGACACCAAATGAGGTACCACAAAGTTTCTCACCGTCCCAAGAAAAGCCAACTTTCCCCATCCAGTCTACCTACTGGAGGTTGTTTAACCGGTAAACCCTTTTTCTCTAATCTGTGTATAACATTTACTTCAACTATATAAGTACTCAGGTTGGCTTCTGTCAGCAAAAATGACTGCAAATCCAGCAGTGCATCGGTGAAAGGCGACTAAATCTCGAAGAAAGATGGAGTTTCGAGTCCGATCATTGCGTATCGTCTCAGTGGGAAGATTTACGTGAGCACATTGTTCTGTTTCTTTCGTACACGTATGTTGCTTAGAAGTAATAATTAGTAAATTACTGGTCTAAAGATAACCAGGGCAGTGGCTTGCCAGCAACTGACAACAGAATATGAATGATAATTTTCAGTTCTCTTTTGCCGGGGTTCGGAACCCCACGAATCAATAGTCTGTAATCGCTTTGGTTCGGTTAACAAAGGGGATCGGTTCTGTGCACCTCCTTCAAGCATCCAAAAGTTAAAGAGATCACCACCAAATCGAAGATTATGCGAATCAATGGTATTTCAGCTTAGAATGGCTGCTTCAGCAAATAAAAGCTTTATTCGCGTGAGTTATTTTTGTGTTGCGTGGAAATGTACATGTTTATGTACTTGTGTGCGTGTGTGCACAAAGGTGTGCGTCATTAACAGACATTTCAAAAGCATTTCAGGCACGGGAATATTGTACCAAGATACGTCAGAACAAGGAAAAGTGTGAGATGTAAAGATACCTACAAATGCTCGTTAGAGAGAAGGTTAGATTGGATGTAAACTATTTCCCGAATCCGTCTTTGCCTGCATGTAGTTCTCTGGTAAAATTTACCGTAAAAGCTGGAGGTAGTTGAGCACCTTAGTTAACTTTCTTCCGCTGGTCAAGTTTTCGTCGGGTTTGTGAAAGGACTCAGGGAGCCAATATTTCCACTTTCGGCAATTGTGTACAGCCGAGACTATCAAAGGGTGTATCCATAAGAGAGGGCAATTTCTTGGAATTTCGCCAGGGGCTCTTCAAAATAGGATGGAGTCATTGGTGTTTATGGTTTCCAGCCAAAAATATGCCTTGTTCGAATAATCAACTTCTTTTTCGTAATAATGTCCCGGCAAGTTGGAAGCTGAAATCTATCACACAGTCATCAGAAAAAAGGAGATTAAAATTTCATCTGATTGTTTGCTTGGAAATATATCTCAATTTCACTCTGCTTGTTATTTCAGAATAAAAACTGTGCATCTGAGAAAGCTACCAATAATCTTGTTGATAAAGTAAGTGAAATTATCAGCAATATTCAAAAACATTTGAAGCTTTCTCTGAAATTCTTTGAGTTGAAAAATACAGTTTTTGTTGAGTTGAATTACTTCGCGTGCTTCGTATTACGATTATATATAAGGTCGAGGAATATGGGGATCAGAATGCTGATAACACACTTCTTGAAACAATGACCAGGTTGAAAATAGAACGTAATTCTACTGCTCGATGATTAGTCGGACTTTCAGAAAATGTATGCACTATCGATTTGTTGGTTGCAGGATACGTATCAGTACCACTTTCCTGGTTCATCGTTTCATTGGGAAGACAGTGACGTCCACTGATCAACGTACAGACTTATTCAGTGACTTATGATCGCTGTGCTTGGCGTTTGGGTCGTAAATGTTTCATCACCAGTTGAAGTGACATCATCAGAGCGGTTAGAAGTCACTGAATAACACCATCCTGAGTTAAAGTCAGCACCTATTTTCAAAAGTACAGAACTTTCCCTTATTCAATAAAAGAAAAGTATTATCAAACGATCAATATAAAAGTATAAACTTTGTGTCATAAACGAGATCGGTTGAGAGTGTATCGAAAAGTCGATGCTTCTTGGTAAATATGGTGACAAAATTTTATTGACAAATAACACAGCCTAGCCGAAAACGTTGATAGGTCATCGACGTTTCGGTCATAACGAGTAACCTTTTTCAAGACTGGTTTTACAAGCGAATGAAAACCAGTCGCTACCATAGGTACTCCGGGCTTCGGCGCCGTTTACTCAAAAGAAGTTTAACCTCATTCCATTCTCTATTAGAATAGGTTCCTGGGAAAAAACGGGCACAAAATGGTTCAGTGGGTTTTAAGTGCTCAAGTCAAAACTAATATGACAAGACCATCGATTATGAAAGAAGATAAGGACAGATTAAATTTCCCCAGCATCCTGCTAGTATTCCACCAATCATCGTGATCATACATGTTTCTACGCCAACAGATCCATTTCGCAACCACACTTGTATCTCGTTAGATTGTTTTTCGACGACACTTTTATTTCGCAGCTAACAGTATTAGCGTTGGAAAAGATTGACCGATTGTAAATACTTGGATGTACCGATGGATATCTAGTTTGAAAATCAGTGCGTTCTTTGACAGAAAGCTTCACTGTCTAGACAGATGGAATTTATGACTCGGAAACCGATACCATGTTTATAACATCAAAGTATGAACTGCACTGAGAATGAATATTCATAATCATGTTTCCACGAGTGAATGATTGAACAGATGATCTTTTTATCGTGAAAGTTATAAGGTTAATCACACAGTTTTGTTGGTAAATGTAATTCACTTCGGAGGCAAGTGAAGCTGTATTTATGAGATTTGAAAGTGAACATCACAGTTTGAAGCCCACAATTAAGACGCTTTGGCAACCGCCGGTTTCACGAATTGCTACAAAAACTGCATTTCCTGATTAGCTCCTAATTGATGATACTTCCTTTGACAGTCATTTATTAATTTCTGATCTGTTCATTCCGTTATTTTGTCACCAAGCCGGATTAATTTGGGCATTGTACAAGTGCCTACTCACGAGTAGTCAAAGCATTTATACAGCACTAATGAGATGTCACCAAAGAAGTTCAATACTACTTGGTAAATCAAGTAAATAGAGCCTGCTTAGAAGAATTGAAAAACTTTCCCTTATTTATCCACTTCTGTAGTGCATAATGGCTATCTTCGGCCACTTATTGGCGAGACTGTGAGAGTACGTGTATAATGACCAAAGCAGTCAATAAACACTTCTCGTCTCGGTACGAAATCAGAAATAATTCACGAGTACCAGGATCATTCAACATCGCATATTCGTGACATCTTTTGCGCTGCGCGTAGAATCTAGTCGCTCATGAAACCACCAGTTTATTAGGGAATATGAGTTTGAGTACGAGATGCACATTTCATTTATGTAATACCGAGACACGTGTCTTGAAAGCTTATGAAGCTGGGTCACAAGAGGTATTTATTTGCTGAAGAGCTTGAAATCAAAATCAAAATCGCAATGCCGTTTAATAAAGTATATCATATGTCCGTTAGGATTAATTTATTACATACTAGGCGTAGAAGGAAGAGATATGCTTGGAAAATTCTTCTAATATTCATCGGTAGTTACGTGCAACAGCTGCAGTGGTACGAGGCACATAATCGTGAAATAACCATATGGTTCCGTCACCAATTTCGTTATTTTTCTCGTTCAGCCATGAATTCTATCATCCGTTTCAAACGAACGGTGGCTGTTGTAGCAATCGGACAATCCAGGCCAGCTAATGTCATCACTGTGTAGGCCATCTAGTACCGCTCCTGGTCTTTCGTCTGGGCGGTTGTGTTTGGTCTTAGCAAAATGAATTGTCGATCGACTAGATCATAGGAGGTACTTCCGTACGTGTCTCAGTCAATGGAGCTTTTGTAGCCAGCAGTGGTCCTACCTCTCACACTATTGTTTCTCGCTTGGGCCTTTGCCTTAATCAAAGAGAATTCAGCTCACCAGTAGTATATGCACTGACTTCGATTAGGCCATGACAGGGTAGAGGGATTTTGTCAAGCCAAACACCTCTCTCTGCATAGATAACGGTATGATTGAAGGCTTCCCTAGAAGTAACGTAAAACTGAATTAAAGTCACGAAAGATTCAGTTGAAGCTGCAGGGGTTTCACTTGAAAGTAAAGAGATATACTCACAATAGTCGGATGACCAGGTGCTGATATGAACTTGTTTGTGAATATCTCCCAAACTTGTTTGAACACTGAAGCAATTTAGAGGATTATGAGTGATAGATGTTCAAATCCTGCTGAGTAAAACCACTCAGCAGAGGTTATAAACGCTTGTCACTCCTTACGCAGAGTTCGGGCCAAGCAATAAAAGCTAGTCAAGCACTGCATCCCAGCCGCGACCGAGCCCATGAGCATTCGTCGCAATGGTCCTCTCTGTTGTGCTCAGAAACAATTCGCGCTAGCAGTTAAGCTCTCTTGGCTCGCTTCTTTTCTGAAACATGTGTGCATTAACTTGAATATTCCACGCTGGGATCAGTTTCTCGCGCACTCACACATATACCCAGGGACAGATTTGGATTATCATTCCTTTATCTTTTCTTGTAACTCACGTGAGGTTACGTATAGTTTTGTCGTGAAGTCGGTAGTCGGATAAGAATATTTTCTTGACATTATTTCTGATGTATTCTTTCTACAACCTGGTCTAACTCTTGTTTTTTACTATGTTGTGCTTACTCAGTTGCATGCTTTTTAATGAACTTCAAATGCGCGAAATTTCCCCAAACTTCGCCTTGGAGCAGACCTTTTCAGGGCTTTGGTTATGAAACATTTTTTGTCTATCTGGTCAGTTCGAAAGATGCAACGGAAATCAGTTTTCCGAAAGTGGAATTTACGAACTAATACTTTTACTATCCTATAAGGACTTCTATTTGCACGAAGGAGTTCTGAGGAAACACTTCCCTAGTGGATGTTTTGGTTCACACTTTCACCTACATTACCAATACATTCTCCGTGTTATATTCAGCGAATGAGAACTCGCATTCAGTGGATCATCTCATTGGTTCAAACAGCAGCGAGATCTATGGAGAAACATTTGTTTCGATTGGTTATTCTGGTTGTAGGTGTTTGTTCTTCGTGCCTTAGTTCGTCAACCGAATTTTAAATTCCATTTTTTAATTATCCGCTTTCTCCGATCCGCATCGGTAAATGGATAGACTCTCCAGTAGAAGTATACTTTGTATAGGGCTACTCAGGCCCAACACTGAAGAAGTTAAAATATTTAATAGTTTCTAGCACATATAGTTCTAACCACTATCACTAAACACTCCTAAAAAGTGGATAGAACTAGTGTCTAAAAGTACTACCTTGCCGATTTGAGTAGTAGGACACTGTGTCTAAATGACAGGACAAAATTTCTTTGGACTCAAGCTACCGGTTTCGAGGATATTGTCAATCATCAGATATGCGTACCCGGTACTCTTCTGCCCAGTCATCTCCATACTTAAGCACTCCACCGTTGGCTAGCAGCTGTAGTCATATTTGACCATACGTCCTCTTTGTGAATTTTAGCCGACCAGTTAGTTTTGGACGAATCACTATGTGATTCCAAAAATGCACTGTCCCTCTATGCGCGCTGAACACTATTCAAATGAGATTAGAGCTATTTTCCCCCACCCTTAGTTTCTGTTCAGTGTGCTACCTCTCTCACATTATTCCGGTTTCATTGATGGTAATGCATATTTGCCATTGACAAACTGCTGTGTGTATAAACAGGTTGCACAACACGGTGAGACCAAAATGAGGTAACCTTTTTAACCAAATCGTGTTTTGGTCATGACACATGACATGTTTCACAATCCAGCCTGTCTCAACCATTACCGATGAACCAACACCAATCCAAACACATGAGGCTCGTGCGTATGTGGCACTTTGGTTTGACGAGAAAGTATTACTAGCAAAATTGTTTCCGGAAAACCAGTCCGCTGGCCCTGCTCTTCAATCCTTCTGATGTACACTTAGAAGTATCCACGCATAAATTTTGAGATTAACCATGTCTAGTTGCTTAAAACGGATCCTAGTAGCTTGTAATGTCGTACGTATCAGTGCACCCACTCATGACAAAAACCGACCCCCTTCAAAAGTCAAGTTTCAAAACATGGAACACTGACATGAACGAGATATATTGTCTGCAAAATGCTATTATGAATTTCGAAGCATTGAGGCTATGAATGATGGGAAGAGGATTTCAAAAGCTTCAGTCGTTTAACGTAAAATATGAGGATCATGAAGAAGATGAATACACTCGGATTATGATAACTCATGATAGAACTATTCGGTGCTCGCTACGTTGATATGGTTGGATTTGTCATTTCTGTAGAAAACATAAATAAAACAGACGTTGAGTGCGCACTTATAAACCAGAACAAAAGAATACCAGATCTCATTGCTAGTTTCAGTGATATCCATCTCTTTCGAGAAGCTCCCTGCCATACATATTCATGCAACATGCATCTGATATTTTTGAATCTTTGTCATCATCAGTGGTTACAAAGCGAGAGGTGGAAAATTAGAGCTACTCAGACGAGGGAATGTGCTTGCTTTTAGAAGTAGGTGTATGGTTGTTTGTGGGCAGCGTGGTCAATGAAAGCCGTTCCTCAATAACTATGGCATGAGTGCACGTAGATCGATAATGTAAATTTACTTTCTTGTGCATTCCGGGGAACAACAAGTCGGGCCTAAATAAGAACAAGACCTATAAAAATAGAGTATAGAGCATTTCGTTGGTAACGCTGAAACCCTTTCACTGCTTCTTCAGAAGCATGGGAACAGTAATGAGATTAGTTCCTAACTGACTTGCTGGAGTTCCATTCCATGGGGATTGTCACTTTTGCGTTTGACGTCTGCGAGTTCTCTACATCATGTATCGGATGCAAATATATTTGGAAGATGAAAAATAACATCGTCATCTGATGGCGCAACTGATTCCTTCAAGTTCGCATTCTTAGATGTACCCGTTGACTCAAAGCCACATGTGATCTTTTGACATGCGTACTTTTCAATTACTAATTAGAAACGCAAATTGGTTCGTTTTACCACATACGTTTCAGGTATAGCTTCAAGACTTAGAACGATTGCTATTCGGATACGGTTTTTTGTGAATTTGTCAATAGTAGTACACGGTGATCATGTTACCAGTTCAACCATATTTGGAATCCCTATTCATAATTGCAGGAGTGTGTATAGGCATAAGGTAGGTTATCCTGACATTGATATGCTTATTCTTTCCTTCGTTTCGCTGATTGCTTATGATTTCGCTTCCAATAGGTCAACATTGGTTAGTATTTCGGTGTACATTTGAAGTTTGACAAGTACTTTACGGATTACTGTGTTGTTTGAAAGTATATTATTGGAGTTATCTGTAATATCTAGAAATCTGAATGGATTAAGATGATTGAGGCTCAGTGCCCCGTGTATCAAGGGATTCCAATAAGGAGGTTCTTGAACTAAACACACATCTCTCATGTCATGGTTACTTTCCAAAATAGCAAAGTGTAAATGGGCAATTCCGCAATTCTCCGCTGAATTTCACTTTCACTGATTTGTGAATGAAACACTACCATTGACATCCTCGGCCTCTAACCTCTAAATCCAGTTGATGTTTTCTTTTCGATTTAATGGTTCCACTCTGTGAGACGTTTGATTGTTCAGTCACTTAGATGGTATCATGAGGATGAATGATGTGGAATGCTAGTAACAAATTACTTCTGTAACGCGCTCAGACCGTCAACAGTACGGCGACCCAACACGCTCTGTTGATGATTCCCCGTCAGGATGAAGCAGATCCCACGGCTTTTAACGGCCGAAAGTTGGTATCGCTCAATGAGTCGTATTTTACAGATCTAGTCTCCTACTACTGGTGCACGTCTATACATATTGTACTTCTCAGGTTAGACCTTTTAGCCGATCCACGTTCGCTTAACTCATTGGTTTAGGTTCAACTCACGACTGGTCACGGGGCAAGTTCTCAAAACTGAGCCAAACTCAGCGGGTCACGTGGGTTGTCTGCTTAACCACGCCGTCAGTTCAACAAAAGGTTGACCATACTTGACATATTCATGCACTGATGTGTAGGATGTCATTCTGGTTTTAGATCCCTCATTGGCTACATGGATTAGTTTACGTTTCCAGCACTGTGGCCGAAGATTACTGGTTTTATAGCAAAAGGCTGGTGCGATAGAAGTTGCGGTAGGAAAAAAGAAAAAGGAACCATAATACAAGAAATTCATTTCGGACTACTGATATTTTGAGTCTGAATTATTTTTGTTATATCTTACACACATCCCATTATTTATCTTTTACTGCCCCACTCCTTATTGCCAGGCCTGGTTCCGCCTTCGACGTCCGAAATTCTAAGATTATCCGAACCAAAATGTACTCCCAGGACATGCACGTAAGGCATTCCCATTAGCGCGTAATGCGGACATGTTTGTGGACAGTTTGTACTTGAGCTACTACTACCATACAATGTTGCTTGGCAAGTATGCGCATAATCAAATGCCATCCGTTGTGATGAACGTGTGATGTGATATACTGTCCATTTTTGAATAAATATCCAAGTGATTCTGCAAACTAAAATTTATTTCAGTCTCAATTTATAGCAGTGCTCTAATAAAGTTGACATTTGAAGGAATAGCGATATCACCGCTCTTGGAACTGACGGGAATGCAAGCTAACAGGAGATAATTTCGGGAGGATGATGTACATTTCCGATAAGACCATGTCGAATGAAAGTTCCCAACTGTTTGATATTTTGTCAGAAAATTAATAAGACAGTGCACGCTGAACGTGTACTGGCGCAATAGGGCTGATTACCTGTGGTACTTTTAGCACAGGTTCACGGCCTTCACAAGCTCCGAATTGTCACGTTCAGTCATTAGCTATTTATAAAAATAGCAACACCCAGAAAACCTCTATCTGCCGATCAGATAAAACTGAAGGAAAAACTGACAAATAACGTACAGGTGTATACACGGAATAGTTTTAGAAATAAAATCACCTTGAATCTCTTTGAAACTGAACAACTCGGCCGTGGTTTAACATCATCATTGTGAACTTATTAATTTGACATCCCGGGTTCGGATCTTGGCTCCGCCTTTCACTTCCCCATTTCGACAGTCCTTATTCTGCCGCGGTCCACTTCAGAATTTTTGTACTTTGCTTTACTAAGAGTAAAAAACGTTTTTATTTTATTAAATGTTTTTAGGAATAAATCGTCCAAAGGTTCTGATGATCTTTGAGAAAGTTGCTAATGCTCACAAGATTATCCTAATAGAGAGACAGTTATTTTAACACTGCAAACTGGCAGGGCCGGCAATACAATGTATTAGTCGTTGATTTTAAATCTCAATAGGATAGTTTGAGTGTTCACTCCGGCTCCCTCTTTTTCTAGACAGCTCCGCTGTAACTCTCTCGGTTTAACGTGCTCGACTACAGTTGAAGCTACCCAGCCATCCTCATCAGAACGATAATTTGTTTTAGGTATGTGAGCCTTTCTTTGCATCAAAAGAGGAGGTGTAAATCAGAAAAGCTTACAAAGTTTTGAAGAGCCAGCGTAGACCGTAAACAGCATAGTCCAGTACACACAATATTCCCATGGGAGACAAACTAACTTAAATGTGGCGCATCATAATCTGACATAAGTAGAAAGTGAGAGATCTCCATCCATCTCCAATATTAAGGTAGACTAATTTGTGGGTTACCTAAGCAACATCCAACTGCGTTTAATTAATACTGATGGACACGGAAATGACTGCTTTTGGAAGGAAACCTACGACCTGGTTGGTTTTTTAGGAATTACTATGACTTTGATAAAATCTTCCATTTTATGAGAATAACTGATGGACATAATAGCTCAATATTAGAAACATACCAGCCGTGATCAAACGATCATTACCGTGGGATTTGTGACCTTGACGTCCCAGGTTCAACTCACGTCACGTATTTCCATTTTTCCACTGGGAAGCCACTGATTGGCCACGACCTGCCTCCAAAAATGCTGTACTTTGTTTTGTATTGAATAAAACAGGGGGGAAGTAATCAAAAATCAAAGATACGTTCAGGATTATTGCTATGTTTATAACCTTTATCTTCTTTGCACATCGTATTTCGTTCTCATCCGTGGTAGCCCGAACACGGCAGACTGGTCTTAATCAAACAATAAACAAGTGTTCGCTAATATGGAAGTCGCACAATTTTTCGTCTTCAAAATACTTCTCTTGGTTCGCTTAGTCATTTTAGCGATCAACTTCTCGGTCAGAGGCCCATCACGCCATACAGGGCCTACTGGAGTTCACGCAGTTTCCACAGCACGGATTACGTGTGTGAATAACAGAGGATAAGTACACTGGTATACCTAGAGTATTTTGAATTCCTGCCTGAACCATGCAGACACATTTGACTCATTCTATAACACAGTCAGAAACCGAGTGACAAAATAATGCCATCTGTGCAAACTAATTTTATTTCTTGGCTATCTTTCGACGTGACACCACAGTGAATAGAAATATGAAATTCTGCGTTGCCCAAATTCGTTCATGTCGGTTCCGGATTGATTTGTAATCAGCTCAATATGGGTGATTTTATTCAGTTCACTAAAATTTCTCGGAATTTTAGGAGAAATTCATATGCACAGAATGAATAGAAAAATAGGTGATCGAAGTCTGTTGTATATAGTTCACATCACTCATGAACAACCACTGACACCTGTGAGAAATGGTTCTTCCTATTGATTTGACCGCATTGTGATGCACCTTGTAAACGAAAAGTATTGAATCATATTCACAGAATCACCCTCGGCTGCGCATCACGTGTCTGCTCTCAACTAACATTTGACTCGTCGGATGAACCCCAAGTCAGTACTTCCGTTTTTAGATCAGAGTGGTGCCCTGGAAGGCAGTTGTATGACTTTCACCATGGTGAACCTGTTGGTCAGCCTAATGAACTTCTTTAAACCCTAGTCTACAAGATACTCCAAGGTCCTATTCATACTTTACACAAAGTTATATCCTTTTTTCATTCCTTTTCAGCCACCCATTTTTGCATTCCGGCACCTTTCCTCCAGGGAAACATTTGTACAATAACTTCCCCGTACCCTACCTTACTCGGGTTCTGACCAGTGGGAGGTGAAAACTGAGTTACTCACAAAACTTCATCATTCGCTTGGCTTGCTTTCTTCACTTATTGTAACACTCCAGTTGAACATATCTATAGGTATTTAATTAAATATTGTGCCATTTGTAACGTCGTGCTTATTTTTGTGGCCCTTTTTCTGGGCGTAAAGACTGAAATGTCGGCATGCTACCCCAATATGTGCTCCATACAAATACAAATACAAATATTCCCGAAGTCCTTGTTTGTCTCACAGTTGGTGGGTTTTTATTGATCGTGTGTGAGCTTATGGGTTGACTCATTGTTGTTGGACAACCAAGTCACGTTCCCAGTAGACTTTTGTACGGCACCGAGCCCAAGGCTTAAAGCAAAGGAAACGCGAGAGCCAGCAGAGCCGATTGGCTGCGTGGATCGTTTGCTTGAGTGATGAACCCCCTCACAGAAGCTTAAGCCGCAAGGCTTATTTGCCCACACCAGTCGGTCTAACTCGTTGAATGCAAAGACTGGGTAGATGAACCAGCATCTTATACGTTCTTTGTTCTTCACTAATAAACGAGATGATTCAAAGATAGTAAAGTCATCTCATTCGAGTTAGTGGGACGGAATAATATACTACGAAAGAGCTGTTTTCTGTCCAATTTTAAACTTGAGAAATATTATCTATGTTGAGCGTGAGTTTTTTCTAGATGAAAAAGATAATGAAGGTATCTATGCTAATAATGTATCGGAGCCGAAATCAGCTGAAAAAGTAACGAAAAAACGATGCTATATGCGATATGTTGTGTTCGGTAACACAGGGTTGTCGGAAATGATGGTGGTCGATGTCACGAGTGACCAATATCAAAACCAGTTTACAATTGAGTGAAAGATACTGTGATCACTGTTATTAAGGCTTGCACTCAGTCTAAGGAAGAAAAGTTCTGGATGAGTTATCAAGGTACAATTCAGCTGAGGGTCACCACGGCTCGGGGTAATACGAATATTATTGAAATAACCAAATGAGAGTGGGTATGTAGATGTATGTTTAACGTCTCGTACACTAATATGGAGATTGTTACCAATCAGTGGGACAAAGAAAGGTAGGAAGGAATAATAGAACGGGTTAACAAAGCTTTCTGGGCCTTGTGGTGCAGTGTAAACGTTCGTGATAAGTGGTACGGTCAAAACGAGAAAATTTGTGAAGGAATGAGATAGATACACTGTCAGTCCCATTAGAAGAGTGGAAAAAAATGATACGGGACTTGACATACCATTTGAAATCGATATACGTTACCAGGCCACCACCTCTTTCCTATGTGGAATTCTGTTTATCCTGAAGGAAGCACGAAAAGTTTTCAATTTCGATCATATTTTCATTTACTTCAGTATTCAGCCAGATTTTGTGGAGGCATACCACACGTATTTCAAAAGGCACTAGTCATAAGCAAACAAATGAGTTCCGGAATGTTCTTGAACAGGGGGCTCACATTGTTACGCGCAATGCTGGGGACTGTCACATAATCCGGTGTAGTGCGACTAAGGGCAGCCTGCCATGCGGCGCCTTTGAGTTTCCCCAAGTGATGGCCCTGATTCATAGTTACGTCATTTGATAATGGGTAACCCGTGGATTTTCGGAACAAATCTTTCATTAATAACCTGAACTGTCTTGAATATTCTGCGAAGACAGCATCGCCTTCAAAGGGTGTTCTAATAAATTAATTCGAACGAAAACTGACCAGAAATTGTAGCGCAGCTGTTTAAGGGACCCGCGTGGAGACGAGATGACGATCACTGTGTGAACGGTAAGTCATCAATATCTTAAGCAGATGATGAATGAACACCAGGTGTAGTTTGACCAATAATTTCTGTTCCACTTCGACTAGGTCGAATAACGGCTTTTACCGCTGAAACTACTTTCAGTAGATAAACACCTTGGATTAGAGGAAAAGTCCTGTGAGAGTACCTTCTATCGGAGAACCATTAATAACAATATTTACTAATTTAGGGTTTCGCGAATATGATTTATGTCCTCCAAATAGACAAACAAGTGCACCCAGATAACCATACCACGAAGGTGGCTTATGGTGTTTATACTTTTGTTTGTTACTTTGACTGAATTGGTTGCGAACTGCACACAACTGCATTGGCTCCCATGTACAATTGGTAAAGTTCTGTACCAGATATGGCAGTTTTCGTTACCGTCCACTAACCTCTAAATTCCACTGACCATTTTTCTATTATTTCCTCTTGGATCTCATTCTTCTGCTCTCCAAACCGAATGACAACATGATTTTTTATTGATGCGTCTAATAACGTGAGGGTGGGTGATACGGAGTAAGAGTAACGTATTGGGCCATTTCGTTTTGCTTTCACTTGGCGCTGCTGACTCGAAACAAGTTGTTCAAGTTCCATCTGGATAGCCTATTTTTTCATGAGTGGAGTTCAGAATTCCGTACTCCAGACTCGAGTCCCAAATGGGACCAGTTGAATTAGCAGGACCGATGACTAATAACAAATTGAACAATGCAACAGCATGCTTTGATCCATCCCACTAACTCCTGTGACAAGACTCACCTACCCTCAAGCTATCTCGTTTTATCAGCGCGAAAACAATGATTATGTGGAGTTATAGTGTTCTTAATCTGACTTTGCCCAGAGCGTATTCATCCGACTGGTTCGGGTGACCGTGCCTTCAAACCGACTAGGGCCAAAACCAAATGCCGCTTGGCTCGATTTATCTCTCGTTCTGTGGATCCACTGTCCTACCGCTTTGATTTCACCATCTCAAGCCATGACCTCGATATGGGATAGGTTCTGATTGTGCATTCCATAACTATCCTGGTCGTACCAAAGGATGTGTTCTGCTAATCTTACTACACTGCTCTCCCGTAATGCCTCCTGGTTCACTTAAGACATATTGCATCACGTGAAACCGAGGTCTTACCTGAAAGTTCTTCACAGCTGTGGGCACATTCCAGACTAAGTTAAATACCCTGCGCAAAATTCCTGTCGCAACCTTCACAACCTGGGTGGATGTAGCACGTTTTTAAATAGTTTCTCTGAAGTCATTTCAAGGCTAACGTTATGGACTTGCCTACTTATTCTTCATGGAAGTGGCTGCTGACTTACCGAATTCCAAAAAATAAGACCACACGAAAACAGAAATTCACCAGGTAGACAAAAGTTTTTGTATAATTCTACAATCCTGTCATATCTAGTTTTTGTCGAGATAGATTTCATTCATGAGTTTTTCTTCTGTTTTATTCTATACTGCCTGAAATTTAGAAGATATTGGAACATCATTTGGCGTGATAATCATTCAGTTCACGGATACTGAAGGGAGATGGACTTTCATGCACCATAATCCACCCAGGGTTACCAATCGATTGTTCGACTAACGTGAAGTAGTGGGTTTTTTCAAAATACTATCTGGTTTTTCATGGACACTTTCCGTATACGCACAAGACAGCGGTCGAAAGCAACAACTAGTCAGCTGGTTACGCTACGTGAAACAATGCCATACCTCAGCTTGTTCATCACTGTAATGCGTCATTTTACACACATTTTTCGCGCACCATTCTTTCATTAATTATTTTGATAATACTATAGTATTATGTCCGCAAATAAAAGAACACGCTTATTCTTAAAACTGTCTGCCCACATTTACGTGGCAAAACACCACAGTTTAGCACTGCAGTGCATTTACAACCACGATATCAACGCCTAAAATGTTCCTTTTCCAAAGCACAATCAAGCAATGCTTTGAAACAGTGCGTAAGTCTTGGGTATAAATTGAGCTAGGCTTTACTGTGCGGGACTCTGATTCAGTTGCTGAGTGGCTCGTACAGTTTCACTCCTGCCAGCTCACCAAAGGTGCCCAAAGAGGGACAGGAAACCTACCCCTGGTTTACGTCAATGCCTGTAGCGTTGGAAACAAGTGGCACAAATTGGAAGTATAGCTGTCACTAAAACCTGGATACAGTCTGCTTCATACACCGAGCTGACAGGGCAGATAGAATGAATAGTGAAAGTGCAATTATAATAGTCTCAGACACAATAGAGCAGATGATCGGGGAAGTACCACAACACCAAATACATATGATGAATTCTGTTATTTGGAACTGCACCTAGCTGAAGTACGAGTTGTCTTTGTGCACTGAAAATCCTCTGCCACCCTGCCGAAGGATCTATCCTTGCTCAGCTACCTTCGCCAATTTGTAGTCAGGACAGATTAACTTATGATCTTCGAGGAACTTAGTGCCACCGAGGTAGATTGTTGAACCTATGGACAGAGAGAGATGATTTATCTGTCAGACGGCTCAACTTCGTGTTGGAGGAGGCACTCGTCCATCACATCCTACGACCAACTAAGTGGAGGGAAGGGCAGAACCCTTTATTACTGGACTTGGAAATCACCAAACACATCAGGGACATTGAGGGCTTACAGGTCTCAAAGCTTCTGGGAAGAAGCGACCATAGAAGCTCTTTAATCGTTAAGGATACGGTACGTCACAAACTTAGGTGCTTTAACGGTCTCGATGTCCAAGGTCTAGTCATTGCATTTCAGACACTGATAGACTCATGTTGCTCGTACAGAGTTTCGCGCCAGCTCGGCCGATCCGCAGTTAAGTGGGAGCATCGTGATGGGCCAGTAGGGCGACGAGAACTCAAAGCTGGAGACACAGGGCTTGATGTCTGTACCAGCATATAGGAGGCTATAGGAGATACCTGTGATTCGAAATGACGCGAGAGGTAGCCATCAGGGTTCAAAAGCAATGCAAGCAACATTGAGATCGCCTTAGCTAGAAACGCCCAAAGGTGCTCAAAAGTCTGCTACAACTATGTACAATCGGAAAAAGCCATGCGCTGTAGGTTGTGTTAAAGACAGGGATTGTTATCATGATCTTGATAACAGCCTCAGAGCTGAAATACTGCAACAGCGCTTCGAGACAGTGTATCAGCGAGACAGTGGACCAAACCCGGAATACGAGCATCCCACTGGACCGCAGCTGATTTTATCAGTCCTTGATCCTCCTGACTAAGTAGAAAAGGCCCTGAGGGAACTTACCATACTCAACGTAGCCGGCTCATGTGGCACCCACACTGAGGTTCTACTCTCCTCCAATATTGAATAGATTGAACAGGCGGAAACCCATGCAGAACTGCTGAGAATTAAGAACTCCACAAGCGCATAGGGTAAAGCGTATTATTCCGTATGCACGGAAACCATTATTGAAGAAAATGTAGAATAACCCAAAGAATACAATAACTCGAAGCAGAACGAGTCTCCGTCGAATATCACATCGGTCATGCGATGAATTAAAGTGAGGGTGTTTTTAGCCTTTTCGTGGTAGTGAACGAATTCTTTAGGATCTTCAAATAGTTGATTGTTCCGGGGTATTTTCGGATTAAAAAGTATCTAGATCAGAATTATCAGTTGGTGCAAAAATAGGTGAAATGACGACCAACTGACCCTCCTCAGTGAACTGTACCTGACGTACAAGGCGTTTACGACTGGACAAATCACCTAAATCCAAAAAGGTTAACTTCCGGTTCTCGTTCGCTGCACTTAAATCAAAACCTCTGAAAAAACTGACATTACCTTCAGAAGGTAAGGGTATTTGCTGACGCGTCGATAGACGGCTTAGTTTCGTTTACAGACTCCACTTTATCGTCGGTCCAAAATCGATAGCAAGCCTCAGGCCAGCGAAGCGGGTCGATCGTTCAGTCAGTTCGTGACGAAACGGAGCAAAACCATCTAATCGACCGCGAACAGTCACCCTTACCGAACCCAGTGGAGTTTATCAATCAGCGGTCAGGCTTTGTTTTAACTGAACGGAACGAATTCAACCAATCAGCAGTCGAGAGTTGTCTTAACCGACCGTAAAGGAGTCAGTCGATCCGGGACTTGAAGCACATAGCCATTCAGAAGACTTGATTACGGGAATAGCTCTAAACCAATGAGCATAGTACCATGACTTTGATTTCGGTCACCTAATGTGTTATATAAACGGTTTGTTTTTGCAAAAGAAACTAGATGGTTTGAAGGCCGAGGAGTTTTCCCACTGAAGCTAGTGGGACGGATCAAAACTCAGAATACACTGAAAAATGGTACTCAAACTATGGCCTTTAAATTACGGAGAAGGGCTACGCTACCAAATGTTGCATTAGAAAATTGTCAGTGACACAGCCAATTTAGGGAAATGAATGGGGACTCAGAATAAAATGTACTCAAGCTTGCGTAGAAAGTTCTCTGCAAGACCATCAGACTGTGGGTGACGCGGAGCACCGCATACATGTTTGCAACCAAGACCTTTCAACCACTCATCCAAGAGTTTAGTGGTGTAACACATGCCATTGCTAGTAGCCAATTCAAACGGAAGTCCTTCTCTGGTGCCGTTCTGAGTGCAGTATGTGTATAGTCAGCCATGAGTGAAGCTGTTATGTACACCTCCGGCCAGCGGGAAAAGCACCAATGACCGAAACAGCGTTATATTTACCCGAGAAAGGTCCACGATGGTGTGCATGTACCAGCTACCACACTTCATAGGGCATGTGAGGGTAGGGTCCGATACATCGTTCGATGGACGATTTAGTCTCACTGGCAGGCGGTACATCAGCACCGGCCCCTACCGAGCCCACAAAACCACGAAAAGCAGGACGGCCAATCGATGGCATGAATTGACAGACGAGACGAATCCTGCCAGCGGCATTCAAGCCTCAAGGCGTAGTCGCCCATACCAGTCGGACCAATGCGTTGTGTGCAACAAGTGGGTGGATGTGACGACAACCTATATATTCTTTGTTTTTTGATGATAAAGCTAGGTGATTCTGAGGTGGAGTTCTCACCAGAGTTAGCGGGACGGAACAAAACAGGGCCCAAGCCAGGGAGGCAACTTTGATGGTTTTAAATGTATCTTATGTAAATATTTGTGGCAGATTTGGCCCTACGTACTGCGTCGGCATCCAGTTCTGGCCGCCAGCAAGTAAGTCGTGCCAGTGACTTCCTTTTGTCAACGCCCAAATTCCCTGAGTAGAGATCTGCCAATATGACAGAACAAAATGCTGAGGAAATGACCACGCAATCGTTGAGTGATCGAAAAACCGTCACAACGAGCGTAGAAGTTCATCGAATAGGAGGTTTTTGTTCGGCGTCCAACCACGATGCAGAGCTGAAATCACCGAAGCAAAATACTCTTGTATCTTTCAAAAGATCTTTGCGCCGCACTGGTGGTGATTGCATCAACAGATAATCATGGGTTGCTGGTGGTTGAGATGATTGTAGCATTCTAGAAAGATCAGCGTGCTGTGCGTATTAGGCACTAAGATGCACCCTTTCGTGATCAAATGAGCTGAGTGCAACACTCCATCTTTGGACCATTGTAGCTGATGATTTGGACAACGAATGATGAGATTGATGGATGAACCACAATGCCTCATAGTCAATAACTTTGGTGAACTTTCGACTAAATGAATACGTTAACGCTTGACGGCCCTTTAAACTGCCGAGGTTGCTGTTTATGCTTGTGAATATCCTTGTTCAGCTCTAGTGAGCCCCGTTGAAAAGCAAATAACTGGTCGCTCGCATTGTTCAAGAGCAGCACCTAAGCCTGTAGGAGATGCATCTGTAGGATGATCGTTGGGAGAAAAAGGTTTATTACCAACACTGGATTGTAAATGAGATAGTAGTTTACGCAGTGTCTCTTCGTGAGTCTGATTCCAGAAGAGTCATTGGATAGAATATCGAACAGACAACTGGGCTGTTGAGACAAATTTGGAATAAAAACAGCATGAGTCTGAAGACTACCACGAACAGATCTCATGAGCGGGGCTAAACGTGCTGGATCTCTGAGGTGACCTTTAACATTAGTAATGTAACCAAAACATGAAAACTCAGAGAAGCAAAAAATACTTTTGTCTGGGCTTACGGAACCATTGAGCCTAATGAACTGCTCCAAAAAACAGCAAAGAAGAAAACCGTGCGCGGCTCGAATGGGGCCATGAACGACAATATCATTTTGGTACGACTCAAGACTCTCAAGATCTTGAGAAATATGATTGCATTTGTATTTGTATTTGATGAGACTTTTACATATACAGACTTCCATATTAAATCCAAAATTATTCATAACTGGCAACTTATCTAGTCGATGGGATGAAAAAAAACCATTACCAAGAGATTCTGCCGATACTTGTGCCCGGTTTGTGAGGACTTGGGCCAGATAAGGAATGGGAGAGTTCTTCATGTCAGTGCCGAAGGTTATGGATCAAAGCGAGGAAAGAATAGAAGTGAGAGTTACTTTTGGATAGTGAGTGCTCTCTGGAAGCCTTTTGTATGCGAACCTTTCTCGTGAAGCCAGGTGTAATTCGCTTAACTGAGCAGATAGTTCAGTAGGTAGTGTGAAAGATACCCCAAAATGATAAAAGGTAGGCCTCGAAGGTTAATTTCCAAATCGTTTTTTCAGCAGACCAGCTTCTTATTGGTCATTAGAAGAGAACAGGAAAGACGCATTGATTAACGACAAGGGAAATGGAACTCTGTTTAACGTTAAAATGCCTAAGCTTCCGGATTCGATAAGATAGACGGCTTAGTTTCTCCACACAGTTTGAAATATGAAATGACCACTTCAAATTTGTATTGATAGTGATTCCTAAGTATTTGACATAATTCACTCTAGCTAGTGGTTCCGTGGAAAGGACAGATAGGTCACAAGGATGAGTCGATCGAGAAAGGGTAAATATGCACCCAAAGCATTTGGACAAATTTAAAGTTAAACGAGATTGAACATAGAAAGCGTAAATATATGACAGATTACTGGAGAAGTTACTGAAATTCTGGGTTACAGATAAGGTTGACAAAGGGCCACATCATCTTCATATTTAAATAAATGTTCAAGAGCATGGGATGGAACATCACTAATGTGAGTGAAAAATAAATGAGGAGAAAGGACAGCTCTCTGAAGCACTCCTGAACTGTTCACTAAGGGTTTGGATATTTCAAAACCCGGTCCTATGCACTGAATTTTGTTGGCAAAATAATTAGACAACAGTGCTAATAAATGTGTGGGACACACGAAAGCTTCTAGTTTACCAAGGAGGAGAGACCACGGAATCAAATCAAAAGCAGATGAGTAGCATGGAAAAGCACATTACCCAGACTTCGTTGATTCATCCAAGGATTCGGTTCTATGGTGGACTAAGGAATCGATAACATCCTCAGTTGATCTGTTCGGTTTGTAGACAAACTGTAAAGGGTCATCGGGAGAGTTTACAGAAGAATTGAAACCTTTAAGAATGGTACGCTATGCATGTTTAAGACTAGATGAAGTTAGATCCATGGGACGAAAGTCTTTAGCTTTGACACCAGAATTACAATTTTCGGGCAAAGGAACAATAGTGGCTGGTCTCCATCAGTCGGGAATAGGATATGAGCACAAGGATATTCTTAAGGGTAAAATAAACAAACCGGTCAGAGCAACAGCGTCATGCCTCAACAGTAATAAAGATGAGCCATCAGGACCAATACCTGAGGTTCTTTTGGAAATCCGAAGAACCTTAAATATTTCTTCCGCAGAGAACGGGGTTATGTGCACTACATTTGCTGGAATGAATGCGATTAGTGAGTTATTTGATTGGTGGATGAATATACTGTTCCTACGGTCAGAGTCCGCATCAAATTTCGCCTGTTTCGTTTCCTTTCCACGCAGCAACCGAATGCTTTATCATAGTAGGGTACTTCTGTGGTTGTATAGGAGTTGGTTAGCATACAGCGAGTCAGTGCATGTGATTTTATTCTTTGTTAAAAGAAAAATGTATCTTGCTTTAGAATTATCCTGGGCTTCTTCTTGAGGAACTGGCACGGCCGTTACAGAGAAAGAGAGTTTCTAAGGGGCAGCACATGTTTGAAATTAAATTGACCGTCTCTACGAAAAGTCTGGTATTGCCAATTAGAGTTGATTTGAAGGAAAGCCACACAAATGCATGACGGAGGGTTTTCGGTTGAAGAACGCTGTCACGTGAAAAATTTCGGAGACGGATTTCTATTTGGCTTATTTGCCTCGAAGAGGGGAAAGCGAACGGGAGTATATCTTAGGCCTCAAAAGAAGCAGACAGTGGTCACTGGTCGAGGCTGGCGCACATAGTTTAGGAGAAAATAATTCACCGAGTGGTAATAATTCAGTCTAAAACAGAGTTGCCTCTGGTTGGAGAAACACGAAGATCTGTTAAACCAATCTCAGTGGGGAGTTGGTTGGAAGCATGATTGAAATCACCTACTATGATGCGCAAATAGTCATCTAACAAGGAAATAAGGAAAGGTAAAATTGATTCAACGAAAGATGAGATAGCGTTCTGTATGCAAAACCAAGCTACGTACAAGTTTTTATGGAGGTGCTCCCATAGCAAGAAAATTCAGGGTGGCATTGCATAACTAAACAATCAATACCGTTTATTGAGTACGCATAAACGACTTCAGACTTGCTATACCAGTTGGAGTTGACACATGCGACCACCCCACCTCCAGTCTTCCTGTCGGTGGAATTCCTGCCTTAACGGAACCGTTTGAAGTCGTCTATGGGCACTAGTTAAAGAGAAATATGTGGGTTTGGCCACGATTCTTGTATGTAAGCCACACAAGTTCGAACATGAATACGAGAACGAAGAACAAGGGTTAGATCCGACTTATTCGGGAAGAGAGAACGTACGTCGGTAATGAACAAACACGGGATGGATGTCTTTGCTGGAGTGGTGCTGTTAAGGGGAGCCTGTCAAACAGTAAATAAGCGTTTCTGGGTCGAAAAGGAATTCCTTGATATAAATGATCGGTTAAACCAAACTGAGCGGGAAATTCAAAATTTTGGTCAAGAGGAAGTATTTCTCACTGCTTACAACGGCGAACAGCGGTCATAGTGACTTAATCCCTTCAATTCGATGAGGTGGTGATTGACACAGAAAAGTAGTGCAGCCAACCACATGTTAAGGGACTGTTGCAAAGAATGAGGTGAGACATTCAGACCAAAAGGCAAAACGTTGTATCTGAATAAACCGAAAGGATTATTGCTGGTCATCGAAGTACTTGATTCTTTATCCAAGAGTATTTGAAAATGTGCATCTTTTAGGTCATTATCTGAGAATACACTAGACCCTGCAAGTCGATAGAACATGCTTCAGGCTCTTCCATTGTACGCTAGAGTGAGCACTCGTTCAATGTCAATCAATGGTCACCGCAAATCCGGGGTGTCTTTATTCCAGCCAAGCAAGCAGCTATGAATCGGACGAATCAGGTGAAGACGTGAAGAAAGTAACCTTAATGTGCAGATTATGAAGAATTTTTCAAACCCAGAACTGAAGATTCTGAATCAGAAACCTAACAATCACATTCCATAGGATCAGAATTACTTAAGCAAATTGGAACCACACAAGAACGGGCAGGTGGAAATGCATACCCAGCCGTACCTGGAATAATCACATTGATAGGAGTAATCTTGGCAATGGGATAAAAATGATCCAGATCTTTTCCTGAAATCGTAGATTCTGCACTTCCATCATCAACAATAAAAGTGTGTTTGCAACCTCCTGGAGTAAACAATATCTGGTTAACATATGAGACTTCCTGCGGCAAATCAGCTAACGCAAGTGTTGAAAAACTGGTTTCAGGTGGGGACATGTCAGACGATGAGGGAATCTTTAGTCAATATGTTTGCTTTCTTCTACAAACACTTTCAGCGTGGCCAACCTCACCAAGAACAAAATTTGTGGGTTGTTTGTAGGGAAATGGGAAATGCGAATGCAGCCGATCACGTGAAGTGTACTTGTCTTAATTTGAACTTTCTTGAATGGATTTCAAATGATTCGATCGTTCAACTGGAGTGTGATTTCCACGATAACCAATTGGCTTGTTCAAATGTGGTAATTTTGGTTGCTTTGATCGTCGTGGTATTTAGTAAGATTGAAAAATACTGTCTTCGATACAACTGTTACAGCTTTCACGTCTTGATGCCGTTCAAAAATATTATTAGTGTGCCGAAAACTCTGATCAGTTTGAAATAGTAGCTTCTGTTGTCAATCTGGTACGTTAATTCCAGCAATCAAGCAGCAATGAAATTGCTTGGGTTGAAATGTTGTGAAATAATGGTTTTTAACTTTTCGTACTGTTAACTGAACCAGGAAAGCGCACATTATTCACGAGACCTTATCCATCCTTTCCAACGAGGTATAGGAAAAATACTATTTTCCTCTCATTATCCAGGTGACTTCTAGTCATACACCAAATTTCAAAATGTTCCATGTGGTCCTCAACCTGTCTGGATGTAGAATTTACGTCAAGGGGTTCCATTTCAGGAGCAATCGTGGCTTAAATCCTGCCCACGACTCCAAATGCAATATCAAGTGGATTGAATAGGCCAAACCTCGCGCAGAACTACTGAGAATGAAGAACTCCACAAGCATATAGGACGTAGTTTTTTTTATTTCATATGCATGGTATTGTGTAGCGTAACACAGAGAATACAAAAACGCAACTCAGAAAGAGTCACTTTTGAATATCACAGCCTCCTTGCACATGTAATAGCTGCCCCAATTACTCAGTTGTACATTAGGTCGCTGGAGAGTGCGTAACTGACCGAAGAAGGGCTGAAGGCAGAAGTGGTCCCAATACACATAGGCAGGTTGAAGGAAGAGATACAAAACTGTCGACCGGTCAGCTAGATACCTGTGCCTCTAAAAATACTGGAGGGCCTGGTGAGGGACCGCATGGCTAATCACCTAGCTGAAAACAGGATGGTCTGCAGTAGACAACACTGGTTTGTTAAAATTTGATCATACCTGTCCAACTTGTTCTCTTTCTTAGACGAGGAAAAGGCCAAGTTAGATAGGGGTGAACGAGTCGCAGTTTGTTATTTGAACTTTCAAAATGCCTTTGATTCATTGAACCACTGCCTGCAATTAGGCAAAATGGAGGTGCCGGAATGGACACGGACGTATCTCACGGGCCGAACGTGTCACGTAAGGGTGGATGGAAGGAAATTCACGAGAGCTACGGCTACCAGTGCAGTGCCGCAGGAGTCACACCCCGGTCTGCGTCTGTTTGTGATCTACATCAACGATACACTGGGGGGCATACAAGACCCTGGCCACCTGTTCACAGGTGACCTAAAACTGGTGGGTGAACACTGAGCCGTATTCCTTCAAGAGGATTTGAATAGGGTTCACGCTTGGACCACTCACTGGCAACTGCCATTCAATATGGGAGAGTGTAGGCATCTCACCCAAGACACCGGTGGAGAATCAAAATGCTTAGACCTAGACAATGCGCGAACAATAGGGAAAGTTATGGATATAACTAACCTTGGAGTCCGGATGAAAGTTTGCTACCAGTCATCTAATCAGATTTTAGCTGCCGCGGCCAAGACCAAACGAGCAGTCCTCCAACTATTGCGCACTGCAGCATCCATACTGTTGCTTCTCTATAAAGCACTCGTTAGGTCACACCTAGAATATTGTATCCTAGCTTGAGCCCGGCTCTTGTGCGAAACACCGCGGTACATGAAAAAGTTCTGTGATACTTTACTAGGATGGCAGTGGGACTCCGGCACAAAACTCACCCAGAAAGGCATGTGGCACTGAATGTGTTCTCATTGAAACTCAGAAGACTCAGGGGGTAATGTCTAATAGAAGCCTTCAAGCCTATTAGGGGACTATCCTTTCCATTGGAATCGTTATTAGCTTTTGCACAGGAAAGCAGACTAGGGAGACATGAAGCTAAACTCGTTAAACCAAGAACACCATTCGCTGAGAGCCGTGTTTTCATTGTATTGCTGACTGAGGTGATGTCCGCCACATCCATGATAGGGTTTGAGGCAAGGCTGAAACTTCACTGGCCGGACGTATGCCCTGGATGCATTTAAACCCTGCTCATTAAAAGCTAATAATGGATGTAGCTTCCCCCCCCCTCCCCCCCATTTCCTTTAGATACCACCTTTCGTATTATACACATTATCTTGACTTTCGCCGTCACCCTTTCACATCCACCCCATATATTATTCCCATTCTGTCCAGCTTAAACCAATTAGTACTTTACCTAACTATTGCCTGTTTTTTTCGACATTTTTGGTTGGAGCTAGACTTGGACAAGGACACGGTTCTTAACCTTGAGGCTGCTATACTTTCCTAACAGCGTACCGAGTTTAATCCTGTTTCATCTACAGACCACACAAAAGAAGCACCACGTAAGACACAGAAGTCGTAGCCCGGTAGGATTCTTCTCGATGCTCACTGGTGCGCGAATCTGGACTGATTCGTTTGGTTCGAGCCTCAAGTCCTGTGACCTGACAGTGTGAGATGACTATTCAAGTCAAGGGACACGAAGAGCTCGGTGGGACTGAAGGGGAACGAAGAAGGCCCTGACAGACGAACAGCACAAACTTTCATTGAACAGGCGACACAGTAGATGGGAGTCATGATCACGAATGAATGAACATTAAACTACAACGAAGAAGACAAGGAAACATTGGGGTGGTAAGTAGCATGGCAAGGTAAGGCCCATGAACGGGTCAGTCACGGATACGGGAAAATGTGCGTATATCTAACCAGGCTGCCAATACAACCGGTGGATAAGTGAATTTGATTAGACAGGTATGAAAAAGGAAAACCTGGTGATGGTTATGTAAGTTGAATACCGGGGCCCAGTGGTAAGCAAAAATAGCGAGGTGGTCAAACGGTTGCGTAGACTAAGCCGACGTGGAAACAGCGAAGGGACAAAACGGAAAAGAAAGGTTGAGCAAACGACGATATCCGCTAGAATTCCAGGTTTTGCTGATGATGGATACGATCTTATTAGGGCAACATATGGATCGAGGATAGATACTGGTTAAAGAAATAAGTGACACAGAGCTAAGGGCAACCAAGCTTTCCACCTACAATGCGGAGGAGCAAATTAGTACCAACGTAGATAACATCGATCATGCCACAGAGAAGAGGTAAGAAAAGGTGTGACACGGCGGGAGTGGATAGATTACTAAGGACACAGGAGTGGAGGCGGGTTGAAAACAGGCGCACTTTATTTGAGCTAGGTTACTGAATCAAAAGCCAGTACAAAAAAGGTGGTGGCAACGTTTGAGGTGGTCTACAGGGGTAAGAAGAAACTACATGGGAAAAGCTCAGGTAGCGGAATTAAGTTTGATTCGGAGTGGGAATTTCAACCAGCAAATTGGAATCCGATGTAATAATGAATGGACGTATTTTCAGTCATCACGGCAACTTGTTTTTTGTTCTCACTCCCACACCAACCAATCACTTTGCTGTGTGATCAGTTACGATGAAATTCCGATGTATACTCGAATTTCGCCGATGCGAAATACCCGCTTTGTGCTAGCAGTGCCACACTGTAATGGTGTCTGTCGGCTAGCAAGAACAGGCTGCGTGTTTGCTACAAATCAAACCAATAAAATCACACAGCTGTTCTGCGGTTTTCATATAGAAAATATCTAGTGTTCTTATAGTGCAAATAAAAATCTGTATGAAATTACTTCGTTTGTGTTCTTATCGTAGTGATAAAATTCCAGACCAGTATTTCTTTGTAATTCCACTCACGTGTGGGATTAGTCTATGCGCTATTGCGGGATAAAAATAATGAACCAGTGACTCTCAGAAATAATTGCACGTTCATTTTTCAAATAGTAATCTACTTGAAGCTTTTCGTTCGATAATAATACGCACTCTGATCAATCAACAACAAAAAACTGTCACATTCAAATCGAGGCGTTGATTTCGTCCGTTGCACTGTATTGTACCTGAATTCCGCGTGCTAAGGAGCAGTGCACTGGAACGAGCTACGCAGTACGAGGTGATCGATCGCGTGAACTTAAACTTAAGTTGTGCATCACCAATTTCTGTTACACGCATGTACACATCTTGTGTCATTCGGCGAACGAGCATGATCAACCTGCTAGTGTCGCTGGTGCTACTCTGCCCCGGCTCAGTTTGGGCATTAATACCGGAACAGTGTGTGCACAACGCGACCAAGAGTAATGCCATCTGTTGTCCACCAGATCCACACAACGGTCTCATTTGTGGTGGTTCACACCGCGGATTCTGTCAACAAATCTACGCACCTAAAGAACCAATTCCGTCCATTTTTCGAGTGGATGACCGATTACAATGGCCAACCCGTTTCATAAAATACGCTTGTCAATGTAAAGACCGTTTCTTCGGGGTAGCGTGTGAACAGTGCTGGTTTGGTTGGAAAGGTCCCAATTGTGACATACCAGATTTTCGTATCCGGCGAGATATTCGCAGATTATCCGAACATGACCTACACATATTTATCGATGTGGTGGCCCGAAGTCAAAAGTGGCCATCCCATTATATGGTACTGGATGAATCGGATAACAAAAGAGTCGATCCGGTCAAGAAGCCTCGTTTTATCCCGGCCAGTGTGCAGTACTATATGACATTTTTACACTGCTACGGCTCACGGACCACTTTGTTTAAAAATAAACA
This sequence comes from Fasciola hepatica, assembly GCA_948099385.1. NCBI lineage: Eukaryota > Metazoa > Platyhelminthes > Trematoda > Plagiorchiida > Fasciolidae > Fasciola > Fasciola hepatica. The sequence goes on along the minus strand of CANUEZ040000031.1, from coordinate 13,195,713 downwards.
AAAGTGCGAGGATTACGGGATTTTGAACTTTAATCATGATGGCGCTACTTTCCCTACTTGGCACAGATATTTCATTCTGATATGGGAACGCATGTTGGGTGACATTGCGTGGGAAGTGCATGGGATTAGGGACTATACCCTGCCGTACTGGGATTGGGTAGGTCTGAAAGAATGTGATATTTGCAATAATCATTTTATCGGTGCACCCGGTGTGACCGACTCTGACGGGACGCATATTGATGCACATCATCCATTCAGTAATCTCACTAATTTTTGTTGGGAACCCGAGGTGGGCACAGCGTGTTACGGATGCCAGAAAGGTGGTCGATTTGGCAAGTTAGTTCGAAAATTTACGCGAGAAGATTTCCCGGATCAGGACGATATAAGATTTATGATGAGCCGGAAAGAGTAAGTTTGACGAAATCCTTGTGATTCAATGCCTCTTACACTTTCTTTTTTGGTTGGTGAATAAATTCTGTATATCTGAGCAATTGCCACCAGTAATCTTTGATGTTAGGTCACACAAAAGACTACTTTCAGTCTCTAGAAAACAAGTGTAATATCAGGCCAGAAGACAGTTAACGATCTCACGAGAACAAGAACGAACATTATCTTTTTCATGGAAACGCGAATCTGGAACTTCAACTGAACTATTAAACTTAGTTTCAAATCATCAGCAGTGCACATTCTAGTGATCCGATAGAGTTATTTAGTAATTTTGCGTACTTCGTGAGCTTCAATACAGACGGAGTTGATTTCGAGGAAAATCAAATCACAATAGGAAAAGCTGGAGCAGCTATCGCCAACCTGAAAAACCCGTGGCCCCGCCATATCTGGCTCTTCTTTAAGGGATGGGTGCACGACGTCGGGGGTCGCAGCGTCTTACTAAACGGCCGCAAAGCCTGGGTGCTCCGTGCTGAGCCTGCTCGGTGGCTGACCGTATTCGATCAACGATGTCTCGAAAGCACTGCTCGCATCTGGTGGGAACTTCATGTGGGTAAGGCCAAGGTTCGTCGTCTCATGTAGGGAGCGCGGAGTGGCCGGTCTACACCGCCTCCGATGGACTGCACAGATTTAGCACATGCCCGCCCATCGTCTATCGTTTCTTGCTATTTTTTACGTAGTGGGCAAGGCTTGAAGTGGCTACTTAGCACTCAGGCCACGAAGTGGCGTCTAGGTATGAAGAAGCTAGGATCAACACTAGTTTCAGTTGGTGTTTCCCGTCTCCTTATTTGGGGCCCAAGGGATGAGGATTGCCATTGGTTAGGGACACTGAGAGAAATAGCACAGAACAGAAGCTAGTGGTGCAAATGCTGCAGGGCTTGTCTGATGCATTTCCATTCCCCGTAAATACAAAACTAAATGACCTCAAAATTGCATGATATATATATATATATATATATATATATATATATATATATATATATATATATATATCAGCAACCAAAATGGAAATCCGAGTAGCATCAGATTTATTGAACAAACTATTCACTCTTGTCAGCTGTAATAATTTGTTTATCTTACGAAGTGCTTAGACTTTGTTAATCTGATGCATGCTTGTATGTCCACGATTCTTTCTTTGGCTGCCATCAGTACGGGTTCTACTAAACGCACATTTGTGTTTTATCAAACTCCGAAATAGTATTAGGCACTTGTAGTTTCTGTTCCGTTCAATCCATCCAACGTCCATTCCTCACATTTCTTTAAAATAATTTCGAACTTCAGTTACTTCGTTCCCGGTGAACGTGACAGTCCAGATTGCGTCTCATTCCACATGGCCTTAGAAGGATTTTGTGGACGTCCTGGCACAGACGCTTCGGCCCTATGGACCCATAACAAAGTGCACGTGATGATTCAGGGAAGTATGGCGGGAACAGCAACCGCAACTAATGATCCCATATTCATTCTACATCACGCTTTTATTGATAAACTGTATTCGGTAAGTCAAACCGGACACTTCCTTTGTTACCCTGAGTTCACGCAGACAGATCTAACCCAAAGGGCCGCAGTATCCGTGTAGTAGTTCACAGAATAATGCGGTACGGATTGAAGCAGCTAATAGATCACGATTTGGTCACTGTGCATTCATACCGCTGGAGTCAGGAACGGAAATTTGGCGGAAAAAGTAAACTAAGGCAGTTGGTAAACAAGTAATAAGACGAATCATTCGATAACCACAACACATTACTCGTATACTGGTAATGGATCGGAGCTTACCCCAAGCAAGTGTCCCAAGGGATGATCGATCGTGCACACATTGAACAGTCTAGTACGATGGCGATCGATTCACATGGGAACAAAACTAGTAATCAAGTACACCTATCGTTAGAGAAACCATCTACTTGCATTTTTTTGGGCTACAAAATACCTATGATCACTCATTGAGTGTCCCCTTTCTGACCACTTTATGGACTGTCAACTGCTATCCATTTGTGACTTGTCGCACTGTATCCTTAACAAGTAAAATAAATATAGAAGAATGCGGGAAGTAAAATGTACGTGAAACTTCTACGGACAACCGAGTGGTTAGGCTTTATGTTCTTTTGAAAACTGTTGCGGGGGTGACTGGTGCCAACATGAATTTCTTTCATTCAGATCTGTCACGTGAAATACTCTGATCATGATTGTTGTCAGTGACGTGCTTGGCTTCTGCTTCGGCACGAATAAGATCTTCCAGGTAATGCTACTCATGTAGATAACACATGTATGAGCCATATATGTTGTTTGAATTACTGCGCCACGAGAACAGTGAAGTACCTAATCTCGCACTGGACAGAGTGTAGCACAACTTGACTGAAATACAAATACCTAGTCACTCAGTAGTGAATATTTTGTAACCTCCTTTATTCTCTCATGTAAAACGAGCTTTTATAAAATATACAAAGGGCCTAATGTTATTTAGTGAATCATCTAGAGTCAAAGCACGATGAGTGGCGCCCATTTGTAGGTTCGAATCCCGCTAAGGCTGAGAAATTCCAACACTAGGGTAAGTTAAAAACACTCACCAATTTAGGGAGTAACCTTCCAGAGGGGCCTAGTAGGAGAAAATCCCCGAAGTAACGGCGTTATACTAGGTTTATTATTTGTATATATTTTAAGGCCTACTGAATCCTTCTCACTCTCCCATAAACCTTTCCCACTCTTTCATTAACCTTTCATACACACCCGTAAACACTGCATACGCTCTTCAACACTTGCACGGCTCTAGCTATCACAACAGAGATTCTCATGTAATGGTGAACCATTTCTGGACACGAATCTCCCCAGCTGGTTTGCACTTCTTCAATCTTCATCTCCTTTATGGCCTTTTGAATACGTGGGAGAGGCAATGCAGCACTGTAGTTACGCTAGTACGATTTGAGCGAAACATTTTCACCAGAGTTCATAGCTTTAACAAGGTTTTGCATGTCTCGAGTGTAAGGTATCTGAAAAGCGCAAACTACACCTTGATTCATGGACTGGATGGACGATGTGGTGTTTAGTTGCCGGGACTGTAGTGTTGTGTACTTTACTAATTTTGCAGACAAATAATTAAAATTATAGATATTATGTGAATACCTATACACCGCAAAATCTTGTGATATGGAGAAATATTCTGCAGTAGAAAATGATATATATAAAAAACCCTATACAGTGAGGCTGCAATAAATGAACGGCGATAAAGTGAAGGTCGACTATTATCGGTAACAATCGGGAGTCACTGAGCCAAATTAGCGTCAAAAATGCACTTGGGCGTCCTAGAGAAGTCTAAATCAGGCGGATTTTATGGGCTTAATTTCACTCGAACTGGCATACGTCTTGCCAGCAAATATTGTAGTGGAACCTCAAAGGTATGTTTTAGATTATTATCGAATTATACAGCCTCCATCGTATATGCGGGATAATTAAACTTAAATCAGGCCGTAACTAATAGCTCTGCGGTTTCTTTTCCTTCCTTTTTACTACAAAATAATGGTGCGATGTTTCAGGGTGGCGGTACCGGCCAGTTAGAGGCTGCCAGTTGGAGACAGTGACCGACGGCGGCCGTGGCAGGACTCGAACTCGGAACAGAAGAGTCTAGATTCCATTCGCCGTCTATTAGCAACGTGCTGGGCCCGTTCCCTCACACTGACCTTCTGACCACCGCCGATTGCTCATGGACGCGTCATATGCTTCCGACTTATTCGAAGCACCAGTGAGAACAAAGCGATCGAGATACGGTTCGACAATAGTGATTCGAAGAGCAAGGGCTGATAGGACTGTATTGTGCTCACCGTCCTGGGATTATTGGTTTTCGCAGGTAGATGACTGATTAGTAGTTTGTTCAGCCGTTTGAGTCATATAGTCGCAGATTTTTCACTGTCGCTGACGTTTAGAACACATAGCGTAAAGTAATCTCACACAATTCAAACAATGCTTGAGTTGAACGGAACTCAGCGTACGGAACTCGGTGTGCGCGATACGTTCAGGCAGCTCAAGAATTTGATTTATGAACAGTTTAGTGCAAATAGCACGATTATTTTTCATCTAAATGCTGATATTTGATAACCTTTTCCCTGTTCTTTTCTCACCACAACACGGTTCACGCGGTCCTTGTTGGAAACCTGAAACATCGGGCCATATTCCGTGGAAAATCAATCACAATAATAACTTCCAATAAACAAACAAACAAAAAGATGTGGTACCGCAAATACAGACCACCCGTGACCGCATATCCTGCTAAAGGTGTTCGACCTGGTCACGCTGGTGATGATTTCATGGTTGCTATCTATCCATTGGCTCGAAACAGTGATATGTTCGTGGACACGACGGCACTTGGGTACGACCATGATGATCCGGATACCGTAGGCTTTTGGGAGCAGAACGGCAAAGGCCTTGTTATTGTGCATTAAAACGTTGAGCTGTTATCATAGTTATAATCACTTTAATTACCGTTGTCTATTACTGTTATATTATTATACATAATAATTAATGGATAATAACTTTTATTTTTTCGTGTTTTTCATGATATTTTGGAAGAGTATGAAAGACAGAACTGCAACCGTACTCCAATTTCACAATGCTCTACAATTTACTCACAAAATATTAATTAAACATTGGTAATAAATGACAAATGAGTGAATGGTTCTAAATGGTCGAGTAGTGAAGAACAAAATTCAAACCCCACCACCGTGAGTCAGCTTTGGTGACAGGTATTGCCTCTTTTTCGCCTCGATCGTTACCCCGCTTTATTTGGCTTATTGTTTCAAGTTTTAGGATCAAATGATTCAATATGCAGCAATAAATATTAACTCGCGATTGAAAACGACGAAAGCACCGTACATCTGTTTAATACTTGGTAGGAATAATCAGCAATGCACGCAAACATTGATGCTCCAATGGGATTCGCACCCGGGATGAACGATCTTGAGTAGAGCAATAAGCATTTGAAATAGCTCTCAATGGTTTGTTTATCTTCAGCTCTACAGTAGTCTCCCGCTTAAATACGGCACTTGAACTTCCAAGTTTATCCCTATTTAGCCAGTAGATGCGTGCCTCAGGACGGCCCCTCCAAAGCGCAACTTGAACCTGCGAAGTTTACGAGCACCCAGCCGCCACCTGTCATAAGCCTACAGTTCGTTCTTTATAATGTCAACGAACCAAACGGAAAGCGCTTCAATGAGTCTCAACGTTGCGAAATCATATCAAAGTTAGGCAAAAACGTCTGCTCCCAGAAAGAGGGTCTTAGCGCAAGAGTACAAGGTTGGTTAAGACGCGGTCCGAAAGATTTGAGAGAATCGTCAAGCGATCCAAGAACTGTCTGCCCTGATGACTGAAGAGGCTAAGGGGAAACACTTCCCAAGCTTCATTTGGACGATGTACTGAGCTTGAAGACATGCTTCGCGCCAGCCTTTCGATACCGTCATCTCTGCCAAAGCGAAAAGTATTGCTTCCAGCTTGTCAATTCAAGAGTCCTATTCAAAGCATCCTGGCGATGGTTAAGTTGGCTCAGAGTTCGATGTGGGTTGTAGAATTCGTTTTCTCGCGGAGATCGAGCAGAAGCCAACAAAAACGATTCGGACTTGTTAGCTTCTTAAGGAAATTTTCACTCGATTATTGCGCAAATATGACCTTTTAAATATGTATAACACAAAAGAAACTGGCTTTTTTTATTGCTTCCGAGATATGGTCTCCTCGTGCCAGAGGAAGATATTTCAACCACGAAGAGAAAAAAGAAAGCGAAGGATTGAATTTTTCTGATTGCTTGCGCCAACGCAACTGAAACTCATAAAATTCCCCGCGCTTTGATTGGAAATCCGAAAGAACCTGCTTGTATTCAGGGCCGACACAAGTCAGTTCCTTACTCCAATCAAGCAAAAGCTTGGATGGACGTAAAAACCTGTTGTAAGTGGTTCAATGAAGTGAGAAAGAGAACAGGAGGTCACGCTGTATTGCTGTTGAACAACGTTACAAGACATTTTTAAGTCTTCGAACGTGACAATATTTCGACAGTTTTATTTCCTCTGAATTGTACAAGCTAGAAACAGCCTTGTAACATCAAAATAATCGCAACTCTGAAGAAGCAAAAGGAATATTTGTATCTCAAGGATGTTCTTGACTTTCATAAATTTACCGAGTAAGGGGAGGAGACTGCGAAGAGCTGCCGAAGAGGCCTTTTACAGGAATCCAGTGCACCTGTTCGATGTTGCAAATTATGTAAAAGAAGCCTGAGATTCTGTTTTGCCAAGCTTAATTAGAAATGCATTCATCAAAGCCAGACTTATGACATTAGAACCAGAATTGGAGGAGGAAAGTAATGTTGAAGATGGGGTCAGAAAAGTTGCGAAGAATTTGTAAACTTCGAATTTATCTACCTCCCCGTCAGAAGTTGAGTAGTTCGTTCATATTGATGACAAGAACAACGAATAATTTGCTGCTGCGGCATTGGACTATGTTGAAGAGCTTTTGGAGTCGATAAAAACTGCCGAACCGGTGAATGATGCTGATGATGATGACGTTGATCCGCAAGACCTGAATGCGAGTTTAGAAACTGGAGTTGTATTTCAGGTGTCCAAATCCCTTTACAAGCAGGTTCTCGACATTGAGGATCAGCTGCCCCGCCTTGAGATACAAACTGAAGCTGATGGTACGTTCAATGAGCTTAAGAGATCGTTTGAATCATTTCAGAGAAAGATCCGGGCCATCCCTTCAAAGCCAAACGAATAAAACTTCGAAATCAACGCCAAGCGACGCCTCATGACACGTTTAAGTAATTGTGTATGATAATGCATGATGTACGCGGAAATTCTGAATAAAATATGCGTATTTAAGTGATAAATGTTGAACCTGGAATATTAGGGGGAAAAGTGCTCAGTTAACTGGGATGCTTACTTAAACGGGTGCGTGCTTAAGCGGGAGGTCACTGTACCACCACGTGTTATTCACTGTCCATTGGAAAATGACTAACAAGTCCTCTATCATCTATCTGTTAACGACATCACTGTGCTTCAGTGAATATACTTTCCTTAAACTGGCCTAAAAGTAGACACGCATCGTTACCGAGAACTACGAGCAAAACACGTGCAAAGACTTAAATCTGAGATGTTATGGCCGTGGGCTATGAGCTACGATACTACTACTCAACTGTCTAAATGAAAATATGAAATTAAGTACCGGGACCTTTTCCCGCGAACCCAGTCTAGGGTCCTACCCACAAGGTGGTGGGCCGGAGCAGAAAGGCAGTATTTCATCGTGGGCTCTCGTCTGGCCATGAGCCATTCAAACGGAGTTGGTGTTTTGTTCCACCACAGTAACTCTCGCGAGAAGGCTCTTTTGGCTTCGAATCATCTCGATTCAGTAACACAGAAACGACAGGTTGTATGATGCACGGTGGTCACTGCCAAATCCTGGCCCGTAAACTTATTGATCCACCCGTTATTCACAATCAGCTCTTCGGAGTTGTTAGTCTAATAACAAACCCAGTTGATTGATTCGGTTAAGAAGACTGCTGGCATTTGATTGGTACTTCGGCCCGTTTCGCTCACCTCAAACTTGTGCTCAGTTCAGGTCAGGTGAAGATGTGCTGTCTACTGAAAGAACCAAGCCGTCTGTTGGAAATTCACCAGCCCATTCCCTCGCAGTTAGTATCTCCTGGGCTTTCAAAGCGCTCCGGTGGTGCAAGTGACTATCTAAGCTGTGATTACCACACACCAGATTGAATGAGTTGAAATCAAGGGTGCATTTTTCATTCTAGGTGAGTGAATCAGTGTTAGTGAGTGAGTGAGAGATGTAGCCCAATGAGAGCATTTCATCAAGCGAAATTGAGGTGCCACCCGTTCTCCGAAAAGCCGGAGCCTCAGAACGTCAGGATACCAAAACAGCGCAAAGCATCGCTACACTGCATGCAGTCTCAGATGGTTCTATCTACCGTGACAGACAAACCCACCATTTCTCGGCACAATACCATACCCAACCTATTTGGAACTCACTGCTACAAGTCCTAGTGTTACGGTTACCAGTGCTCCTGACCACCATCACCATTGGATACAACCAGCTAACCAAACAGCCCAGTATTGATAGTTTTCATCTTTAGCTTTCGTTGATGAGGCCATAAATTCGAGTACCATCTCTAGACCACAAACACCATGCTCTTTACCGTGCATCATACAGCGTCCATTATCTTCTTTTACCCTACCAAACCATCTCTAGTATTTTAGCCCCGAAGTATATGGACGCATTCCTAACTATTCCTTAGTCTCATATTCTTCGTTATTTCCCAACTATCACACGTCCTCGGGTCCCCCCGACCAGTTTCAACACCTCTGCTGACTATTTTTTCGTTATAAACCTCATTCTGGCATTCACCGCACGTTCTGATGGTACGAATCTACCGGATAATGTGCTTTTGTGACCTCCTGGCGACCTACTCCTGGGATAACTGGCTAATTTCTTCCGGCCCCTTCTTCACAGCCTGGCGTAAGCTCCAGAGGTGAAATACTACTTTCCTTAGCTCTAAAAACTTGCACGCAAATAGTTCATAAACGCGCGTTTGCACTCCGTTGACTTCAAAATAAAACCGCCTAGCCGGCTGCTCACTCTCAGAGTCTCAGACGTGAAGCTCCTTGGGGAAGAATGAGTCTCAGAACGGCTTATTATTCAATATTTCCTTTGGAGAAAAGTGATATCAGTATACTTGTAATTACTTATATTTATTACATGCTTGCGCATCAGTGCAATAGAAGGGGTACACCCCATAGCCATAAAGATCCATTGCACCTTTGGGGATAGCCGGCAAACATTCTGAGAACTGGAGTGGAGAACCGCTTAAGATCCCAATAGGTCAGGTGTAATAACGAGCCGGACTACAGTGAATTACCGTTTGACAATTCGATCTGAGTCATTCTAGTCACTGAACCATTGAGCACAGTTCGTAATACAGGTGATGGCAGAGTAATGCACTTTCTCAATAACTCGTTGTCGTTTACTCATGAAAGCCCAACTGGTAGGAAATACGCAATCGCATTAACAGATAACCAGACGAACTTACGTAACTGGAGTGGGTAGGAGGTATATTAAACTGCGAGAATAAAATAGAAGCGTATGCACTGAGGATAAATGGTCTTTACTCAGAGACGCAAAAGAAATGTTTCTGGTGGCCTAAGACAGCATCATACAAAGTGGCACCAAGTCCCATTAATTTCAAAACTTTGAATAATGCGTCAAACGGGATACAATGACACTTCAGTCACGTTGACAGGCCTTATTCCAATGTGGAATTTGAACGTTTGCCATGGATTTGGAAAAATTCCACTACAAAACGTACATAGTATTTGATTTTCCGACCTGCTTCCTGGACTGCATGGAATTGTTCTCGCAGACTATGATAAAACACAAGTCCTCATCATGAATATTTTTCTTCTCTGCCAAGTTACAGTAGACCCTCCTTCCCGAGCAAGAAACACAACCAAGATCGCTCTTGTTGCTTCTTGTTGATAGGTATTGCATTCAGGGATGGAGAAAGTCAAAAGAAAGTGCTTACGTAGGTGGTATCATTTTCGTCGCAGAGTTTGCTATAGAAAATATGCATTTTGCGTTTTTTAACTGTTCTACAGAGTACACTTAGCCAGAAGAACCAATAATGTAGCATTATCATCTTTAACTATTGAAACCATTTCTTACAATCATGGCAACGACGTGACTAATTAGTACAATGGTTATATAACATCCCAGAACCTTTGAATGTTTTGATCTTTGCAATATTTCGAGTATTGTGGACTTTGCGAAGGTGCGTCTTCTCTTAAATTGAGCTACATCACATCCGTATGCAGATTAGATATTATAAGAATAACGGTAATGATGTAGCTTAAATATAGTTTTCAATGCGCCTTGCAGTTGTCCGGCTATACGGGAATTATTCGGTTCATGGCAGCCAGTATATTGTTCCAGTGTCTCAGCCGTCCTTCGAGTGTATTCCCCACTACCTAAACGCTACAACTGTCCTCATAATGAACTCCAATTTGCGGTCGGTCTTTTGAAACACGTCGGATTGGCGTCTTCGCCGATGACTCAAGGTTTTCATTTTTCACCGGACGTACTGCACTCCAACATTACTATCAACCGATCTTTTGCTTTTTGTCAGAAAAATTTCCCCTTACTTGAACAGAGCTTCTATTTGTCATGCTTAGAAAAAACACCTGTTTCGTGAACACTGAACACGTTGCGTGACTCGTCATGCTGCGAATCGTGATCTCATCAAAATGTGACGAGAAAACGGCTTACTAGCATCCAGAATATTGTTCATCTTATCAGCGTCTGCGTCACATTGACAGGCGAACAATATCGATGTCTTAGAATGAGACAGAAAACTTGCCACCTCCAAGAAACTAGTCATCAACATTAGTGATGGCTGACCCAAATAAGACTCAGTCAACATGATTAGAACTTGCCAACTTCAATGGTCTGGTGATTCTCACTTATTTTATCACATGGTTGCACATGTGTGCAGTAGAATGCGCATAACCAATAGCCGCAAACATCACTGTACTATTAAGCACAGCCGGCAGCCAGATCCTAAGACCTAGAGTGGAGAACCACGTAAGGTCCCCATGGAGCAAGTGTGCTAATGAGCCAGAAAACTGATACACTGCGTCACAAAAGTATAGGACTCTCATTTTTCAGAGTATTTGCGGTTCTGTATTCACCAATGAAACCAAATCTAGTCAGAAAGACCGAATGTACAATACTATAATTGTATATGTCTCATGGTTACCTACGAGTGGTGTGGGATTGATGATAATTTGCTTGGCTGACTATCCTTTGGACTCCATCTTTCACGCAGAAACCCCAGGTCATCCGATTAACCCTGTGTCCGGACATTTCGTCGAATAGAGCTTTGGTTGCGAGACATTTCGGTGATGAACCAAACTATATTCATTCAAGTCTGTCAAATTTTGCACCCTCAGAAAGTGGATTAGGCGCAGCCTGTTTCCTTGGCCATTCTCGGAATCGATAGTTAGCACCTAGTAATCCATAGTTCTAAAGGCATACATTGATCACAAATCGGCAAGCGGAAAGGCTTGCGCTTTGCTATTACGCTTTGCTATTTGATCCGGCTTTGAAGACACAAAGTGTAGTTGCGCCACAGTAAAATCGTTTGACCATTGTGACCTCACAACAGCTTTACGCCGGAATTCCGAAAGCCCAAGGCTTGAAACTAAGATCAGCTGAAATGGCAAAGTGCCGTCTACCACGACTGGGACTGGTGAACGTCGAACTTGAGCCATTGTCGTTTTTGAGGTGATAGACACCTGATCCACTTGACTACCTCAGCATGTCAACAAAATGACTCTCCTCAACGATGACACGCAGCAGGCAAAACAGCATTCATCACTGGCCTTGTCTTAGCCACTGACCAAATGTCCATTCCACCAAACGCCCGGCGACGGAAAGTTCGGCAGCCGATCAACCCTGCACTCAGAACCACCAGACTTGCCTTTCCCTCTTGTTGGAGCTCAGCAGTTGTGCATATCCTCTGCTGCACCCAATGTTTGAACCCGGGTCTTCTCACCTCGAAGGTGCGCGCATTACCACTGCGCCACCCCGGTCCCGTCCAGGCTAATACGAATCACCGAGTTAAGTTTGTTCAGTAATCGTCCTCTATGGTGGCCAGCAATGCCCCACAACTTCGGAGGAAAACATGGCCATTGTCCCGTTTACTCCAAGCGAATGCCTCCCACCAAGTCAGGTCTTCTCCACAGGAAGGGCCATTGTGCCCACATCCAAACCTGCTTCTCATTTTTGACATTCGTCTCACAATTACTTGCGAATAGCATGTGGGATTGATGATAACTCGTCCTGTGGAGAAGACCTGACTTGGTGGGAGGCATTCGCTTGGAGTAAACGGGACAATGGTCATGTTTTCCTCCGAAGTTGTGGGGCATTGCTGGCCACCATAGAGGACGATTACTGAACAAACTTAACTCGGTGATTCGTATTAGCCTGGACGGGACCGGGGTGGCGCAGTGGTAATGCGCGCACCTTCGAGGTGAGAAGACCCGGGTTCAAACATTGGGTGCAGCAGAGGATATGCACAACTGCTGAGCTCTAACAAGAGGGAAAGGCAAGTCTGGTGGTTCTGAGTGCAGGGTTGACCGGATGACCTGAGGTTTCTGCGTGAAAGATGGAGTCAAAAGGACAGTCAGCCAAGCAGTACTACACCATTATGTCAACGCGCAAACCTCTGGATTATCCTCCGTCAGTGACCCGTCGATTGTCCAATCCCAACGGAAATGTAGCCACGAGCAAGTGTGGAGGCTAAATTCAAGTGCAACCAAAAATCAACACTGTATACAACAAAAGGTGGGAAGTACATGGAGACATGGCGTTGCTATTGATTGGCCAGAGTGGTTCGCAGGTATGACTGGTTAAGTGGGATCGCAGTGTTTCATACGACCGATTGGTTGGCGGGTTGGCGTAAAAGGTAAGCAGTAGGTAGTCTGTCAACGGTCGATGTGAACAGTGACGTGTGATGAATTGATTGGTGCATGGACACATGCGTGATGACCGTACTGCCATGTGGGATATGCGGGCCTTGCCATTGGCTAGTGTTAACAAACACCTTATCCGTGGGTTGGAAGAATGCGGACTGCAACCTCCCTGATCACACTTTCAGGGAGATTTTCCAGTCGCTGACGAGTCCCGCTTTTAGTCGGATGACCTGACGTAGGAGCGCAATCTTGGATTGACTGGGAATGGAACTTTTGGTTTCCGCCTTCGGCGTGTTCACCTGAGTGATTGGGGCTATCGATGGATTCTCTTGATGCCGCATTGGCAGGTTGAATGTATTCAACGGTGGCCCTCAAAGTGTGCACGGCATATCCGTGCAGTGTCGATCTCAACTGATTGGCATGCCTCGTCCGAATATCGAATTCAACTGTGACATTACAGATAACCTCCCCACATTTTTAGTGAATGCGACCAAGAGTCCGTCTCCCGATTGTTTCTGTAGTCTTTTTCTTATACCCTCTGATTCAACTGGGAATACTGTTGTCTCACATCGCAACGTCGAATGCACGCTCAAAGCTGTGTCGTCGATGAAATACAAAAGAAATCAAGAGACAGATTGCTTTTACACCACTGCATGAGGAACCACGCTAATCATGGACCGAAACACACACAACATGGACAAAGAAGTGGGAAAATGTCTACTTAAGTGACGGAAAAAATGATACTTTGGATGGACTGGATGCTTGGAATTATTACCGACATAACATAGGAAAGACGAAAGAAATTTCAAAGAAACAACGACAAGAGTTCAGTGTTGGCTTGAGAAGCCTTCTCAGTCAACGGCCGAAGTGAGCTAGTTATACTAGAGGGTATACAAGATTCCGTTGCATACATTCGTACTTTACCGCAGTTTTGCTTCCGCTAGTGACCAACACATTACAAAATGACGCCATATTCCAACACGATAATGCTTTTGTCGACTATTTATACACTACAAAATGTTGGCTGTTGTCCCGTGGGACCAAGGTAATGCAGCGGCCAGTCTGAAGCCCAGATCTAAACCCGATAGAGAATATTTGGGGCATACTTGCTCTCTAAATGTGCAAGGATTCCGGTCAGAGCGAACTGGTAACCGCCCTTAAGCGAAAATGGGTGAATATTGACCAACAGACAATCCCAGATCATGTGAGAAGTATGCCGAGAAGATGCGTCGAGGTCGTCGAGCAAAAGGCGGTTGCACACGATTTGCCGTAGCAACTATTGAAGCCCAGCTGAGAGGGTCCTATGTTGAAGCTGCTTCCTTTTTTCGCATATTCTGATCCAATTAGCTCATAATAATCCCTTCGTTGCTGGTCACGTTTTAGTTCGACGGACAATCGTTACCGATACGACAAGTGTCCCACGACTGAAATAGAAGAGGACGCTAGACCACGGTGGTTTTGATGGTCCTGTGAGACTGACAGGAGGTGGGAGACTGGGTGATCTAACCAACGCAGCCCACGAGCCAAAGTGCCAGTTTTTCAGAACCACTTGGAAAGAAATGGCAGCGAGCCAAGATCGGCCGGGATCAGGTTCACTTAAACAAACAGACTCCAGGTAATCAGCCGACTGTTATGACTGAAGATAAGCTAGGTTGTTGATCTATCAGCGAGACTGACTAGAGTTAGATTGCCCAATGCCATGTACATTAGGGTACTACTAAAGTCACTTCCATGTCACGAAAGAAATCCGTAACAGAACCATCCGCTCTGGATGCAGTTAAGTACCTTGTATCTGACTGTTATACATTCGATATAACTACACAGAATCGCAATCCGAGTTGCGAAGTAAAACTAGCTGTAGCTAATCGAATACCTGATGCCCGAACTAGATGAGCTCCTGCGGAGCGCCTATCATTCCGATATCAGACCTAACTACAGATGCCTACTTATAATCAAGCACTGGGCTCGCAGTTGCATTTTAAAATGAGTTTGACACTTTGGTGTCAGCAAAGGGCTGCTGCAACGTCCACACTGGGCACTTCCCTACTGGCGGCGAACGCTTTCTAGAAATATTGTGCCTTTCCTGTACATGGAGTAAATGAAATAGCTGGCCATAAAAACTTTTGTTGGTCTGGTTCTTAGTCAGTTAGAAAGCCGAATCTTGGTTTACCAGATGAAATGATTCGAGCGTGAGCACTGAAGGCTCGGAAAACTCTTTGGCAGAATATAGATAATCTCATATGGTCTGCACACGTGTTAACTACATGCTCATCTTGATTCAAATCAATTTTTCAACTGAAACACTCCTCGACAACTACTTAAAAGTATTTTCCGGGCGGACAACAATTCAAGCGCACTCTTTCGGTTTTTATCCCATAAAAAAATATCGGAATTGTTTAATTTCATGCCATTCTTTCTCACATTCATGAAATACTTTTTAAACTCGATTATCTATGAGAAACACCAACTGAACAGAGACAAACTTTATTCGGATAGGCTGGTTCCGTTTGAAATTCATTGATCTTCATAGTGAATTTTCGCCTCAGAAAATAAGATTTCTATCAACGTACTATGCATGGCGTATGTGTTTGTATCAACGAGTCAGCACTACGTTATGTTCAGTAAAGAGTGGGCTATTCCCGATGCTTCGTAAATTCATCAGACGGTCATAGAAACACCCAAATCTATTAGAATCCCAACTAGCCCTGTTGGAAAAGCAAACTGATCACTCTCATAAGATGCGGTATCATTCTTCGTGCTTTATAACAAAAAATAATAACAATCTTTTGCCTCTATTAGCTTGGTGGTAGACAGTAACCAAATGACGTCCAGATCGTTACCACATTCGACCTACGGAGGCATTAGGTGGTTCGCCACTCTAAGTCTCGGGACCTGGTTGCCGATTATCCCCAGTAGTGCCGTGGGCTTTTACGTCCATGAAGTATACCTGTTCTACTGAACTCATGCGCGAGCATGCAGAAGAATTTACGATACAGCAATGTACAATAATTCTGGAAAGGGATCGCGGCCAATCAGAGGCTGTCGAGGGAAAATAACAGGTGGTAACAGGAACCAAACACGTGACTTCAAGGTCAAAGTCCTATGATGATGATGCCAGGTTAACAGCCACCGAAGCAACATTCACATTAACCTGGATAGAGAAGCCAGAAACAGGTATGCACAATGTGTCCTGAACCATTACGCTGCATCTGTACGCGTTCACACTGAAGTCAATAGTTCTCTATAGTCAGCAAAATAACCAATGCAAATGAGACGAGATTGACGCGGATGATAAGTGATAATGCTATAATCCAAAAGAACTGCCGGGTAAACAAGTTGTTTGTTGGAAGCCATGCATTTGGACATCGACAAAAGCATCCAATCACAACAAAACCGTCCAGCTGCATGACGATTTCCGGTCCAGTTTCAGCCAGCTCTTATTGGGGTGGGTGAAGCCTTCACGTGGTTTATATGTTTTGGTCCAGCTCATCTTGTTCAGTCTATGTGACGTAATCACTTCCGTTGTCACTCCGTGATCCATAACTGTTTTCATCAATTAACTACTTACCACTTTGGTGAGTAGTGCGTGTGCTGGATCACAACAGGAGCGAATAACAGTGGGATGAGGACTAAATTATAGGACACCAAAGTAGAGACAAACTGATAAACCATTCATGCTGGCTACACAGTTTGAGTTTATAATTGAGAATTTCTGGAGCCTCAGCATATCTGGGCAATCTCGTATGTGTAGTGTTGCATATGATCTTAAGAATGGCTTGGATTTGCTCAATCAGATGTTGCACAATTGACCAACTGGTTGTTTTTGGTTTCGTTGGTGACATCATTGTGAACTGACTATTCATTGTCTCTGGAAGTTACACCGGGATGATAATCTATTCCATGACGCAACTGTCTTTGTTCTGCTTATGTAGACGGCTGAGCATCCGTATGGAAATTGATGAACGCACTTTGATTTGGTACAGGGAGGCAGCGGCTCTCTCACCGTCGATGCTGGTATCTGTGTCGTTATGAGGACAATGACCGGATCAGCTGCGTAACAAGTGCGTTTGGTAACTGAAATAGAGCGCTTTCTAATTAGCTATATGGTAGCTGTAGAAAAACCTCCAACCCCTGAGCCCTTTGTAGTTTCGTAATAGATGGCACTTTGACGGAGTGCTTCAGAAAAAACTGTATGGGGTAATGTACTATGAATTAATTTCACTAGTAATATGAACTAGCAAGGCTTCGAATCAAGGTATTCAGTAATCTCCATTTCTGCGCTCAAGCGTTGGAACACAAACAACAAGGTGCGGAAGTCCGGTGGTACCCGGGGGAATGTGTATAATTGCGATAGCACGCACATATTTACTAGGTATGTAGGATGAAAATAGCCAATGAGAAACTAATGGAGTGGAGTGAATCGTGTTTGTTTGTTCGTTTGTGTGTGTGTGCGTGTATCAGGCCGCGAGTAAACGCAAAGAGCAATGAGTCAACCACAGCCCCACAACTGGCTGGGGCTTGAGAACTCCGAACCCCGGGACACCCGGCCGGGATTGCTCAAATATGCAGAAACCTATATCAGGAAACCTGACGCAGTATGCACGAGATCGTGGGAACTGCGATTCAATCTCAAACCTGAAATCCAGCCGCACTGGTAGTTTCTGTACGCTACAGGTAACCATTTTACTGTCACGTTGAGGTTAGTTTTCCATACTCATCAGTGTCTTTTGTACCTGTTTCACGTGCCCTGTGAAACAGCGTTCGAATGGCACCGATCTTATACGTCCTGGGTGCAAAACCCGTGAAATGCAAATATCGGCTGCTACACTTACACATACGCAGCCAATTTGCTTCTGACAAATCTACTATATCCAATCTGATTTTCCCACGCACAGGACATTTTTGTTTGGCTGTGCCGAATAAAAGTACGGGCTGTGCTTTCTCGGTTTTTTCGGACCGGTTTACTTGAGCGCTAATAAACGGATTTCATGCATACCGTATGTTCTCAGTAATCTCAAATACAACAGATCACTGACACTTGGAATTGTCAGCCCAACGACTATTTGGTACACACCTTGTTCTCCTACCAAGCAGGATCTTTGCGTGATTAGGAATCTCTTCTTTGGTTCGGCACGAAAGTTCAAATGTATTGGCTAATACTGAAACCTATTTTCAGTAACGTTAAAAATATGACTCCGGTTCATCCCACCAGAAATTATAGCCACGCTGAGCAAAAACTCCAAGAATAACGACTGAACCATTGATCGCTAACGTTTCCATGGGCTCCGTATTTGAATATTCCAGAATTTACTGTATTGAAATTAAATCTGTTATAGTACTTCCATTGAAGTCCACAACACAACACCATCACCGTTCGGTGTGCTTAATGTGGATTTTTATTAACTTCGCATGTTTTACGTCACTTTTAAAAACCAATCAACGGTTGCCATATCAGAAATTGATCACAATATACCATGATTACAGGTAGAACCGGCTTTTGGCTAACTATCCTTGATCACTGAAATCTGCGGAGTATCTCGCAAATTTGATGTCAGCAGTGTAACAGTTATTCAGTCGGGTAGGTGTTTTCAGAAATCAGACGGATCACTAATTATGATGATTCTGCCCAGACTTCCAGACAAAGACATTTTTTGGTTTGACCTATGTGGATTTATCTGGACTTATCTGCAACAGCGCACAGTGTTTCCTCGAGCACATCCACCGCTGGAGGATTGAGTCTCTCTCTACTACTGTAAACAATAGCAGCAGTTCGATTTTTACACCTGGCAAAAAAATACGTTGGACTGCCCAACTGCGGCTGCGATGAACAACAAGGATATTTGATCATCATCATCATCTTCGTAAAGCGTTAAACAGTAGGACAAGCACCAGTGATCACTGCCTTCCTCACCATGTTGCACGTAGAAATAGAAAGAATGAATATACAAGACGGACAGGTAGCGCACCTACAGGATTGGGAAAAGGAAACAACGCCCCAGTAAGCAACACAACGAAAACACAGTCTAACTCAGTGTTACGCAAATGATGTGCCGCGAGCAAATTTCAAGTGTGCCGCGAGGCATTTGGGAAATATTTGAAATTTCCACCGTTTTTTGTCTCAGTAAAAACTTGTTGAAATCCTGAAAATCAGCAGATATTGAATTTTAACGGACAATATTGAAATTTGGAAATCTCGGTTTCGATTTAAAACTGCATTACATCATTCCATATATTTATTTTAAAATATTTTTCAGCATAACTAATGGGCTTGTATGTGATGCGATCTCGGGATAGTGAGGAAAATGAAACGGGTGACAACAAAACAAAAAAACAAAACGACAAAGCTCGCTCAGACGCAAATACGATCACGCTTATCTTGAACTCGGTTTTGTTGCATCCGAAAGTGATAACCCAATTCCAATTTGCTTGTTATGCTCTGCAGCCCTCTCAAACGAGGCGATTGTACCGAGTAAACTCTCTGGACATTTAATAACAGGGCATCCAGAACATACAGGCAAACCAAAAGATTACTCTGAGAAACTTTACTTCAACTTACAAAAACAATCCAAGGAACTGAAGAGCTTTTGTTCTGCATCAGAAAATGTTCAGCTCGCAAGCTACAAGATTGCACAGCTTTTAACTAAGAAATAAAGCTGCACGTTGACGCTGAGAACATTAGTTTTCCTGCGTTATAAAGTGCTGCTGATTCCATGATTAGCATCGAGGCTGCTGCAAAAATTAAGGCTGATTCCTTGTCAGCGGAATTAAAGATATGTCTGAAGATATTGGTTATCAGCTTCGAGAGTATTTCACGAATATGGTTGACGACATCACCGAAGTTTGGGCGCTTCAAATTGACGAATCGACGGACATCAGCTGCGAAGCCCAGTTGTTTACGTTCTTGCGAATCATCAGAAATAGCCAGATCGAGAATCAATTTTTTTCTGTTCTGAACTGAAGGAAACTACTACAAGTCAACATATTTTCGAACTCGTGGATCAAACCGTCGAATTCAGAGGAATGAAATGGGAAAAATGTATTAGTATCCGCATGAATGGAGTTTCTTTTATGCAAGGTTGAAGGAAAGGATTCGTTTCGCATGTATTAAAACCTAATCCATGTATAAAGATTGTGCGTTGCATGAGTCACCGTGAAGTTTTAGTTGCCAAGGCTCTTTCCAACCAGTTCTACAAAACAATGAACGAAGTCATAGAAGTTGTTAACTACATAAAGTCAAATCCACTGGGCACTAGAATTTTGGCGTTCTTACGCGAGGCTATGGAATCCGACTACAAATGTTTGTTAATGCTTTCCAAGGGTAAAGTTCTCGCTCGCATTATATTTTTACGAATCGCAGTTATTTCACACTTTGTGACTAAAGATACTGATGATTTTGAGTTTCTGCGTAACGACGTTTAGTGGTGGCAAGTATCTTCTCTGAATGGTATTTCTGATAGACTGAACCCTCTGAATTTGAGCCTTCAACGAGCAAGGGAAAACACTATTACCATCAATGGAAAACTAAAGGCGTTTGAAGACAAGCTGCAGTAGTGGATTACTAAGTTGGAAAACTTCGGTTCTGATTCCTTACCGGGAGTCAACTCATCTCCTGACAAAATCGAAAATTCATCAGATTTCACCCAATTTCTTCTACTTAGAGTGTCGTCAAGCGAAAACGTTTGCGTGACACTGGTCTAACTGTACAAACGCGCCTTAATCAATCATTCTGATTCGACAGAAAGTGATAACACAATCTCCACTGTTCACGGTTCCCTGCCATAACCTTCAGTGACTCCAGCTAACTGGTTGACGGATCTTTGGGACCCCAACCACGAAGACGTGAGGCATCCACTTCTAAGTTTGCTGTACATTTTCCCATCCCCCCTCCCCACGTCATCTGGTGACCCCCATGTGGCTTCTTCCACTATTCCCGAGAAGGAACCCAAAATTGGACACGGTACGGTGGACGTGTTTGCCATGCACAACACGTGCCCCAACCAACGAAGTCTACTAAGCTGGATACGCTGTGACAGAACATTCTCTG
The DNA here is from genome assembly GCA_948099385.1 of Fasciola hepatica. Lineage (NCBI taxonomy): Eukaryota > Metazoa > Platyhelminthes > Trematoda > Plagiorchiida > Fasciolidae > Fasciola > Fasciola hepatica. The sequence goes on along the minus strand of CANUEZ040000031.1, from coordinate 13,174,725 downwards.
AATGGATACCCAATACTCGATTTCTAACCTCAGTATTTCTCACTTGGTCATTACATCCAATCTTAGCGATACTAAGCAAACGTCAATTGTCGAAAACCCCAAGGCAACGGACATCTTCCACACGCAGACTCCATGTCCCGCAACCATACAACAGAACTGAACGCACCAGGATTACAGTACACACGATCTCCTAACTTCGGCGAAATACAGGGTCGGCGGTAGTGCCTATGTACCACTATGTACCATCTCGAAACGTACCTCTTGGGACAGATGTGAAGACTTCAATCTCTGTCAAACGCGCGTGATAATTAAACAAATTCTACAGGTCGCTAGAGACGCATCTCATTAAGGCAACTCAGCCGTTCGAGCGCCTTAGAATAAAATTCAGAGGAGCTCTGTGCTGCGCATCAGGGTTTTGAATTAACCAATCATCAAAATACAACGTTGCATTCAGGCAAAATTCAAGTTGTGTGCAAAAACTGCGATAACTTCATCCTTACGCAGAGGGAATAAATTCCCAGTCATTTCCAAATCGTGGCCGTTGGAGGGAAATCGTGAACAATAAATTATTGAATATCGCAGTGGTTTTGCTATTGCCAAGGTTTACGCCAAAGGGATAGATATGTCCATGGCTATAAGATCTGAAGCCTCGAGTGAGATACGACCTTGAGCATTGTTCTACAGCGAGATAGTTTACTTAGAATAAATTCTGGTTCGACAGACTGGGGACCTTCATTTTTTTAGCCCGGTGGATTCTACGTTGATTATGGTATCCTTGACAACACTCCACCAACAACGTTGCTTGTCGTTTATGGCAACCCATATCTACTGGTGTCGTGAGTTCTGTGACCTCACAACCATTAAAAAGAGTCTCCCCGGAAGTTTCTATTTAATAGTGGCAGTTTCGTGAGCCTCTTTAGAATTCACCGGGTTTAAATGGACACCAGGGTAGTCGGTCAGTGCGTGGCTCACTGCCCATTCGATGTTGCTACCTTACCGTGGTGATCGGGTTTGTGTGCTACAATGACCCCGAGTACTATACCGATTGGAGCGCAAAGCGCTCCTTTAGGGATACCCATATCGGACAAGCCGAGGTATAGTATTCAGACAGAAGCAACGGGGCGTTGTTAGGAGGCGGAGGAGATTTATCGCCTAGCAGCGAGCTCCTATGTAAAAGCTACAGAAGCCTATACACAGCAACGTGACGTGCGAAATAAATCCACTGCCTTTTGGCTCTTACTCAGCTATTCTGAGTAGGTCATCACAATAAGGCTGCACCTTAACGCGGCATGATGGCTTGCGTGCTCCCATGACACAAAGAGCTATGCAGGATGGCTTTCTTAAGCCGGAGATGCAATCGTGTCTGACAGGTCAGTGGGTAGAGGCCAGACGAAGTCCACTCTCAGAACCAGTTGATGGGTAACATCTGGTTCTAAGCACCATACCTCCGGAGAAGATACTCCAGCTAACAAACACGGAGTAAGTTTGCCGGTCTAAAACCTCCACTAGGTGGACGTAAGAGTGGAGCACCTGGGGTTTCTCCCGACGGTGGGAGAAGTCATGACACTTCATCGGGAAGTCATCGACCGCCTCAATTAGGCAGCCCCCAGCCCAAATGATGCTGCCCCGTCCACGTTCCGCCTGCTCTATTGGGTGCATGGGGGCTAAGGACCGAATCCGAAAAGCGGACCAATGACAAAACACCAGTGACAAGACAGAACGTATGCAGAAATCAGGTCTCACGTGACAGACCAGATAAAGTTCCTTTACGGGTTCATCGGTTACGTTCCGATGCTGGGTTAACGCCCCACTGCCTTGTGGGTCAGACCCAAAGGCTCCGCTTAGTTCCCAAAGAAAATCCGTTCTGCAGTGTGATTCGCCCAGAAACCTCCAGTATCTTCCCTGTAGAAAGCCTTACCAATTTCCCCCTCCTTTAAGATCGATGCAAAACGCCACGGGTAATTGCGGTTGTATGAAAGCAGTAGTTCAGGAGCTGGGTATAAACCGAATGCAATTCTTAAGCCTAAATGCTTACTTCACATGGCTGTCTTCAACGTCCACACACTATGTCAGATAGGACAACAGGCTGTCCTCGCTAAAACTCTTGACACTTTCAATATAGATGCATGCTGCGTCTCCGAAACACGCATACAAGACCCCACTTCTGTGATAACTCTCCGCACCCCGGAGACAACTCCAGTCTCTCACTTCACTCTTCGCGTGCCGGGTGATTCGGTGTCTAGAGCTCGTGGTCAGGCTGGCGTTAAGTTTGCTTTGAGCATGAGAGCTGAGCGTGCACTGCTGGACTGGATTCCAGTCAGCAGTCGTTTGCGTGCAGTTCGGTTGGATGGTTCTGTTCGTGTCAACATCAACAAAGCGAAGTGCCGATGCTTGTTCGTCGTGTCTGTGTATGGGCCGACTGACTGTAGTTTTTCTCAGCTCACGGAGGAACTCTACCAGGATTTGTCTTAGTTGCTTCGAAGCGCACGTCCAACAGACGTGGTGGTCATTGCTTGAGATTTTAACGCCCAAGTTGGCGGTCTGGGGGATTTTGAAAGGGACATCGGAGGCCATTTTCCTATCCCAACTGATAACGGCGATAACGACGATCGTTTACTTCAATTGTGTTCTGACCACAGATTGTTTCAGACGGGTATGAACTTCTGCCATAACAAGCGGCATAGACTCACATAGCGTCCTCCTACATCTCCACAACGCTGCACTCAGAATGACCATATTGTGGTTGATCACCACTGGCGTGGATCAACTGAAGATTGCCGTTCATTTTGGTTTACGCCTGCGGACTCAGATCACGTCTTGGTACGTGCTCGTTTCTGTCCGTGGTCGCACCAACGTAAATGCCACGCGTCCTGGGCAGTTGCAATTAGACGATAACCAGCGATACAATTTCCAGACGAAGCTGTCTACGCAGTTATCGATGCAGCCAGATGTTCAGGACCCAGATGAACGCTGGGAACAGATCAAAGAAGCTTTATATGCCGCTTCAAATGGCACCCAGGACTCTAGTTCAAGTCGGTCTCACAAACGGTGGATATTTCCGACATCAGTTGCTTTGTTGGATGCTTGCAAATCCGTCCATCCGAATGTCACATCCAATGAATTGCCAGCTGACTAGGAGCTTGAGAAATGACCGTGAGCAGCGGTGGATTGCGGCAATGCTCGCAAACTTTTCCGTTTGATCAGAAGCATCGGTCTACGGAAGTCCGGTGTTAGTGATTTAATCAATGAATCTGATGACTCACTGATTTACTCTCAGCGGCGTCATCTGGAGAGCTGGGCGGAACAATTTAGTTGGCCCACTTCAACGGTGGACCTTCCAAATATACCTGCCAGAGAAACGATGCAGGTTGATATCACTCATCTATCAAAAATGGATGTTATCTGGGAAATAGGTTACTTGAGAATGGGTTGTCTCTGTTCCTTTACAAGGATGGAGGGGAAGCTTTGGTTTCAGAGTTAACAAAACTTCTTCGTATTATTTGGGATAGCGAGCAGATTCCAAGAGAATGGTGTGAATCGGTGATTGTGCCGATTCACAAGAAAGGTGACAGGTCCCCTGGTGAAAACCACAGAGGAATTAGCTCAGTAAGTATCGCGTCTGAACTGCTCATCGGTTTTTTCTCCCTACCGATCATTCAGTGCCCGAGAAATGTGTACGCGTGAGAATCAAGTCGATTTCAGACCCGGTCGGGGTTGCATCGGCCACATCTTTACTCCTCGGCAAACCTTAGAGCACAGATACATCTTTCGTAGGCCCAGAATCCCTGTCTTTCTTGATCTGAAGGCGGCGTTCGCTTCAGTCGACCACACAGTTCGCTGGCGCTGCCTCTCATTGAGGAGTGTGCCAGAGAAGTTTATTTCTCTTTTCCAATGCATGTATGCGAAAAGCCGAAGCCGAGTTCGTGCTTACGGTGATTTTTTCCCCGAGTTCACCACGGAATGTGGTGTTTGTCAGGTTTGTCTTCTTTCACCGTTCCTCTTCAACTTTGTGATTGAACTGATTCTTCAGATAGCCCTATCCTCGTGTGAGAATAGCGGCACTGATCTTCGCTCAGGCGGTAAACTGTCTGAGTCGGACTACGCGGACGATTTGTTCTTCTGAGTGAAGATCCCCGCAAGTCTTCTTAGACAGCCTGAAAAACAGTGTAGTTGTGTTTGGGATGCTTTTCGCACCTTCAAAGTGTAAAATGCTGCTGCAGAACTGGGTTGGCTCAACACCAAACTTCTCCTTGGCAGGGGAGATTCTAGCTGAAGTGGATACATTTCGTTACCTGGGCGGTTGCATCTTACCAGGTGTCATCGCGTACACAGAAGGCGCGTTTGTTTTTTGCTAACCTCCGCCATCTGTGGCGTGTGTGACATCCGACTGTCTGTTAAGAGCAGTGTACAATGCGGTGCTTAGCCTCGTTTTTTTATACGGTTCAGAAATATGGCCGTTGAAGATAAAAGATAGGCGAAGACTGTCGGTGTTCGAGCATCGATGTCTCTGTAGCACTGCCCGAGTGTGGTGGGAACAGGGCATCAGCAATGTTAAGGTTAGGCGTAAGGTGTTGGGAACCAGAGATCAGTCTCTGGATCAAGTGCTGAATCTAAACAGGTTAGGGTGGTTTGGACATATGTTACGCATGCCCACCGATAGACTTCCTCAGCGTACGCTGTTTTCTGAGGCATGTGGTGATTGGAAGGTAGGTCGAGGTGGTCAGTCCATGACATGGCAAAAAGGTCTGAAAACCTCGACCAGTGGACTTGGCCAAGTAGGACGTGTTAGACTTCCAGGTTGGGGTCAACGTGGTCCACCTAAAAATCGTTAGAGACATTAAGCGACATGGCTAGGTGTCGCGGCAAGTGGAGCAGTTGCATTTGGACTCTTTCCTTGTCCTCTCGATTTCCGCTTGATTCTTTGACTTTTTGGATCTATATCACATCATCATCATCATCATCATCATCGTACAGCGTTAAACAGTAGGGCAAGCCCCACTGACCACTGCCTTTCTCACCATGTTGCACGTTGAATTAGAAAGTATGAATATACAAGATGGACAGGGAGTGGACCTACACGGGTAGCAAAAGGAAAGAATGCCCTAGTAGCCAACACACGGAATACACAGTCTAACTGTACAAACGCACATCGATCAGTCATTCTGATTCGATAGAAAGTGACAACACGATCGCCACTGCTCGCGGTTCGCTGCCATATCCTTCAGCGTCTCCAGCCAACTGGTAGACGGATCTTTTGGACCCCAACCACGAAGACGTGAGGCACCTACTTTTCCTAAGTTTGCTGTACATTTTCTCATTCCTCGCTGCCACGTCATCTGTTGACCTCCACGTGGTCTTTTCCACTCCCTAGGAGGAACGGAGAATAGGATACGGTATGGTAGACGTGTGCTTGCCATACGTAACACGTGTCCCAACCAACGTAGTCTACTAAGCTGGATACGCTGTGACAGAACGTCCTCTGAATTAGTACCCATTACTCGCTTTCTTACCTCATCGTTGCTTACTCGGCTATTCCACCCAATCCTAGTGATACTACGTAAACATCGATGGTCGAAAACCTCAAGACGACGAATATCTTCAGCACGCAGACTCCAAGTCTCGCAACCATACAACAAAACTGAACGCACAGTGGCACAGTATACACGACCTTTCAACTTCAGTGAAATATCAGGTCGGCGCCACAAGTGCTTCAGTCCAGCGTACGCCGCTCGAGCCTTGGATATCCGCGTACTCACCTCTACTACAGTGCTCCCATCCGTCGTCACGCTGCTACCGAGGTAGGTGAAGTGATCGACAACTGACAGCACCTCCCCATCGAGCATCAAGCTCGGAATTGTTGACGTCCAGTCTTGTAACATCATCTTGCACTTTGAAGGTGCAAAGCACATGCCGAATGGAGCTACAGCTCTTGCGAGATTATCTAGTGCACGCTGAGCGTGTTCCATGCATTCGAACAAGCAGACAACGTCGTCCGCGTAATCTAGGTCACATAGCTTTTCACTATTTCCTAGTTCGATGCCTACATCCTGAAGATTTTGCTGCGCACTGTCCATTATTTCGTCCATGACGAAGTTGAACAGGAATGGAGACATAGGACATCCCTGTCGAACACCACTGGTCGTTTCGAACCGACCGGATAGTTCACCGTAGACTCTAACGCGGCCAGAAGTATGAGAATACAATGATCTCATTAGGTTCACGAACTTCTGGGGCATACCTTTTCGATGAAGAACGCAGAGAAGCGATGTTCGATCAACTGAATCGAAGGCGCCTTTCAAGTCTAAGAAAATCATTATTGTCGGTCGGCGGTGCGTGTGACGCGTTTCAAGTAGTCGGCGAAGAGTAAAAATCTGGTCGATGCATCCTCGACCTGGGCGGAATCCTGCCTGCTGTTCGCGGACATTCCTCTCGCGAGCCGGTGTAAGACGGTGCAGCAAAATCGAAGCTAGTACTTTGGTGACTATCGGAATTAAGCTAATCCCACGATGATTACCACAGTCATTGCGTATTCCCTTCTTGAAGATGGAAACAATCAATGACTCGCTCCATATTAACGGAATACGCTCCTCGTTCCAAATGTCACGGAGCAAGGCGGTAAGTGATTTTATCAACGCTTCACCACCCAGTTTGAAAAGAACTGGGGGAAGTTCGTCGGGACCTGCCGCTTTCCCCCGCCTTAGTAATCGAATACATGACTCTACTTCTACTTCCGATGGGGGCTCAAGTGATACCACCCAAGGAGTCACAGTTGTTATCACGGGAGTAACTACTCTAGCGTGCGGCCAGCTAAACTGTTCCTTGAAGTACTCGGCCCATCGGTCAAGCCTTTGCTGTTTCCCATGGATGGGTTCTCCATTTCTATCCCAAATCGTTTCACTGACCTGAGTTCGCCGTCCACCGGTGTCACGAATAAGTTTGAACAGTCTTTGACTGTTATCTGAAGCAGCTGCCACTTCCATTTCTTCGGCTACTTTGACCCACCAATTTTCGCGATCATTCCTGAGGCTTTTCGTAACTTGTCTTTGTAGCTTTCTCCACATCTTATTCATCTCCTTACGGTTCGAAAGCTGACGTTTTTGCACCATTATACTCAGCGACTCTTGCGAAATCCAGTGTCTTTGATGGACAACGGATCGAGGACCACAGGCGAAACCTGTTGCAACGTGCATCGCCTGTTTGATATGAGACCAATGCTCATCTACATTACTGTTCTCCGTGGATCCTAGCTCATGTGCTAACTTCTGCTCATACCGGGTGCGCACTTCTGGATCACACAAACGTTGCACGGCTAATCCGGTTTGCGGTTTGCGACGATGACCATGGAGCTGGAGAGATAATCGCATTAAAACTAAGGCATGGTCCGACTCTACGTACGTGGACCAGTAAGATCTACAGTTCTGAACAGAACTGCGCCATCGGTAGCTTACGGCGAAATGGTCAATTTGACTCAAAGTACCTGTAGAGTTAAAGCGCCATGTCGCTGTGCGACGCGAGCTGTGTCGGAAATTTGTGCTAGACAAGAACAATCGATTGTCTGCACAAAACTGGAGAAGCCTATCCCCGTTATCTGTACTCTCAGCAGGTAAAGCACAGCGCCCACCTAAACAGGCTTCTGACACACTAAGTTTGCCAACTTGTGCATTGAAGTCACCAGCTAGCACTACAATGTCAGAACCTTTACTGCTGCGAACGAGAGTGGCGAGTGCATCATAGAACTCATCTTTCTGCAAGTCTGAGCTGCAGTCCGTTGGGGCGTACGCCGAGATCACAAACAAGTTGCGTTTAACACAACTATCCTTTCGAACGCCAACCGACCCTTGGAGTCTCACAGCACATAAACGACTGTTAACCGGAATCCAGTCTAAAAGGGCAGCCTCAGCCTTGTCAGTCAAGACAATTCCTACACCACGTTGACCCACAGCTCTAGCTGCTTCGTCTCCTGAGGTGCGCAAAAAATACCTCGATGAGATACCAGGAGCGGTTAGTTGAATTACACTGCTCGAATCCTGGATACGCGTTTCGCTTAAGCAGCAGACATCAATCTTCAGAGAATTTATTGTGAGCGTTAGGCACGCCTGCTGACCGGCCTGCATGAGTGTACGCACGTTGAAGGAGCCGAGATTAAGAGGCTGACGGGGCTTGAGAAAATGTGAGTTACCAGACAGAGGATTATTCCCGATACTATTTGACATTGAACTGTTGCGAGTATTGACCGTGTTATCAGTGGGAGCATTATGGGTGGATAGATGGGGCAAAGAGGGATGGTTAGGGACAGAAGACAAAGGTTGAATAAAAGAGAGGGAACTCTATATCACCATGTTCCTATTTTCCGCCCTTTAATGGACAATAATGGAAGGTAGCAACTGAAACCAGAGCACAGAAGTGCGAGGTCAACGGTCGAATAAATTGAAATTGAAACTGAAACTGAAACTCTCCAATCCAAGTCTCAGGACCTAGTTGTCGGTTATCCCCAATAGCGCAGTGGGCCTTTGTGGCTATGGGGTATATACCCCTTTCACTGCACTCATGCGCAAGCATGTAGCATTAAAAAAAACTTGAAGTGGTGCACCTTTTCCAGAGTTTCGCTACCGACATGTATGGAATACGTTGTGCCGTGCAAAGTCCTGCAGAATTTTGTTTTTGATGTTTGCCTCCAGACCAACAGTCTTGGCTTCACATACAATACGGTCGTGCATTAACTGCAGTTCCGGGATTCTTCCCTAGAATAACAACGTCGTCGATATCAACTTTCCTCAGTAAGTGAACCATCTCCGTCCGAGTTAATGGGGTCTCGTCTCAGCTATATCCTGCGAATGCTGGAGTCCCCCAAGTTTCGGTACTTGCGCCTACCCTCTCTTCCACTTATTGATCTTCTATTCTCTACTTTCAACCCAATCCATTCCTTTGCCGATGATGTCTCCTCCCAATCCTTCCTTTCTTACCGCACTCCCCACCATGTCAACAACAGCATCGACCGTGATCCAAGTGCAGTTAGTGTACTTATAGACTCCGGCATGTAACCTATTTCGTCCTGAGGCTCCTACAATCATGCAGTGTTTAATGTTTCTGAAACTTCTTATATCAATTCCTCTGAAACGTCACTCATTTTCCCTACATTAATCCTCTGATTCAAACGTGCTGCATTCCGCAGATTTCCTCTTCTCGGCTTATGTTTGCTGGTCCAGCTTTATATCACAGCACGCCTCTCGTGCTGCGCGCAAAGCGGGCTTTCTGTTTCGCGCCAGACGCTTCTTTACACCAACTCATCTGTGGTACAAAGCTCAAATCCACCTGCACATGAGTACTGCAGTCACATATGCAATGAAGCTTCGTCTACTTCTTTCTCTTCTTGACAGGGTTCAACGAAAGGCCATCTAGCTGATCGATCACTCTTTTTAACCTCCAATCTGCAATCACTAGGCTATCGTCGGGCGGTTGCTTCGTTTTCCCTCTTCTACCGATATTATTTGGGTTTAATTCTTCGTAGTTTGCCTCGGTAGTTCCTATTCCAGGTACTTTTTTCTGACCATCACGTACCCAGGCAGCTGGTCATCCTTAGCAAGTTTCTGCCATTAGACGTCGTACTTCTATTCTTTTGTCCTTTATTTTCAGACTGAAAATCAGTGAAACACTCTTCATCTTTGCCTTCCCACCCAATTGCAACCTCTCTCCCTCTTTAAAAGCAGGATTAGTAAACTGACTCTTACTTGAATGTTCTCCCACAACCCCCTTTTACAGTATGCCTTCTGATTATGGGATTTATCCCCTATAAGTTAGTTCACTTGAAGTGAATTCGAGGTCTTTGACCCAAAAATCGTGGACAAGTTGCATTGCCTGAAAGTTGCTGAGGGTGCGACGCATTATCCAGTCTATAGCGTAGGTAAGTATTCATATTGTAGGGGTTGTACTGCCCTCGAGCAGAGCCGCGTGCCACCGGATGCGTCCCCGAGTCGCGGCCACCAAACCGGTGGTTAGTCGTGAATAAATTGGGCTTAGATTCGCAGAATAGGTGGCCGTGAACGAGCAGCGGCAAATTCTGAGGACGTGGTGGATCTTCGATTGGCTAGCGTTCTCCTTTCTAAAATACCACATGTCTGTTGACTGCACTATGACGTGGCGTATGTGGCTCGCCACCAAATAAGGTCATTGCCCCTGCTGCCTTGCAGGTTGCACTTAGATTTGCAAAGGCTAAAGGTGCACCTCAAAAAAGGTGGAAATGTGCTGCCAAATTTCACAAAAGCCCTGAATGGTACTGGGGACATCGCTTCGTATCACTATTCCCATGAATCTCCATGGATTATTTTGAATTTACGCACTCTCATCATACTACGACGTCCCCGGCAAGCGATGCGCCCCGTGTCCCAGCGGTTGAGGTGAGAAGACAGAGGGCTGTAACCCCCTACTAAAGAAAACAGACACACATTGCCTGTTGGAGTGTGAGGACACTACTAGATGTAGGTAGGTAGGCCAAAGCACTACAGTGCGAACACTACATGATTACCGCGTAGAATGCCTGCCTCCTGGAAGTTCGACTACACTACTCGGCACTCGGTGTGTTAAGGTTCCGGGAGCGGATACAGTTCATTGGCTACATCACAGTGGGCCTGAAGACTAGTCTAGACACTATGGTGTTGCATTCCCCCTGAGCGAAAATGCCAACGGTGCCCTAATTTCCTGGGAACCGATTTCTTCGAGGTTGGTCCTGGCACGCTTCAAAGGCTTTCTCCAGAATCTGTCAGTGATTGCTATCTATGAATCGACAAATTCGGCTGAAAACACAGCAAAAGATTACTTCTACGACAAATTACGAGATCTAACGAATCGTACCTGAAAGAGTGATATGATCTTCATCGCCGGTGACTGGAACGCACAAAAAGCCCCTCGACAGAGTCCCCTCGCCGTGCCCTAGGAAAGTTTGGACTGGGTCAATGTTGTGAGAATGGAAATCACCTGGTGAATCCGGCCGATTCTAACAGGCTAGTCATGTGCACCACACAATTCCAACACCCCAGGAGACATTTGCTAACCTGGTACTCAAACGATGGTAGCACAGCTTATCGAATAGATCACATTCTAGTGCGACCCCCTTGGGACTCATCGGCAGACGACTTTCGAGCGCACTACAGTGAAATAATGGGAAACAAGAGTGGCACAGACCATGTCCTTGTGCGTGCGCGCTTCAAAATTCATGTCTGCGCGATCCAAAGTCTCACAGCCGAGCTGAATCAGTGTCGCAGCCCTGGAAATACCAGAAAAGCACGGTGCTCTCTCGAACGCTATCGCAACCCGTCTGACTACTGTGACTAGCGTGTAAACGGATGGGTCCTCCGTGGAAGAACAATGGAACTTGATACAGTCGGTTTTCAGCGAGGCTGCTTGGAAGGAGTTATGGGGAACTGGAAAACGCTCGAAAGACTGGAATTCAATGACCACTTTGTAACTACCAGCCGAAGCACAGGAAGCCCGAGTGGTAAGAAGCCCTGAACGCCGAAGATTGCAGCGAGATGCCTCGGGCTCGGCTAGAGTCAGTCGCAAGAGGTACCGGAAAGAAGTGGCGGAGATGGAGACCGCTTCCCGTACTGGCGACTTCGGCAAATCATCTCAACTCTTTCGCAACGTTTCAAATGGGCGACGCAAGCGTGAATCCGTCCTAAGTGATGTAGCTGGCCAAATTGTCCCCGAACAGGAAAATCAGACGTTTGGTGGGGCATTTTGACCGGCTTCTCAACCGACCTTCCGGTCGGTAGTAGGTGCCTCACGCCTTCGTGGTTGGGGTCCAAAAGATCCGTCTACCAGTTGGCTGGAGACACTGAAGGATATGGCAGCGAACCGCGATCGTGTTGTCACTTTCTGTCAAATCAGAATGATTGACCAATGTGTTTGTACAGTTAGACTGTGTATTCCGTGTGTTGGCTACTAGGGCATTCTTTCCTTTTGCTACCCGTGTAGGTCCACTCCCTGTCCATCTTGTATATTCATACTTTCTAATTCCACGTGCAAAATAGTGAGAAAGGCAGTGGTTAGTGGGGTTTGTCCTACTGTTTAACGATGTACGATGATGATGATGATGCATGGGTGAATTTAACCCTCGTTTTATTCACACTACTACTAATCGTCCTGAATTCGTTTTAGTTGTATGATCTATTTTCGAGATTAATAAAGCCTAAAAACGGCCTGCTCGACTTATACATTTATCTCGTACGTATGCGAACGCGCGTTCCCCTCACACCGATAACAGACAGGTGTAAACGAAAAATTCATTGAAGCCAACGGTATAGATCCCAGTCATCAGCGGTGTCTTGAACACTACGTGGAGCACTTCATGGGGTAACTAAGTTTTTTTCAGCGCTAGTTTCTTTTACAAACGACATTTTTGTGCACGCTTCGTGGTCTACTTTTTTCAGGATCGCCTACAGAAGCGGATACCCAAACTCTGAGATACCACCACCAGCTGTAATCAAGATCCCTGGGTACTTAAAACTATTGACTATCTCTAACCGATCACCACTGAGAGTGATTGCGGGCACAGGCTTCTACCAGTCTCGAACATGTGCTTTGCACTTCGAAGGCGCAAAATGCATACCACATCGGGACTCCTCAATCGCCAATGATGATATCGCCTTGCCGAGCGATAGTGCACAGGCAATTCAACACGCGTTGAATCGCTTGGCGATTGAGGTATCCCGATATGGTATGCACCTTGCGCCTTTAAAGTGCAAAGCACATGTTCAAGACTGGCAGGAGCCCGTGCCCACGATCACCCTCAGTGGTGATCTGTTAGAGATGGTTAGTGGCTTTAAGTACTTAGGGGGCTTGATTACAGATGGTGGTGGTGTGGGGGAGGAGATTACATCACGAATTGCGAGAGCCAGAGCAACTTTCGCGAACCTCCGTCACTTGTGGCGTCACCCTGACATCCGGCTCTTTTTCAAGGGAAGAGTGTACAATGCCACAGTTCGCAGTGTTCTTTACGGTTGCCAGATCTGGCCCCTCCGCGTTGAGGATATGCCCGGTGGATTTCTGTATTCGGCCACTGCTGTTTCTGAAGCATTGCTCGTGTCTGTTGGGAACATCGGGTGAGCAATGACGTGGTTCGTCGTCGTGTTCTCGGTGCTATAGTCGCCTTGTGACAGAGATAATCGCTCTACACCGCCTCCGATGGCTCGGGCACGTTTTGCGTATGCCCGCCCATCGTTCACTCTTTCGTGCTTCTTTTGAGCGTGCTGAGCAAGGCTGGGGAAAACGGTGTGGCAGTTAGGTTATGACTTGGCGCAGGGACATGGAGGAGTTAGCTTTGGCTTTGGTTTCGGTTAGTGCATCCCGCCTTCCTGTTTGGGGCCCAAGAGGTGAGGATTGCCGATGGTCAGAAACGCTGAGACATTTGGCTCAGAACCGAATCCAGTGGCGCGAATGCTGTATGGCCTGTTTGTTAACTTCCCGTTCCCCATAAACAACTGAAAGACGGATAAAATAATCTACAAAACATGCACGATGAAAACACTAAAAAACTGTTTGCTTGCATATATACATTATATATATATACCTCAATATTCACTAATGTCGTGGTCACCGAAACAATTAACTATTTATGTGAATGCATACAGGAGAACAGCGTCGATCCGGGCATCTCGTTGGATGAACTGAAACAACTACTATTTGTCTTCACTCGTAATATCCAGTTTCAGTTCAACAGTGAAGTATACCGTCAGAAGGACGGGGTGGCAATGGGGTCACCTTTGGGACCCTTATTTGCTGATATTTTCATGGCAAAACTTGGAAATAACCAACTCAAGTCAACAATCAAAGATTGCACCTTTTACAAACGGCACGTGGAGTTTATCCTCTCTAGTAGATGTCAAAGATGATACATCATCATCAGCATCGTACAGCGTTAAACAGTAGGACAAACCCCACTAACCACTGCCTTTCTCACCATGTTGCACGTGGAATTAGAAAGTATGAATATACAGGATGGACAGGGAGTGGGCCTACACAGGTGGGAAAAGGAAAGAATGCCCTAGTAGCCAACACACGGAATACACAGTCTAACTGTACAAACGCACATCGATCAGTCATTCTGATTCGATAGAAAGTGGCAACACGATCGCCACTGCTCGCGGTTCGCTGCCATATCCTTCAGTGTCTCCAGTCAACTGGTAGACGGATCTTTTGGACCCCAACCACGGAGACGTGAAGCACCTACTTTTCTTGAGTCTCCTGTACATTTTCTCATTCCTTGCTGCCACGTCATCTGTTGACCTCCACGTGGTTTTTTCCACTTCTGAGGAGGAACAAAGAATAGGACACGGTACGGTAGACGTGTTTGCCATACGTAACACGTGCCCCAACCAACGAAGTCCACTAAGTTGGATACGATGTGACAGAAGGTCCTCCGAATTAATACCCAATACCTGGTTCCTGACATCAGCATTGCTTACTCTGTCATTCCATCCAATCTTAGCGATACTACCCAAACATCGGTGGTCAAAAACCTCAAGACGACGAATATCTCCTACACGCAGACTCCAAGTCCCGCGACCATACAAGTAAAACTGAACGCAATGCGGCACAGTATACACGACCTTTCAACTTCAGTGAAATATCAGGTCGGAGCCACAAGTGCTTCAGTCCAGCGTACGCCGCTCGAGCCTTGGATATCCGCGTACTCACCTCTACTACTGTGCTCCAATCCGTCGTCACGCTGCTACCGAGGTAGGTGAAGTGATCGACAACTGACAGCACCTCCCCATCGAGCATCAAGTTCGGAATTGTTGACGTCCAGTCCTGCAACATCAATTTACACTTTGAAGGTGCAAAGCACATGCCGAAGGGAGCTACAGCTCTCGCGAGTCTATCTAGTGCACGTTGAGCGTGTTCCATGCATTCGAACAAACAGACAACATCGTCCGCGTAATCTAGGTCACACAGCTTTCCACTATTTCCTAGTTCGACGCCTAGCTTCTGATGATTTTGCAGCGCACTCTTCATTATTTCGTCCATGACGAAGTTGAACAGGAAGGGAGACATAGGACATCCCTGTCGAACGCCGCTGGACGTTTCGAACCGACCAGATAGTTTACCGTAAACTCTTATGCGGCCAGAAGTATTGGAATACAACGATCTCAGTAGCTTCACGAACTTCTGGGGCATACCTTTTCGATGAAGAGTACTGAAAAGCGCTGCTCGATCAACTGAATCGAAGGCGCCTTTCAAGTCTAAGAAAATCATTATTGTCGGTCGGCGGTGCGTGTGACGCGTTTCAAGTAGTCGGCGAAGAGTAAAAATCTGGTCGATGCATCCTCGACCTGGGCGGAATCCAGCCTGCTGTTCCCGGGCATTCCTCTCGCGCGCCGGTGTAAGACGGTGCAGACGGTGACTATCGGAATTAAGCTAATCCCACGATGATTACCACAGTCATTGCGTATTCCCTTCTTGAAGATGGAAACAATCAATGACTCGCTCCATATTAACGGAATACGCTCCTCGTTCCAAATGTCACGGAGCAAGGCGGTAAGTGATTTTATCAACGCTTCACCACCCAGTTTGAAAAGAACTGGGGGAAGTTCGTCGGGACCTGCCGCTTTCCCCCGCCTTAGTAATCGAATACATGACTCTACTTCTACTTCCGATGGGGGCTCAAGTGATACCACCCAAGGAGCCACAGTTGTTATCACGGGAGTAACTACTCTAGCGTGCGGCCAGCTAAACTGTTCCTTGAAGTACTCGGCCCATCGGTCAAGCCTTTGCTGTTTGCTATGGATGGGTTCTCCATTTCTATCCCAAATCGTTTCACTGACCTGAGTTCGCCGTCCACCGGTGTCACGAATAAGTTTGAACAGTCTTTGACTGTTATCTGAAGCAGCTGCCACTTCCATTTCTTCGGCTACTTTGACCCACCAATTTTCGCGATCATTCCTGAGGCTTTTCGTAACTTGTCTTTGTAGCTTTCTCCACATCTTATTCATCTCCTTACGGTTCGAAAGCTGACGTTTTTGCACCATTATACTCAGCGACTCTTGCGAGATCCAGTGTCTTTGATGGACAACGGATCGAGGACCACAGGCGAAACCTGTTGCAACGTGCATCGCCTGTTTGATATGAGCCCAATGCTTATCTACATTACTGTTCGTCGTACACCATGACCAGCCAAATGAGTATACCCTCGGGTTTCACCTCTCCCTCTCACTCCTTTCTTCCTTTCTAAGACACAACACATCTATTTTCCCGTCACACAATAAGATACAGCAAACTATGTCCTCTTTTATTTATTCAGGTGTTCCCACGGGGATTCTCGAAGGCGAGCATGGGAGCTGAGACAGTGAACCTGTCTATCCAACACGACTGCCGATTCTTCGTGAGCGAACCTGCTTTTTATTCCCTACCTTGCAGTCCATTACTCAACAAACAGAACATTCGCACCAATTGGCAGTCGAAGCACCGTGGGAACACCGCAGCCCTTGAATGCAAGAATTTCGACGTGCACTGGCCAAAGTCGCGAGTCCTGTGATCTGATCTGATTTGATCCATCTTTTTAAAATAGGATCTCTTGGAGAATATTCCAACCACTACAGCATGTTTGTTTCTTTTGGTATCAGCCTTAACATCCGTAATACTATCTTCTCGAGAACCACAGATGACGGTTTCGTGATAACATCGCGTTCGAATTTCGTCACGGCCGCGATAATCTTACGACTAGTCTTCCGGGACTTCAGACGATCGTTTAACTTCCCCGAAAGAATGCCCCCAGACACAAGCTAACTCAAAGAACTCGCCACATTGGCCCGCTAGTGATTATTTAGTGAATTGTCTAGTTCCTAGCTTCCATAGTGTTCGTCAATATCTCTATTCGTTTTGTCCCTGTTTAACTCCAAAGATCGTGTGCTGCAGTTCGGCCAATTTCCTTCAACGGTCAAGACTTGAGATTCAAGTA
Organism: Fasciola hepatica; assembly: GCA_948099385.1. Taxonomy (NCBI): domain Eukaryota; kingdom Metazoa; phylum Platyhelminthes; class Trematoda; order Plagiorchiida; family Fasciolidae; genus Fasciola; species Fasciola hepatica. The sequence continues at coordinate 13,157,774 of CANUEZ040000031.1, read as the reverse complement.
TGGATGTTCGTGGACCAGAGTCTATATTCGGTGCCACCCAGTGGCTCCACACCTGAATAAGGATGAAAAAACCTTCCGCCGTACATGCTGTATCGCTTAACTACGAGAACAAAGAGAATCATCAGCATCAGCGCCCACTACCAATCATCGTATTCGTTGCGGACACGGGTCGAATCCACTGCTTCTTGGAATGGATTAACCCCACCTCGTCATTCAGTTTTGTCCATTGTCAGTACATCCAACCACCAACCCAGCACTTTTGCGCTTTTGTTCCAGGTTTTACCCCGCAGCATCATCGAGTTAGGAGCAAAATGAATAGAGCACATAATGAAAGAGCCGGGAACGGTGACCGGCGGAAATGACGAAGACAAAAAGAGCCCAAATGCAACCACTCCACTGGCCTGAGACAAATAACTTGTTACCTAGAAAACTGATTAGAATTATTTCCCGAGCACTGCTTCGAAAAACACCTGCAGTGGAACTACCGCGAGCGGACGCCGACTCAGTCATCTGAACGGGGAAGTTGTCGATGACCTCAGTTTCCGACACCATCCCATAAAAAGCCGTTTTATACGCTATCAATACTACACCATAATAACTTGGGCTACCGAACATCAACTCAACTATCCTGGTTTCACTTCAGCAATGCATGAGTATTTAAAGCGCCCAGAAAATTCAGTCGGGGCTCTATACACTTCATCGAATATCGTAATATGAACCAAGTTCTGTCGTGCACAGCAATCTTCTTCGGAAATCCTCAAACGTGGAATCCGGAGAATTAACGCCCCCTGCTGCCTATGGTGGTTGGGATGCCCATCACTTCGGAAGTACAGGGTGCAAACTCCACCAAACCCCGTTACATTAGTGATGAAAGCAAGCTGCTTTCACTGGAACTATCGTAACCCAAGTAGTTCTTTGGTCCAAATATCACTGACCAGCTTGTGGTTAACATTCATAGTATAATGGGCACTTGACAGTATGAAGGGTGTGTCCCACACTGCAGCCATGCGCATGAATGGGATGGAGACCAACTGGAATAAGTGGACTGATTCAAAAAAGTGGACAGGAAAGTGCAGATGCCACTCTTGCAGTAAAAGACAGAACCCGACCTCGATTAAATGACAGCTTACAGGCCTCGACTTTTAGGCCGATCATTATCGGCCAACAGGCCAAGTGGATTGAGTTCGTGGGGAAGCTACCATTGTCCAGATCATTCACATGTTCACGTGCAGGAGGCTGCAAACCAACTTCTAGGATATTAACCCGCGCGATAAAATGAATCGCGAGAACCCTCATGCCAAAGAACCGGGTTTCTGAGTGCGATCCGTGTTGCGTTCCGTGGCGACACGCAAATGAGACGACAGACACCGTGGGCCTTTGAGCGTTATCCGACTGCAGCACAATGCACCGATAACTTGGAATCGAACTACTGTAGTTTTTCGTAGTAATTACAGTGCATAACGAGGACGGACTCCACTGTATTCAGGGTCAGAAACCGTGAGCTTAGGCAACAAATAACAGAACAGGCAGCAACGGCTCGAGCGCCGAAACGAAAGATGCCCGTCGGCGGGGAGGTCAGAACGCCGCACCTCACTATTCAGACTTATACAAAACACAGCACGTCTTTGCAACCGAAATACAATGTAGTACAATTATTGCACTCCCTCTAACTAACCATGCAACAATGTACACGGCATCCGGGAAGGGTGCCACGATCATTCAAAGGCTGCCGAATGGGAAAGTGACCGTCGGTAGCAGTAATCAAACCCGCGTCGTTGACTGCTTTAAGTCCGCAATGATAACCGCTTTACCATCGCCGGACGTGAAGCTCGTTGAAGCAAATACCCGGAGTGGTCGGGTGCACGTAGACACAAGCTCTACTACCCACCTAGACTGCATCACCAATCGATGAACGATCTTCGTACACTGTACGAGACTTCTCTATACAAAGCCACCCCCTTCAAGAGCCTAAATGCAACGCGTGCACTGCATACCAAATCGAGACAATTCAACCGACCTTTCAAAAACAGCCGTACCTACTGCACCAAGGCGGTGGTGGCGTTCTGTGCCAACTTAGAATGAAAAGCCGTACGACGCCAAGGAGTGCTCGTCCTATTGATGCAACGGCTATTAAGTGAACCACGACAATGCGCATCATCTCTGCCGTGCACTCACGATACAGGCAACAAAATTACGGAACTGAAGGAATCACTACGTTCGTAACAGTGCAGTGAATATGGAAAAGATGGAGGGATATTCACTCAAGAGTTGCACATCAAAAAATCAACGCAACCACCCTGCAGGGCGCCCTGCAAACCAACTGTGTAAGACACCCGATAGAAACACAGAAGTCTGGATGTCCAAATCAATTATATTTACAAACTATTCAGCGGACTCAACATTGATAATCTGTTTGCCTTTGAAGTCAGTGCAGGGAACATACGTCACGAGAGTGTAGAATTTATGGGGACTGTCCTCATCCTCATTGGTTTTCCGAGCCAGTCTTACTCGAACCCGGTATGGCACATTTCTGACACCCTTTGACCAAATAAACCTTAAAAATGATCTTTTGTTACACGGAACTTACTCGTTCAGGCGCACGCCAATGCGAACATCTTCAGTGCCCATCATCTTCTTAGCGAACTTTTTGATCTCTTTGATTGCCCTGGGAGCACGCTTCTTGAATCCAATTCCGTGAATATGCTTGTGAACATGGATAGTGTACTCACGAGTCGCTACACCTTTACGAGTAGTCCTCCGAGTTTTATTCCCAGGCTGTACCATGACCCCGCGAAGCCGTGAGGAGAGAGCGCGCCAAGGGCAACTGTGCTCATTCAAACAAAAGTTGGATTCAGTTAATGAAGTTTCCGAAATCTTTCACGGGTTCGAGACTCAATCCAGGTGGATCTCGGATCTTGTATGTCTTTTCTGTTCGGGAATAGAAATAGCTGTACAGCTTTTAGTGAGCCAGTGGTGTTCGATAATGTATTTTCAAGCAAACTGGATCACCACTGCCGAAATGAATGAAACAGAGGTTGATCCTATTGATCAGGCAACGATCTGTGGGAACAAGGAATGCACGGACCTGGTGCAAGATGAGAGAATTCAGTGCGACTAGTGTTGCTTTTGGTATCACCAAAAGTGCTCCAAGCTGGTAGAGAAAGACTTCGAGCTGCAAATCAAGTACGCATCGCTCAAGTGGATATGCGCCCACTGCTTCACGTTCGCAGGCCACTGCTGGCGCATAATTCAGGGGGAACTAGGAAGTTCATCTCATGGAGCGAGACACGGAGTTCATGGCAGACAGAAGTAGATGACTGCTACTTTCTAACCTCAGGGAAAAAATCGTAAAAACGGTAGATTCAGAAGGGATGAAAACCGCCGGCGCGTGACTGATGTTCTCAGGATGGCTCGCCTACCTCCTATGACACCAGTAGCCAAGTGCCGTAGAATAGGACTGTGGCGGGGAACGCAACCGGAGCCGCCATGACCCCCGATAGTTGCTTTCCATAGTGTCTACCGGAGAGATACGCTGCTATCCAAGGCGGGAGAAGTTGAGGGTGGCACGCAGGGAATAGTTAGGGTTACGCCTGACAGCCCAGCTTTTGTCAAACAGGGAAATTCCGTAGTTTCGTTGAGGACAGGAGCACCTGATCTGAAGGGACCGGCTCTTCATACAGCAAAATTGGAGATGACCCTCGTGGGAAGTCAACACCTGAAGCCCGAGGAGTAGTTCAGGTCCCAAATGTGGCTTTAAACGCCGGCAAACAAAAAGCCAAAGTTCAGGCAGTTCAAAAGACCAAAAAGAAAGGGGCTCACAGGGCATTCAGTTCGGTTGGTATTGAGAAGGTGTAGCCAGCCAGTACGATTCTGAGAGAGTGGGGCAAGTCCCGACCTGGCTTAGCGCAATGCAGACCTCAAACAGCTGACGGAGTAACTTTTGCAAGGGAATTAAACAAAAATACCGTAAAAGTGTGCCTTGTAGATACGAACTTTATAAAATTTCATTGGTAATATTTGTTGAAACTTGTTTCTCTGGGTCAAATCTCGGTATTTAGCTCTCCCGTTATTGGCTTAGCCGTTTCAGCTTGTTGATTGGGTTATTAGTATAGTATAGTATAGTATATTTATTGACCGTGGTCAATACACATGCACAAGGCAAGATCAGAGTATACAACAGTACATGTCAGTGCGAGGTATTCACAAATTCTAAATTTATAAATCACAGCAACCGAAATACACCAGTAAAGTCATGTAGTGTTTGAGTAAACAAAAGTGGTAATGGTTGAGGCGGGAATTCCAAATCGGTTTCGAAATCGCTGGGGGCGGTGTGGGTAGCTGGACAGTCGTGGAATTGCTGATTTAAGCGACAAATAGACGGTCACTAACAAGTAACCGGGCGAAAAAGATGCCAAAGAACATTGTTAGAAGTAAAGCAAGCGTGGGGCTTTCAAAGTGCAGTCAGAGATACCAGAGGAATATTGGACACTGATCCAGCATTGGGTAACTAACTGTGGAGGAAGCATGTGAAATGAAGGCAAGTGAGTCAAACGTGATAATAAAACGGACCTTTTGTGCAGGTGATTACAGTGTCATATGGAAATTCAGATGAAGGCGAAAAGCTTCGCAGGGACTTCAGTGAACTTTTGAAGAGCATGAATGGTGTATGGACATATAACGGACTTTTAAAGAAAAGAAAAGCCGTCAATGAAACGGATTAGTGGAGACAAGCGTCAATGGTTCGGCTAGGCAGGAGTTGGAAGAGTGTAAAATGTTTTGTTTTGTATTTGATAGAAAATTGGTGGCAGGTAGAATGTTGTGGGAATTCGGTAAAAAGGGCTGGTTTGACGAAGTTGACAGCTGCGAAGGCTGGGTTCCGGCCATTGGTTTCGTACTGCAACGCGGGAAGAATTGAACTGTTGGGTTGGATTATTTGGGAATAGACGTTGAGCGGAGTGTTGATGGTTGCTGTCAGGAATCACCTCTGCGATCCGGTGAGACTTTCATGAGGTTTTGTTAATCCATGTACGGTGCCCCATGTAACGTCAGCAGGCGAGAGTATAGGTTTAAACCATTGATCAAATCGTCCAGTCCTTACGGTAATCCGGAATAAACGTCGATTTGATCGATGGCTACCCAAGTAACCAATGCAATCTGGAAGAGATCAGGAGTGCGGCAGTCTGGAGAGTGTTCCAGCTATGGGTTATGATTATCGTTTATATGGAAGCAAGAAAATGAACATTTTGTTATCCGAACAGTTAGTTATCGTTTGGCTAGTGGACAGGTCTATTAGGGGTCCCTAGACGGAGACTGGTAGCTTTCTAGGGTAGTTGGGTGATAGTAGAGATTTGGGGCGATATCAGGTAGGCGGTGGATGAGGAGAAGGTGTCCGTTTGGGAACCAGGAATAAAACAAAAGTAGATGGTCTGGTCTGGAAGAAGAATGAGAAAATAGGAAGATAACAGTCTGGTCAGTTCACCAGCTGTGGTAAAGGACGGCAAACAGTAAAAAGGGGGAAAAACACCGAGTGTTAAAATGAGGATTTTTCATGTGGGGGCAAACGTGCTGGTATTCGGCAGGGGCATACGGATTCCGGTTGGAATGTGGTCTTAACTTCCCATGAGCATATGCGTAGAGAAGTGAAGCCTAGTTACTAAGGAATGGTAATCCGTGTGGCAAGGCTTCAGTGTACGAGAAAGGCACAAAAAAACAGGATGGGACGGCTGAGTTCTAGCTTGAGCCAGGAATTAACTGAGAGCGAGCACCCATCGCTAAAGGACGGAACGGTTTTATTTATATATACGCAGACTGCGTCTCTCTACTCTTATGCTTCCAGACACCAACCGGCGCGCATCTCCCATCTGATGTCTTGGAATGATCCGGAGATAACACCAGCGAAATATCTGGCTCAAACGTCAGGCTTCAAATCTGGATCCCCCACAATCTCCTAGACTACGCCATCTCTACGTCTGTATGATCTCGGCCAAAATCACCTGTGCAAATCCCGCCGGTGGGAGGCGCGGACAGATCCCCCGCTTTGGCCGGTGCACATCAGGCGTGCAGGACGTCTGCAACGATGTTTTCAGGTTGGGTGTCCAGCGCACGGTCAGCCCCACCCACTAGCACCGGTTGCGGATTAAAAAAAAAAACAAGAAAATAGAACAAAAGGAATACCGTTCATATACTCAAAATGTTGCTGTCTCCTCCGGCCCACTTTGACTCTACATCGTGCTCGCTTCAAATTTGCCTGCATAACGTAACGCTTTTTTCGTCCGGCAAAAGTTGCTTTTTTTGGTGCACAATTATCGTATACTTAAAAACCCATCAACACTTCTGGCTCATTATTCCCGGTCCACTTCCCGCGGTTTCATGCCAAACTACTCACCAGTCTTATTTGCAAACCTAACCACTCTCTAAGATAAAGCCCACCCCTTTTTGCTACTTTTACCGATATACTCCAGAAATAACGCATTTATTGCTGTCACTAACTTCCGTACCACAATCTCCAGACAGTATATGACACTGCGAAATTTATCTCTTGAGATTCCCAATAATCGACGACTCTGTGTTTGCTTGCTTTTTCTGCCAGCTCCGCTGTTTGCCCACTTAAGGCTGTTGCATTGCAATGTCCTCATCTTGCAAGGTATTGTGTTCCACTTTTGCACATCCGATAAGCTCTTGTGCCGCAGAGTTATGTTCTGTCACCACAAAGTGGTCCACCTTTTGTATCAAACATAAACTGGTAGTCTTCTGCCCATCACTTCATCGTTTTTTCCAGCTGTGTCCATCCTATTGTTGTAGTTGAGCACCACGCAACGATTTTCTCGATAATTCCTAGTTCATGCTGATGTATTACATTCCTTTTTTCTGAAAGCAAAACAATCCACTCGAAGCCCATATGTTTAATCCGGTCACTTCCTTCACCATCACTCTGGCAACCACGGTCCAGATGTGTAGTCCATTTGGTTCATCACACACACTCCGCCCATATCCGGCTGCCGAACTTTGCAAACCTATTCATCGGTTGTTGTGTATTTCCTTTCTCATGCTCCATTCCGATAGATCGTCTCAGACACTTCCGATACTTGATACTTTTTTTCACCACAAGAAGTCTTTGCTGAGAATTATCAGTATGTAAGTACTTACCTGTCATTCAACCGGTCATCCTTCTTGCAAGCCACGTTTCTGCCACTGTCGTAGCTACGCACCACACGTCGATATTTTTTTTGTCAGTTACCAGTTTCTTGCTGAAGCATTAAATTCCTTTTTTCTGAAAGCAAAACAATCCACTAAAAGTCTATATGCTCTATCCGGTCACTTCTCTCACCATCAATTTGACACCCACAGTCCAGTGTGTTGTCCGTTTCGTTTTATAACTGGCTCAACCGATATACGGTCACTGTACCCCAAAATTGCTATCCTCGACCGATTTTCTTGGTCTTTATGTATTATGCCACAATTTTTTATCGTCTGATTCTTCACCGCAACTCCTCTCATACATTGTAAAGCTCCATTGCTTGAATACGTCTCCTTCAGGAATGTTTCTTCTTCACGATATCCGCGTATCCGTCAATCTAGTTTAGTTCTCCGACAGGACAGTCTTTCTTCTGTGGGATTTGTGTGATTTTGTACCTATCTCCACCCACCCCACATTTTGGCAGAATAACTACGCCTACCTCCAGCCGGACCGACCACCTGACCTTGAGTTTAAATTCACCGGGCGGTATCGCAGCAATTGACTTGAATGCCTTCTCTTATATTCAATCGCGTTCGCATAATTGTACAGTCCCACTGTAACTTTCATTCAGCTTTCAACTGTACCGTTTGATCTTGCATTGCAGCATGCTTCGGGGTTATCCGAAATATACCATTATTAATTGTGTGTAGTAAAGTGGCACAATCTAGTTAGGAAGGGGGACAAGTGGGTGGAGAACCCAAGGTATATATATATATATATACATATATGTATATATATATATATATACAAATGTGTATATATATATAGATGTATACGTGGGTGCGATCATCAGACGGGTCATGCGAAAGCGGTCGGACGCAAAAGACTACGGCAAGGAAAGTGAGACACAGTGACGCAGCTGAGGATCAACGGTTAACGGAAAGAAGAACAAAAGTTAAGCACGGGCTCATCGGTGAGGCGGATCCTAAAGGCACATTGAGGCCATAAAACGTGAGACTAAAGGGGAAACGCCTAAGTGTGGCTAGAACTTTCAATGGGAAAGTTAGTATTTCGCCTAGAGTGGTCATTGAGCAAGAGTAAAGACCAAGTTCTGCATGAAATTACAGAAGAACCTTAGCTGGGGGATAGGGTGGGAGCAGAAATGGTAACGTCATAACTGGGTGTTGAGTACAGTTAGTGAGTCACGCTAAATGCGATGAGTCAGACTGGATTTTCCAGTTCGAAATCGCAGAGGTGGTGAGCGAAGTATGAGTGGTGGGACCTGGTGCGGTAGAGAGGCATTGTAAGCTAAGAGATATCGAGGAGCGTTGAGTTACTCACCATGATTTTGTTAATAATTATAGGACAGTAGTGAGTATATATATATATTGTATATGAAAATGTTATATATTTACACATATATATGTATATATATATGAATAGGTATAAATGTGTATATATATATATATATATTGGTCATATATAATCCGTAACCCTAGGCTTGATGTTCACTTGCCATTTCTTTTTCGCACTGGTCGGTTCTCGATATGGAGCGAAACATCGCTGATGATTCTGCCCAGTTCTGTGTAACGGTTACGAAGATGTACCCGAATTTGGATGCATTTAGATCCGATTTTCGGGACCAACGCGGAGGACAAGGAGACTGTCAACATGGTCCCTATGGGGCCACCACGCTTTGATTACCGTGTTGCTTCTCTGAAGCCATTTTGTTGTTGCCTTTTCATTTCTCTTGCATGTGAGTCTTGTTTCAAGTGCACAAGCCCGGGAATACTAGCTTCATATAGGGGCGATCATTTGCGAGTTTGGGCGTGGTATACAGAAAACTCCGTGCTTTGGTAAACATTTCGTGAGGATCGACTGACGTTTAACAGCTTCAGAAGATGGAAAGCAATTAGCATTCGATTCAATCCGTTACCCATATCAAGTAAGTTACAGTACTGATAAATACTGAAAGCATTGGTAGCAGAAGCGCAGTTATTTACTACTACTTTCAGACAAGAGAATCAGCTAGTTAGTTCAGTGCAACTTTGCTGCTAGATACATGGAAGAGAGATCGTACAGTGGGACATAACTATATATATATATATATATATATATATATATATATATATATAATATCGTTCGGTTACCGGTGGACGCGAAACCAAACCTGCTCTACCTCCACCCATCATTTACGTAACTCCTTACGCCAGTGGTGTACACGTAGGTAGAAAAAACAGCTTATGTATTCTGGCAGTTATTCTTTTAGCCAAAATTCACTTGGTTAGAACACATCGCCCAGTGGTCCTTCGTAAAGCGCACCACCACGAGGGGCACGTTTTTCACACAAAATAGGAATTTTGGAACAATGATAAGTGAGGACCACTTTTCCAAATAATAATCAAGAAACAGTCCAAGGTTTTCAAATTATTTCACACATGTTTTGCCGTTGCCAGCTAAGAATAGACACCCCAGTTCAATTTATAGTCAGCTATACACAAATGATAACCATTTCGTTGATCAGAATGATTTTACCAAGGAAAAATCGCCCATTTTTTCTCATTATAAATATAACAGGTAAGTCACTTACAATTCAGCAAGTACCTCGTATTTCACAATAAGCTTGGCAGATCAATTTCGTGTTTTTCAAAATTCGCGCCCCACAACTCCAGGATTCCGCGCCATTTAAAAATCACCAGGTCGGAACTTACCCCGCTACCCGATTCCGAAGAAGACCCTCAAAAACCCGCTTCACTGCAACCAGCGAAGTTGGAGTTACCAGAGGGAGAAGCCAAGGAAACCAACTGGGCTGAGGTGGTCGCAAGACCATCCCGGGCCGTCGGTGTGGCGACTGAAGAGGAAGGTATGTCCGCTGCGCACTTTGAGCCCGACAATGGGTCGACGGGTAGGAAAGAAATGGCCACCGCAGATACCTATATTGGCAAAAAACGGGTTGTCACTTCGGAGATTGCGTCCGGGAGTACCCCAGCAGTAAAACTCGCAATAAACTCAGTAGCGAGGACCAGGAACCGTCAATGTGGTACACCAACATCTGCAGTCTCCCGGAAAAAGGAGAAGTTGACGTCTAGGATCGCAGAGTCTGCTGTCGTTGTATTGACGGAAACTTGGATAAAGCCAGATACTGACATACTTTTTCAGGGATACGCTGCTCACAGACTGGATTGAACAGATGGAAGGGAGGGGGCGGAGTAGCACTACTAATACGGGCCGATATAGGCCATTGGTAGGCTCCGTGCATCTTGGTCTCTGGTAAAGTACAGGCCGGGTCCTGCCTTATCAGGATCGAGGCGCGAACAGTATGTCGTACCTGTATCTACTGGGCATCGCTAGCGGAAGATGAGGAGGACGTTGAACTTTTGAAAATACTGGAAGCAGTGCTGAAAGAGACAAAAGTGTTCGTCTTATTAGAGGATAACAACCTACGGGGAATTAACTGGGAAAGCAGGATCACCCCGAAGGCCCAACGGGCGACGAGTTTCTGCAGTGGGCCCCGTTACCTGAACTTACGCAGCATGCGACGCAGGCTACTAAACACAAAGGTGGACAGCACCCGTCTCTCCCTAATTTAATCGTAATGCGGCACCAGCAGGAAGCTGAAGGAATTAAGTGGAAGGAGCCACTGGGCGAAAGTGACCACGTGGTCCTTAAGGTCACACTAAGAGTTAGCAAGGCACCGAAGGAAATCGTGTTACTTCGGCGCTATGGGGGAATCAAAATAGGTGAGCTAAAGAGGGCAGCCGAGGAAGTCCAGTGGACACCGAGCCATGCAAATGCCTCTGTGCAGGAACGCTGGGAGGCCATCAAGACGGGGCTGCTCGTACTGACAGAGGGATTTGCACCTATGAGTGTGGTTAGCAATAGAAGTCAACCCCCATGGCGGAAGTCAAAAGTCCACAAAGCTATAGTCATTCGTAGGCATCAGTGTGCAGCGTACAAGCTATACTAAAGTCAAGTGGCACGGAACGGCTATAAGATGGCCAGGAACAAACCTCGAGTGATTCAAAGAGTAAAGGAATATGCCTTCGAGAGTCGGTTAGCTGCGTCGGTCGGCACAAACCCAAAGCGGTTCTGCGGTTTTGTGCAATCCCACAAGCGTATGAGAGAAAGTGTTGGAACTTCGAAAGGAGCACACGTACGACTAGATCTAAGCGACGAAGACAAGGCTGACATGCTCTTAGCATTCTTCAAGAGCTTATATCAACCAACAAATAATTTAGAGAAAAGAATGGAGGGCACACAGGCACCTCCAATACCCGGACTTACTGTAGAAGAAGAAGAAGTGTACTCGGGGCTACAAACCTTGAATAGAAATAAAGCCGCAGGACCGGATTGGATTCATCCAGGCTCCGAGGAAGAAGCTGTATGAAATGTCACTTAGAGAGGGAATTGTGCTGAGAGACTAGGGGAGGGCAACAGTTGTAGGAATTTACAAGAACGGACTCTGGCAAGGGGCCAGAAATTACCGGCCGGTTAGCAAAACTTCAGTACTGCGTTAGTGCCTCGAGCGAATAGTCAGGAAACAGATCTCTAGGCATTCGGTTCAACAGAGCCTCACATGAAATGCTCAGCATGGGTTTGTGGCGGGACGATCTTGTCTGACGAATCTCCTGCTATTCCTCAATGGGGCAACTAAGCACCTGGACGAGGGGCAGTCGATTGCTGTCTGTTACTTGTACTTAAGCAAGGCTTTTGGTTCTGTAAACCACAGGTTTCTGAACGTCAAACTGCAGTCTGTGGGAGTTGTTGAAAAGGCAAGGCAATGGATAAGTAATTTTTTGTCGGGGCGAACTTTTAGTGTTAAGGTGGGTAGTCATGTCTCAAAACCGGAAGGGGCAACAAGTGGGTTGCCAAGAGGCACGGCACTCGGGTCTCTGCCCTTTCTCATCCTCATCAACGACCTTGCAGGTGAGCTTACAAACCCCAATTTTATGTTTGCCGATGATGTCAAGATAGCTGGAGTAGATATAAAATTTGACGCGCCAGCAGTGCAAGGCAAATGGAACCTTTCACTAAAACTCACCAAGTGTCAATGTTTGACCAAAAATACAGGGGCTAATCAGAATGGCGTGGGTTCATTGCAAAAGGTCGCTCAAGTCAAAGATTTGGGCGCTATAATGGACAACAGCTTCAGGCCGTCGAAGCAGTGCACCGCAGCAGCCAATACGGCCAGGAGAGAACCCTTTCGGGTTAGATCAATTATGTCGTGTAGAGACCTGGAGAATTTAGTTCCGATATACCAATCCATAGTAAGGCCACATATGGAGTACTGCGTGTTACACATGTTTGAGCAATGCGTAGCCAAATTCGCAACGGATCCCGAAATCAAAGGGCGATTATCCGTGATGTTCTACGATACTAGATTATTGAATGGGCAATGGCACAAAAAAGATACAAACCTCAATAATGAGATCACAAAGATTCAACAAACGAGAAACCGAATTGCAGCTTGCGAGCAAGGAGCACGTGCGTCACGCAGGTCCAGAACAAGGATATGACAAAGCAGCGCTCTGGGCGCGAACAAACAACAATTGGTCTATAAAGACAAACAGTTCGTGAAGACACGTCAATAGTGTAAGCAAGTGAGTGATGTTAAGGAAAACACTGAATCGCAAAGGTTTTAGGGGGATTTTTCACGGCCTTTCGTTGCAATGCCACTTGGTCTTCATCAAACACGTTACGGTGCTTACAGTCTTTCGTTGACTTTGCAGAAATTCTTCTTTTGATTTGTGGTGACACTTGTGATTCCATTATACATCCGGACACACGCACATATCCAATACACGCTATGTCACGCAACCCCTATCAAACATGTGACTGTGTTCGCAGTTTGCTTTTGTTGACGTTACTGAAATGTCTTTTGCAGATGTGGAGGTAGCGGCGTTTACATCATGCACACACACACCCACGCAAGCACATACGTCCAGGGCAGGACGGTCTTCCAAGGACAATATCTGTGTTTCCCTTTCACGCCCGCATCGGTCAGTTGTTCTCGTGGAAGATGTAGAATAGCCTCGCGTCTACGTGGCCAACGGATTAGGTGCGACCATGAGTGGAACGCTAATGGCGAGCATTGGGCTCGCGCATTGACAGCAGGGCCTAGGTAGGTAGAAAGAATCAGTACCTTTCTACCAAACCTTTGACTCAGTGCATGCACTGACGATGTCATCTCGACTGGTGATGAAACGTTTGCGATCTAAACGCCAAGCTCAGCGATCAGAACATCATAGCAACGCTCCTGCTATCCTCGCCATTCCCCACCGTTCGTCTATTGTGGCGTTGCCAAACTTGGGGCATTCTGGTAGCCCACGGCTAACCTCACAGGATCTGCAATTTGGTTGCGCCGTGGCATCGCGTGAAATGGCGTGCGCATTGGTCCAGGGTTGCTATTTCGGATGTTCCCGTGCAGGGGTTTGGGCCTGGCTAGTACTGGGCTTGTTTGCCCGGTTGCTGTCCCGGATAAGTCGGCCAAATCTGCTTTCGGCTATCTTGGTTTGCTTGTCCAAGTATTTGGTCAGGTCTTCGAAGTCAGCCTCCCGGTCGCTTCGGCTTATCCGTTCTGCTTCTTCCGCCCACCAACCCTGTCGTTCGGGAGAGAGGTGACGGACTATGCCTTCCAAAGTGTGCATTGCATCTAGGTCAGCCCTGTAACCTAAATGGTCGAGGGCTATTGAGCAGTTCTGCATCTTAATCACCAGGTCGGCCATTGTGTAGACGTCGCCCTTGGTTCTCTACGCCTCTACCATCACGCCCTCTATTAGGTTACGGGCTACTTTGCAAGGTTGGCCAAACAAGTCCCTTAGAATCTTCCTTGCTCTTGTGTAGTCTTATTCCGGGTCGAGCATGGCACACCCGTCGATAGCTTCTCTTGCTCGGCCTCGGCAGTAGTGGGTAAGGTAGAGAAGCCTTTGCCCGAGGTCGATTACCTTATTTTCAACGAACGTCTCGAACTGCTTGACAAACTTGCAGTAGTGTTCAGGTCGCCCGTCGAAAACCGTCAGTTCTACTCTTGGCAAATCGATCGTTGGTGTCTTGTAGTCGACGACCGGCGTGGGGCTCCCTATCTTGTTGCACCCTGATCTATCGGAAGTGTCGTAGTCGTTGGTCTCCGGCTCACGCTCTTTCTGTATACACTTCTTTTCTACTTCCTGGGCCCGTTGTCCAGCCGATAATAGTTGTTGTTCTAGGTCTAATGTCCTTAGCCTATATAGATTGACATCTTTACAATCCGTATTGCCCTCAGTAACACATGAACTAGCACTGACAGGACTAGGCGATATAACATTAACTAAAGAGCCAAAGGTACCCAAAACCTCCCCAGCGAATGGCCGTATTACTTCCTGTCCAGATTCTAAAGTTTTCGATCCTTTTCTAGGCATTTTGCGTGATTTTCTGGTTCCAAATTGATCTATTGAGTATTGTTACACACGTTTGAGCAATGCGTAGCCAAATTCGCAACGGATCCCGAAATCAAAGGGCGATTATCCGTGATGTTCTACGATACTAGATTATTGAATGGGCAATGGCACAAAAAAGATACAAACCTCAATAATGAGATCACAAAGATTCAACAAACGAGAAACCGAATTGCAGCTTGCGAGCAAGGAGCACGTGCGTCACGCAGGTCCAGAACAAGGATATGACAAAGCAGCGCTCTGGGCGCGAACAAACAACAATTGGTCTATAAAGACAAACAGTTCGTGAAGACACGTCAATAGTGTAAGCAAGTGAGTGATGTTAAGGGAAACACTGAATCGCAAAGGTTTTAGGGGGATTTTCCACGGCCGGTTGTTGCCCTACATGCAAGCCTGGGCACTGTACTATCAGAAAGATATAGAATTTCTGTAGAAAGTACAAGTGCTGGCCACTAGAGTTATCGCTAGGCAAGGGTGTTTAGCTACACAGGGCCTCTCCTAGATCTGGTCTCGATGAAAATGCGGAGCGTTCGCGGGGATTTGATAGAAACCCTCAAGGTGATGACGGGACTATCAGGTATAAACCGAAAAGAACATTTCATTCCGATCCCAGAGAGAGAGACAAAATGGACACAGCCTTGGGTTACAATAGAAGCACTCCAGTCTCCGAGTTAGGACGTATTACTTCTCTAATAGAGTGATACCTTATTGTAAGAAGCTCCCGGAGGAGGTCATGATTACCACAGCCGTGAAGGCCTTTAAGAAAGCAGTGGACCTATGTTGGGTGGCAGCATATTTCGAATTATAATAAATAGCTTATAAGGTCAGATGCAATTTGCTCATTTTTCCACCTTTCTCTGCCAGGGCTGATATTGCAAAAAATTCCTGCCTTTTAGAAAAAGAAAAAATCAGGCAATGTTGAGAGCTACGGAGACTCACCGACAGCATAAATATCTGGACACACGATTGGCTCTAGCCACATCAAGTCCTATGCAAGCTGATCTGAACTGAACCATCCGTCCCACGCTGCATGCCCAGTGACTGACCCTTCTTTGCTGAGCCAGGAACGCTGCAGTAGGGACAGCGGGACAAGCATCAGTCCGGCTTTCCTTCCCGAACACCCTAGTCCAGTGTCAAAAATGGGAAAGCTTTCGGCCGATGAGTCCGAGAGCCGGCAATGGAGAGAGATTAGTAATGTACGCAGGGTGGGCGAAGCAGTACCTCCCACGGGGGATGTCTGGCAGGTGTACACCAATGCTTGCAGCACAGTTAACAAGAGGAAGGAACCCGGGGTTGAAATAACTGGAGCCGACCTCTTTGCGATAGCGGAGACTTGGTGGCACGAAATCGCAGCCACGGAGCTGCTATCCACCAAGGGGTACTGTGCCTACCGGACGGACTGAGATGATGCAGGGCGGGGGGGGGGGGACGCTACTGTTAGTAAACAAAAACCTTGAACAGCATTCTGAAGAAGCTCCGCATACCCCAAATATACGAGCTTCACTATGCCGCCTACTTCCTCCGGGATCTCTTATGGATTTAATACACGTACACTGCAGCCCAAAAGCTAATCCGGAGCAGGACCCTCCCATGTTCGAATATCTAGCCATGATCGCGTCGCAGGCTTCCCGGATTTCCATAATGGAGGATTATAACTCCCTCGAGACAAACTGGGAGAGCTTGTCATCTTTGGCTGACACCCACTGTGGTAGGAAATTATTCAGGATGGTGGACAGCGTACCACCCCTTCAGCACTTCAACCAGCCGACCAGGTTGAGGGAAGGACAAGCTCCGAGTATACTGGATGTGGTGTTCACCAGACACCCGGAAGAAAGTAAGTGGACCAGAGTTCACCGCCCCGCTTGGGAGGAGCTACCATGTGGTCATCTGGTTTATGATCCAAGGGGCTCCCCCCGGGGGTCAGGTAAGATGCGAAGGAACTTCAGGAGTCTGGACGTCACTGTCATCATGGAAGCACCAGATAGAGCTTACTGGGGCACTCATTATCAGACGGTGGAAGAGGGGTTGTCCGTCATCAGAGTCCACATCCTCAGGTTGACAGGTGAGCTCCCCCCACTGAGACGAGTCATAAGACCCAGCAAATCACTGCCGTGGACGAGCTGACCCGCCAAGGCGCAACTGGCAAAGCGCAGAGTGGCGTCGTTATCGGCCAACAGGTTGACACCAGAGTCTGGAGCAATACACGCGAGCCCATGAGCGTACCATGAGGGTGCATCGAGATATTCAAGCAAGATATGAAGCGGTCCTAGCAAGCAACGTAAAGCATGTCCTAAAGTTTACTATAACTACGCCCATTCGAAGGTCACTGCACTAGTCGCCGTGGGGGCGCATAGTCAGTTAAAACGGAGTGCGGTCAACGAGCCCTTATAAGAAAACTCAGAATCTAAAGAGCTTCTTTTGAAAGTATGCATAGATGAGATACCGGGAGACAGCATGGGACACTCGTAACCCAGCAGACTATCGTCATGGATGAGGTCATCTTTAGTAATAGTGAGGTTGAACTGGCGCCGAGCAGTCTGAATAGCAGTAAGACTGCGGGGCCGGGTGGTGTCCATACCGCCATTCTAAAAGCCCCGCCCAGCGTACTGGCTGAAACTCTAGCACAGCCCTTCAGCGTATCTCTGGACACCGGGGAGTTACGGGACGATTGGAGACTGGCGCGAGTTGTCCCCATTCACAAGGGAGGCAAACGGGAGGTGACCTCCAACTACCGTCCCCAGGCCTGCAGTGGTGTGCCGCAAGGTTCCGTGCTGGGATAACTGTTGTTCCTGGTATACGTGAATGATCTGGTAACCACACTAGACGGCCGGGGGTTTTCGTTAGCAGATGATATCAAAATAGCAGATGAGCCAACCTCGAGGCAACTGCAAACCGACTTGAACAGGATTGGTGCTAGGGATGAAAAGTGGGAGTCGCCACTGAATGCAGCCAAATGCAAACACTTGCTGGCAAGCGGGGAAGGCAGCGAAGATAGGTATGTAGGGGCGTCCGTCTCAGTCAGGATTGAGCCCACCGCTGTGGTAAGAGACCTAGACGTGCTTTTGCACCAGAGCTTCAAACCTGCAGAGCAACGCACGTCGCAGCGGTCAGGGCAAACAGGAACTTTCCAGTTTGAGACTAACTTTGGTGTCTAGAGAGACGGGAGTAACTCTTCCCGCATACGAGGTGACCGGAAGGCATCACTTGGAGATTTTTGTTCAAGCATGGGCACCGAGTCTAGTTAAGGGAAAAAGGTGTTAGAAGTTCATAGAAGGTTTACTCGGATGATAAGTGTGATGTAGGGGAGGTCGTATCAGGAAAGACTGAAGGCTCTAAATCTGTTCTTCCTGGATCATCGCAGGCAAGGAGGGGATTTGATAGAGTGCTAAAGGTTACATAAGGGAGTAGCTATGACCGAAAGACCTTTGGTGTTTCGTTGTTACAAAGTTGTACTCAGGGGACAGGGGCATAGCTTGGAAAAACCTAGGGCAAGTAGGAGAATAAGGGAGTTTCTTTTCCCACTGCGTCATAGACAGTTGGAGTAAGTTGCTTCCACATGTGGTGACGGCGAACTCCTTCGATGCCTTTAAGCACAAACTGGATGCTTGCTGGGCAGAGGTATTCCCAGACTATTATCAGCCATCCTGGGAAGCTTTCTTTTTTGTTCTTATCATCCTTTCTTTTCTTCCCTCCCGAGTAACTGTCTTATACTGCATCCATCACTCCGGTGTTTCCCTACTCTAACCTTCTCTATCACAGCATTCATATCCACCTACTCGCCATCATTCCATGTTAACATCTTTGCATTATTCGAGGACTCGGGTTATGTCTCACATGGGTGCAGCAATGAATTGAGGCGGCGAACCTAAATAAGCGTGAGGTTGCTGCTCCTCAGAGCAGGCCTGTTTCTTTTTCTCGCCCCTCAGCTACTACAAAATACCAGATTGTATTGGTTACCTGGAGGTCGCAGCATGGCGGGAGCTCCTTGGGCTTGCAGTGCAAGAAACTGGACGTTTGCTGGCCCAAGCAACAAGTCCCGTGACCTGACCTGACATGACCTGACGTGAATCTCAAAGGTCTGACAAAAGTGTACGTTAACGGCCTGAACTGCGCTACACATTGGCTCGAAGCTGCATGGTAAATAAGCTTTGGAACAGGAAGAAATTATTGAGAAAGGGTAGGGGAATCTGTCGTGAACACCTCGAAAATGAAATGGTCTATTGTTTTGTGTATTTAAGCGGAGAAACTGACAGATGAGCAAATTTCACTTTGTTACCTGCAGACCATTTGGCCTCACCCTTATTTGTGCACTTGTGCTACGTTTTGAGTCCATCAACCTAATGTCTGGTTCATCTTGTTACCTCTCACTGCGACCTCCATTCACTTTACTACACTTCAGATGCCAGCCTCAGCTTGGGATAAAAGGATGCTTCCTTGTCCCTGGCAAGAAAAACCCAAACAGTGATGCTAGGGAAGTTATGTGTGGAAACACGCGACCCACGGACAGCCCTGTAGGTAAGGACGGAATCATGTGCGTAACGTTTGGTTCATGGTTTCTCAGGGAACCTGGAGGGCTGGCTGAGTAGCACTACTCAGTGTACCGCAAATACTTAGCACTGGCTTGGATATGTCAAGACTGTAAAAACTAGCTCCGAGAACGCTATAAGCCCTTGCTTACATCTGAGGTCAGCGTGAGCGTAGAAACAGACGGCCCGCATTGGGGGGCAGGAGAAGCCACATAAGTTTGAGACAGGCAAATGATTTACTAAATGAGGTTAAATGTTCTCCGAAGAATCGCGGGTAGGCGAGCCACAGACAACCGTAATCAGGGCTAAAGCAGAGGACCCGAAGCTGCTTATAGAAGAGGAAGAGAGAGTGTGCATAACCGAAGCCTCGGCTGCCCAGAGGAAGAAGCACCAAAACAAGAAAATAGGAAAGGAGAAACCACGGAGCAGAGGGTGACTGAGGCGAAAACAGAAGTAGTCCATAGCAGATGAGAAGCGTCACATTCTTGCCGCCAACGAGAGGTGGCTTACATCGGACGACCTTAGTGGCGAAGTACCTCAGTGGTTACATACTGGCCCCTGAAGACTCAGTGAGAGGTGAAGCAGGTGGTGCAGTACGTTTTCTTAGTTTTCTGTTACCCCCAGACTTGGTCTTATATTTAGATCCCAGTCCTCTTTAGACCGCTTGTGGGCCAGAATAATTCTTCCTTCTGATGAAGTCCTTTGAGTAGGGGTCATCTACGGGGCTCCGGCCTGCACTGCCGAATCCGGCAGTGCGCTTGAAGTTAGGGCCGGGCCCCCTTTTATGCGTCCTTACACGACGACCTTATTGTCCCCCGGGCGAACCGGGTTAGACTTCACTGTTCAGAGAACTGCCTTGGTGAATCTCCGGTTAGGTTGATAGCAGAATGTATTTAGAACCAACACTCCGGCTTAACACCAGATACAGATAGGGACAAAACTCACTTCTTTTAGATCCCGTCAGCACCAAAGAGAGTTGATTATTTGGCCTTGTCCCTCTTCTCCTGCACTTGGAGAGAGTGACCACATAGTGTTGGAACTTGACTTCTTGCCTAGATGGCCAAAGTGGGGTTCCTTGAATGTGAGCGTTAGGTTTTTCAAACGGGCCGATTTTCGACAGATCATAAATCACCCACAGCTGCAGTTTGGGAACACCAACGGGGAACTGTGAGCCGATGAATTCAAGGGGCTAATCGGCCATTTCCCTGGTTCAGCCGGACACCTGTTTGTTCCAAGAGCTCGCGAGACCGATGGGAAGAAAGACCCGCCTCATGGAAATTTACGTCTAATACTAGAAGTGGGCTTGCCCACGCTTGCCGTGTATAGGTCCACAGATCTAACGACTGATGCAAACTACAGCATAGTAATCAGAAATCTCTGCAGGCCGAGAATCAGGCAATACTTTCGAAGCCAGCAAAAATATTTCCCTGCCCGAGCGGCAAACACTAGGTTCATTTTTACCAAAACCTCAGGAGTGCCCGGTAGTTCTCGACATCTTCCCTTGCCTTACAATTACTAGGCTGTCCTCCATCTACTTCTTCAGAAGTGGCAAGAGACTTTATGTCCCACCTCAGCTCCACCATTAATGATTCTCCCACGGTTGTGCACCTAGTGATTCAAAACCCTGTTGTTCACTCGCCACTGGAACACACTGGTCTCTCTTTCACTGACGTACGCAAAAAGCTGTCTTCTTAATCCCCACAGTTTTACAGGTCTGGACGTAATCCACCTTGGAAATCTCGAAAAAGCAACCGAGGCCGTGTCCGTTATCTAAACTCAGCTTTTAAGTAAATGCCCCTACTCGGGTGTCCTCCGCAACAGTTGGAGTGAAGCAAAAAAACTCCAAATTTCAAAGAAGAAAGCTGTCATCTTCCGCGTAGTTGCAAACCAGTCATCCCAGTTAAAGAACCCTGCAAGGTCACTGGACTCATTCTGGAAACCACCATTGCAAATCATCTTAAAGAGCATGGACTACATACCCCTTCACAGCACGGTTTCCTGCAACACAGAGCCTGCTTCACAGACAACCCAGCACGGATACCTCATATTCTCTTTGAATTTGACAAGGCCTTTGATAAAGTCCCCTATGATCTCCCGCTGCTAAAGTAAAAAGGTATGGCGTCGCGGGTCAGCTGCATTCAGTGGCACGCAGCTTTCATACAGGTCGATCCTTCTTGGTTAGAATAGAACCGTCCTACTTCTCTTCCTCCTCGGTCTATATCGCATGGTCTTAGGGATCGGTACTTGTTATCTCTCTTTCCCTAATGTATATTGATGACGTAACTGATGTCATTTCCGCCAACATAGCAATGTATGCGAACCATGTGACCTAATGGGGATTTGATCCAATGGACGTGCAGGTGGTCATGGTTGCAAAAAACGCTGTTCTTTTAAGGGAAACGTGCCTGTCATTGACGATTAGTTTGCCGCGGTTACATTTGACAGAACCCACGACCACCATTTCTGGATCAGTAGTAGTGTCCAGTTCTGAAACGTAGGCCAGAACAAAATAATGGGATTTCGTCCTAGTGCGAACCAGTTTTTCTTCTCACCAGGGAATGACCAGCCGATCTGGTTACCGAATTCTATATATGACTAAGATTTTCTTCCCTCGTATATCGAAAGGAGACTTCCATCTCCCCTGTGAAAATTACATCCGTCCTATGATAGAATATGGCAGTCAGGTGGTACAAACCTTTTGTAAAGGTCGGTTGTAGAAAATCCCTCAGAGACACTATAATTTCGTGTTTTCGTGATATCAACCTCTCCCATACACTATTTGCATGTTTCCGTGCACTTTACACTCCTATAAAACAACCCTTGTTTGTTTGCGTCCAACGCGCTATCTTGTCACGCTCAATCTTGGATCTGCGTGATGCACGTGCCTGTCTCTCGAACGCCGCAAACCTGGTTCTGCATCTGCGTGACCGCACAACTGAGGTTCATGTTTTGTTATTGCAAATCTAATAATCCAGTATCGCAGATTTTACGGATCAACCGTGCTTTGGTTTTGGAATTCGTTCCAACTGGGCTACTTATTGCTCAGAAGCGTGCTACGAAACTCAATGAGATCAACTTGAAATGAGAAAACATGCAGCAAGTCTGGAAGTGTATTGGAGCTATCGGAACCTGGGCAAGAAGTAATTCGGAGAGTCAACGGGGAGGGTTTGTGTACCTTTGATTCTATAGTTAATATCAGATTACATAGTCCTGCCAGCGCCAGTTTATGTGTTACCAAGTGTTCTACTGATTGCATAAATGTTGATTGTTTAAGTTGGGGATATTAGACATGGAACAGCTGCTGTCATTCCTAGGCAGCAGGCCCAGGGTGCCAAGTAAAATTGCGCAAAGATCGATGGTGAACATAAAACTAGTGACAACTATCCCTTCACCTGTCCAGGGCGAGTAGAAGCGGGAAGCTCCAAGTCGGACGTCAAACCTTCAACGCTGGTGCAACCAATGGTCGATTTACCAAGAGTGGAGCTGGTGGTTTTTGACGGACGGCCTGAGCAGTGCTGGATTTTCATCAAAAAATTTGAAACCTCCGTCAAAAATAAGGTAATCCACCCCGGACGAAGGCTGCTCCACTTGACACGCCATCATCGTGGTGGAGCCAGAGAAGATTTTGATGGGTGTACCATGCTCAACCCGGAAGAAGGCTATGCACGGGAGCGGACAATCATGAAGGCCCGTTTGAACAGCCATTCAAGGTTGCTCGCAATCCAATATAGGGCCTGATATCAGAGGCCAAGCGAGCAAAAAGCGAAGTTTACTAAACGTCGATCTCATCATAAAGATGCAGAACTGTTTATTAGGGCTCCACCTTTTGGGATACGGAGCTGATATCGACGCAATGCGCATATTAGAGAGGCAAGTTCGCTTCCTGTCTTGCAAGCCGCAGGGTTGATGGGCGGAAGAAGCGGAATGCATAAGCCGGGTTGATCATGAGGCCGACTTTGAGAAACTGACCCAATGTTTAGACAGACAAACCTGGATAGCCCTCAGCAGGTTCGGTCGACCCACCAGTGCTAGTAACTGGGCAAACGGACCCAGCGCCATTCAAGCTCAAAAAGCTGCACGGGAACTCCCGGAACGTCAGCCTTGGACAAACACGCACGCTATTTCAAGCTAGGCCGTAGCCTACCCGATCTGCAGGACCTCGACTCCAGTCACGGGCTGCCAGGATGTTCGAAGTTCATCAGAGCCACGGTAAACGAACGTTAGGGAATGGCGGGGACTTCAGGAGGGTGTCTTATCTGCCTTAAGACCATACACCGGGCGTCAGCCTGCCGTACAGGAACGAGACGTGGCCATGATGGTTGTCCAGGCAGACACCACCGATTACTGCACCAGGTGAAAGAAGGTACACCAGATGGGGACACAAAGCAACGTGATCTGCTCAACATCACGGTCTGCCAACAAACCAGTACATCTAGGGGCAGCTGCCGTGGGAGTGATGACCCCTAACGGGATGGTCATAGCATTGGCCTTCTTCGGCAGCTGATCGGACACCACCGCGATGGAGCTGTTTGGCGATAAATACGGACTTACGAAGAGCAAAGCAACTTTCACGATCAGCATTGTAGGCGGAAAGGAAGTGATAACTGCAGTTCGGTTGAGGTTGCAGCTCATCTCCCTAGATACCAACGAGTAAATCGAACCAGCCGAGGCTTTCACATCGGCCAACCTCCCCGTGCAAGCACCAAGGTCTGTGAGTGCAATTTTAACTAGGTGGCCCCACTTACAAGAGGCAGCCGTCTTGGACTGAGAGGATGACAAAGTAGGCCTTCTCACCGGCTGCGACTTGATGGGAGCACATTGGGTACCGAACCAGAGGGTAGGCCGTCCCCGAGTACTCTATGCCGTACGCACGACATTAGGATGAACACTATAGTCCCATCCGGTGGGAGTGGCTGCATAAAGTGCTTTGTCGGCTGAAGCGGGCCACACAAAGTACCAGTTGCAGCCCCCACAACAAAAGGAGCTTCATGACCTCGGAGACGACTGTGTAAAGAACAAATACTGGAAATCCTTCCAAATGTTCTACGTGCTTTGTGAATTTGATTATATTTAACATTACCTTGAAAAGCTCTCTCAAATGCCACACCTCTTTCACGTTTATTTATCCATGTTAGACATTTGAATTTGGCCTTGAACCGTTTCTGACCGTCGTGCTTGAACCACGGGGCTTTGAACCTATGGGTTTTATTTTGAAGTCTATTTGGCCGCATACCTGAGGTTTGTATATATTTGTAACCTTTGTGAATTTCAATTTAGTACCGTAGAAACTACGAGCCAATCTTGTTCTGGTCTTGGCATTCGTTTGAATTGGCTACTTATGCTCGATTTGCGAGAATTGAGTTGCAGATGGGTCATTGTTATCTCCAGATCATCTTGCGCTGCCGCTAGCACAACAAAGAACCAAAGGCCTCAAAAACCAGTTCGATGTTCCCTTTCTTTGGAGTACACAAGCCGACCCTTTGACTGACAACTGAGTTTACACCATTCAAAGACTTCTGCCCTTGAAAGAACATTTCGGCCGTGGTTAAGGTCTCTGGAAACGGTACACAGAAGTAATGATGCTCAGGGAAGCTCTTGGCTGCGTGAAAAACTCGCCTGCAACCACAAACTGCCGAGAAGGAGTGTGATATTCGCATCATCATTCGAATCTGCATCTCAAGAAACCCGAAAAGCTGCGGGTGGTCTTCGATAACGCAGCCATGCTCCAAGTCACGTATTTGAGTGATCATCTTTCAAACGGGTCCGAATGGACCACGCCATTGATTGAAGTCTTGCCCAGTTTCAGGTTAGACAGGGTGAACTTGCCAGCCGACATCAGAAAAATGTTTCTTCAGGTAAAGGTATAGGTGGGAGAACGAGATGCGGCGTGGTTCTAAGGGGGGCGGGACGACCTGAACTAATCGTTGATTATTTATAGATTGACAGCCTACACCTTCGGAGCCATTTCATCACCATTTTGTGCGAACTTCGCCCCCCACGAGCAACCGCGAAAGAACATGGAGCTCTGGTCCACTGGTTGGCGATAGACAGCGTCAGCGGAAATTTCTACTTGGACGACTACCTTGTGTCTTTTGATGATGTCGTTTCGGCCCTGACACTACATAGATGTCCAGAAAATGCTAGAGAAGGCGAGTTTTAATCCCATGGAATGGACGTCGAACGCGTCGGAAGTACCTGAGGCCATTTTGCACCACCAGGGGGTGGAAAGGTTTCGAGATGTGGACAGTTATCCACTCTCCACTGAAAGCACTCTGGGGATACTATGGAATGCTGAAACGAATGAATTCGTATTTGAGCCTGACGTCCACGACCAACCAGCTATTCGTCGTGGCATACTATCAGACGTCTCTAGCCTGTTCGATCCACTCGGATTTGTTTCTCCCTGGTTGGTACTCAGGAGGACCTTGCTGCAGCCGCTCTGTCGTGAGAAAGTCGATTGGGACCAGCCATCGGATCGAGATCGGCTGGAATGGGAAGAGCTCTTGCTCACTTTAAAGAAACTAGGAGACATACGGCTCCCCAGATGCTTGCCCTCTGCTCATCCAACCCAAGCGGGAGAGTTACACGCCTTTTCAGAAGCTTCCGAAGTTTGGCACGAGGTCTTGGCGCATGAACGACGGAGCCTGGTAAATGGAAAATACACCACGAGGATTCTGTTTGCCAAGGCTCGCTTTGCTCTACTGAAATCGGTTTTGATCCCGCTTCTCTAACTCAGTGCAGCAGTGTTGGCAGTAGGGGCGGTACAAGCTGTAAAGAAGTGTTCCAACTTCTGTAGTTGATCAGCTAGATTTTGGACAAACCCGACATTAGTGCAGTTCCACAGTAACAGCTTCAGTAGTCTTGTTAGTACTTTCGTCGCTAACCGGCTGATGATCATGTACGGCAAAATTGCTATGAACCAGTGGAAAGATGTCAAGCCCGCCGACAACCCGGCCAATCTGTGCTCCCTAGATGAGACCATCTTACGTCAACTAGACCCTTGGAAGAAACGGCCAAAAAACCTGTTTGTGCCTCAGCAGGGCTGGCCCATTTTATGAATTAAAGCCAACTCTGGAATCGGAAGTGGAGATTAAAGGTGCGGTGATGACGGCGGCAGCCACCGAACCGGCTTCTATTTTACCACATCTAGCCAGGTTTTCCTCCCGGAAGAAGAAACTTCGATTACTAGTGTAGTTGTTTGGGTTGGGAGGCACTTGCAGGTCATGAAAGCAGTCTATCCTTTCTGAAGTGCACAGGTAGGTCCAATGAATCGTGATGACCTACGATCCTCTGAGTTTGATCTATTCAAGAAGATAAAATTCGGGGCCTTACCCCGAGATCTCAAGAGTGCCGGTGGAGTGAAGGCAAAGAGATGATAAAACATCATTTCCAAAACACGACTTGAAGCCTCTGAGTCCAAAACTCTGGTGGATTACTACGGGTAGGTGATAGACTGGCCACCCCCTACCTGAGTTTTGAAGAGAGGTACCCCGTATTATTGCCGGTCCGGTTAAGCATGATAAAATCGATGATCCAACACGTATATGCCGTAGATGGACATACCGGGGGAAACCGCGGGTTGAGTGTCATTCGAAAGCAGTCTTGGATAATGATAGAAATGTCGACCGTGAAACTCGTAATCAGAAGTTTTGCACACTGTAGTGGGCTCAATGCTATCACGGGAAAATAACTTAGGACTCCTCTGCCCGAAAGTAGGGCGACCTCGGGGTGGTGATCTTTCAGTACCACCGGGTTTGACCATTTCGGACCCTTGTGGGTCAGGTGCGAAAAAAGGCTAGAAAAGAGATGACGGTGAGTCACGGTGTGCACGAAATCTCGCCCAGTACACTTGGAGGTTACGCATTAGATGACAACTGAATCCTTCCTCCGGGCCCTGCAGAGCTTTATCAACCAAAGAGGCATACCAGCGGGTATCTACTCCGACAATGGCTCGAACTTTGTGGGAGCTGGATGAGAGCTGCAGCTTTGGCACCAAATTATAAATTGAGGTGAGCTGCAGAACCAAACCGTAGTTTGTAATATCCGACACACTCAAACCCCCGCAGGCCAGTCACCGCGACGGTGAGCTGGTGGACCTGATCGGGTCCACCAGAAGAAAGTTGCTGCCGATAATCGAACAACCGCCCGACAATGAAATGCCGAGCACAGTGGTGACCGAGGTCGAGGGGACCTTGAGCAACCGCCCTCTAGTTCCAGTACCTGTCAGCGACCCCACTTGTCTGGTGCTCACTTCAAACGACATGCTGACTTCAAGGTCGAGCTTTGAATTCAAAGGGTCAACAAGCCTCTGTGGCAGTTACGTAAACGGATGGAAGCAGGCGAATCATCTGGCCAAGGACTTTTGGAAGCGATGGCTGCGAGAATAACTACCGATCCTGCAAACTCAGCAGAAATGGCTCAACAAAGAAAGACAGTTCAAAGTTGGCAATTTACTGACGATCACCGACGAGCGGGCTCATTTTAGCACGTGGCCCTTGGGTATTGTCACGGAAGTTATCGGCAGCTCCGACGGACTGACGAAGACGGCAAAAGTGAGGACCGTCAGGGGAGTGCTGAATCGCAAAGTGGGCAGTACCAGTCTCCTGCTGGGTGAGGACGGACTAGTAGAAGCCATAGAATCAGTCGCCCAATAACATACATCCTCAAGCTTCGACCCAAATAACAAGCTCAAGCAACTGCTCCACAGCATCCATTTGTATGGCAACAATTCTCTGCGCGTTTGCTCAAACCCCCGTTTTGGTTAGCGAACACACTATTATTGAGTAGAACGTTTAACGCAGAATGCCGGTAAATCATTTAATTTCTTGAATGCCCGACCCTTGTGCATCACTCGCGGAACGGTTCCGCGAACCTTGATGACTGTTTTCGATATACACTTCCTACAACCCCAACAAGACATTCCATAGTGACCACAGCTTCTCGTTTGTCACTGACATTTTCGAAGACATTTCCAGTGGGTGGTAGTGGTTTGACCTGCGTACCAAAACACACCCGCATTCACATAACTCGCAAGCACTTGAAACACGTTTCCTCATCAATACGGAGTAACAAACCCTCACGAAATTCTCACCGGATCGCAGAGGTGATTCCGGACGCCAACCATCAACCCTCATCCGCTCAACATCTATTTCCAGTAATCCATTCTCACAGTTCAATTCTTTCCGCATTGTAGTACGAACCCAATGACTGGAACCCAGCCCTCGCAGTTGCCCACTTCGTCAAGCCAGCCCCTTTTCACCTGATACCCTCAACATTCTACCTGACATCACCTGCAACCAAGGTCTTTATGAAACAGAATGCAAGCCATCTACAGCCAACCAGAATTTGGCTAATAATTTTTTTTCACATATACGAAAATATTTTATCTTCACCTTCTTCCAGCTTCTGCCTAGCCGCACCAGTAGCGCTTGTCTCCACTAGTCCATTTCTTTGACGGCTCTTCTTTGGGAGTCCGTTCTGCCTCCACACACCATTCGTGCTCTTCAAAAGTTCACTGCAATCCTTGTGAAGCTTTTCGTCTTCATGTGAATTTCCATTTGACACTGAAATCAACTGCACAAAAGGTCCGTTTTGTTATCGACTTTGACTTACTTGCATTAATTTCACATGCTTCCCTCACAATTGGTTACCCTATGCTGGACTAGTGTTCTATATTTCGCTGGCATCTCTGACTGCACGTTGATAGCCCTATGCTTGCTTTAATTTTAATCTTGTTCTTTGACATCTGTTCCGCCCGGTTACTCGTTAGAGGCCGTCCAATTATCGCTCATATCAGCAATCCAACGTTTGTCCAGCTATCCACACCGTCCTCCCCGAATTCAAAACCGAGTTACAATTCCAGCTTCAACCATTACCACTTTAGTTCACTCAAACACTATATGACTTTTTTGTTGCATTTCGGTTGCTGTGTGATTCATAAATTTAGAAACTATGAATACCTCGCATTGACATGTACTGCTGTATTCTCTGATCTTGCTTTGTGCATGTCTTTTGATCACGGTCAAGAAATATACACTTATCAAAAATCAATTATCAATTAGGTGACATTGTTTCAACTTTTCCCATTTCGTTGTTGACCTCCATGAAGAAAGTTATGTGTGATCACTGCCGCGGTTTCTTCGCACACACACACCCCTTCACACAATTATTCCTTCACCACTGCCCTCTCGAAGATAGCACGGGGATTTGGAAACGACACGCCTCCCTTGGCGAGTGTGGCCGAGCAGCATTTCTCGTGAACAACGTAGAGGAGCATCTCACCGTCCTGGCCACCGGATCAAGTGCGACCTTGACCGTGTGGGTAGAGTACAAACGTCATGGGCAGTAGTTACGTGCACTGACAGCAGAGTCTAGGTTGGTAAGGGGGATCAGTACCCTTGCTCCAAGCTTTTGACTTTGCTAGGATTCGGGAGGATTCTGGTGGGCGGTGTAACGATCGGTTGTAGAAAATCCCTCAGAGACACTATAATTTCGTGTTTTCGTGATATCAACCTCTCCCATACACTATTTGCATGTTTCCGTGCACTTTACACTCCTATAAAACAACCCTTGTTTGTTTGCGTCCAACGCGCTATCTTGTCACGCTCAATCTTGGATCTGCGTGATGCACGTGCCTGTCTCTCGAACGCCGCAAACCTGGTTCTGCATCTGCGTGACCGCACAACTGAGGTTCATGTTTTGTTATTGCAAATCTAATAATCCAGTATCGCAGATTTTACGGATCAACCGTGCTTTGGTTTTGGAATTCGTTCCAATTGGGCTACTTATTGCTCAAATGCCTGTTACACCCGCCTTATCGTGGGTCGAGGCCTGTTGGAGCGAGTCCGGAGTAGGGCGTCGAGGATGGCCCAAGGCCTCCAACGTACCTCTCACGCAGAACGTCCGACTGAACAGGATCTCCACTTCTGAGATTTGAGGCGTACACGAGGAGGTCTTCTTTGCAGATTTTCTGGATCATTATTTTACGCTTGCAAGCCTAGAAGCTGTGATTGGGCATAGTGAGAAACTGTTTGAGTCCCATCCCTGCATATTCGCGCGCCTAAATTTCTTCGCCTACAGGAATATATTCTTGTGTATTAGTTTTCCACAAGAAATAATGGAGACGTCATCCAAAGGAACCTTGGAGGTTGCTTTCACATTCCTCTTTCCAGTGATCCTCAGTGCCGGTCAACCACCTCGGGCGATACAGTGACCAAATTTCCGGCTGGCGCACCTGGATGATAGTGCTGTATGGCCGCCTACCCATCGCTGTTCCCGCTGGCTCCGTTGCCTAAGTTCTCACGACCTGTCCGGTTTGCCCTGGACCAGATACCCTTATCGGGGGTGCTCAGCTCTCTGTACAACCATCAGTGAACACTCAAGCCAATCCCAACGGTGCGGGGCGCGGTCAGATCCACCGCTTTGGCCGGCCCACGTCGGGCGTGCAGGCCGCCTGCAACGATGTGCAACCACAATTATGCTGGTGGATCACACCTCCTGTGTTCACTTCACGAAATGTTTTTCAGGTTGGGTGTCTAGCGCATGGTCGGCCCCACCCACTGGTACCGGTTTTAGATTGTACGCTCCAACTCTGCTCGACCTACTGTATTCATCACTGTCCGTTGCGGACCGCATGCTTCTACCATTCTCCCGCCAGGCGTCGCTCATCTATCGTTATTGTTAGCACTCTTATCACGTCCCTTCCGTGTCTTACTACCTCTGTATGCGCACCAATCCGTCCTGTTTTTGTTTCTATCATGTTTCGCAATGACAAGCCCCACTGCATGATGTCACTGTCACCCCATCCATTTTACGGTGCCCAAGCCCGAACCATGTTCTGGTACCCATTTCGCCCCTGTCGGCTCCTAATCAGTATTCACTTGGTACCTCCATATGCTTAAAAAGCCCATTGATCGCATACCTCAATAGCTATCATTTCTCTTTTGTCCATCTTATGCCCCCACCATTACCTCCCCCGGGCACATCCGTAACCATGGCCAATCCCCATATAAGAACTCGCAGTACCAACTTTTGTATTTTTACGACCGAATATATAATCTTTTTACCGCTTCCATATTTTCCATATATGAATCCGTAATTCTTCTGTGGATGGTCCTCTTAGGAAGTGAACCGATTAGCGACATCTGGCTCAATCCCTTGGTGCAATGGCCTGTAAGCACTCAACTCCCCACTTCTATTTTCCCAACTCCGAAGCACAACAACTTTTCGTGCATTTTTGTTCTATCAAAGGCTTTCCCGTCCGGATACTTTTCTTCTTCTCGGTCTTCATCCTGTGTCATCTGCAGTGAAACAACCCGATTCATTACCTCTTGCCTGGTTTTTTCTGGGCAACACTCTCATCTGCTTCGTACATTGCTCGCCACGGACATCTTCATTGTACCTTTCAGGCTGCTCTGATTTTCCGCGTTCCACTCAGTGTAATGTTACCGTAACGTCATCATTCTCACCTACGGTTTCAAACCATGCGATCTGCCATTAAGTGATCTTTCTGATCCTCCACTTTCTTGTCTCTCTTCCATGTTATTCGCTTTTACAACTGATGCATCTTCTCACCACAGTTCTTCTGACCTACAAGTCACCCTTCCCCAGTGATCTTTTACACCTCTCCAACCACCCCGTACTTCCATTCGTTCCGCGTTCTCCAGCCATTTTTACGGCCATCTCCTTGCTGCATAATGTACGTCCATTTACTACTGCTTCACCCATGTTTGACCGTCACCACATATCACACCTGCAATAATCACACTCTTAGACTCACTCTTACCTGTTTTTATCCAGCCTTTCCTTCATATTCCCTCGTTTATCAAATTCTGGGCTTCCAAATTTGGTTCTCTTTTGCTGTTGGTCCCCCTTTTTCACCTGTCATAAACAAATTCATCAGGGTTTATCCAAGTTAATTACTAACCATTTGACCCAACCCCATATGTTTCGTCCAACCACTGCCACCTCCGTGTACCCTCTCTTCACTGCTATTTGCTCCTGCTCTGATATGTATTTATATACATACATATATACTTTTGTATCCACATATTTTATCTGCCTCCTTCATTCCTTTTGCCACCATGCCACCGCCCCTCATGACATGCCTCCATTTTGTCCATAACTCTGCCCCACATCTACCGTGTCTCCATCCTTCCGAGGCATTGATGCCATCTGACTCACTCTTTACGTCTTGCATTGCAAGCTCCCTAATTTAAAATTGACACCTTTCGTTCATTGCAATAACGCATAGTTCATGGCTACCTAGTCCCCAGCTATACAACTCAATCTTTTGTTCTTCTTTTTCCTCTTCTTTCTTCCTCTTTTCTTCATCTTTTCCCGTGACGATAGTTTATCATGTCGATTTTCAGTCCTCTTCGTGTAAAACCCCCAGGTTCCGTTCTCCCCCACTTGGCTGAGCCAGGTGCTCCACCTGACCTTGGCCCTCAAATTCACCGGGCCCATATTTGAGTCCATCTCGTGTTCACTTAAATTCCCTACATTACTCTTTACTGTGCATACATTTATCTCCCTCTCATATATCCCCTTTTCCCCCTACTCCATTTGTGTTACGGATTTTCAAATTTTTCATGAAATGTTTCAGTCAGTTTAGTCGCTTGTAAAATTTTAATCATGCGAAAGGCATGTTCGGGCGTCTCCAAACTAAACTATTATTATTATTATTGGTATTATTATGAAGTCAGGGAAAAATTGTCCGCAATCACCAGTGAGTTAGCCTACATGAAGAAAGTGAGGAGGAAGTGCACCTTGCCATGGCGGGACAGTCGCGCATGAAAGGCTTTCAAGCGAAGGCAGTCGGCCTGACACAGGTACGCCCGCCCAAGTAGGCACCGAGCCTCCCTGCAATACCGGAGGGCCAGAAAAAGGCCTGCGAGAATACTACTGGAATGCAGGCGAAGCTAAGATAACAGGATTACTGCGAACCTCAAGGTGTTTCTCAGTGTACTTCAGTCACATGTAATCAAAGGCTTCTATGCGAACAGCAGCGGGAGGTGTTAGGGATGGAAACAGGACAGAGAATTGCACGTGGCATGAAAAGGCCGAGCATCTGTCACATTTTTTTCAGGGTATAAACGGACCGCATCAGGAGGCGCAGGTAAACCCATGAGATAAGACAATCACTTCTCAGGGATGGCAGACGCCGAAGTTTGTGAGAACAATGCCAACGAAAATTAGAGGCTCTTATCATCGTCAAAAGCGGCATAAAATGATAAGATTCCTCCGGCAATAGCAGGGACGTTATCTGATCTATTGACCAAGCCGCTAACTACTCTGTTTAGCGCATCTCTGGATTAGGGTGAGGAGCCGCAGGACTTGCTTACATCCACTGTCACTATGATTCACAAAGGGTGTGACATGGAGGTTTTCGTGAATTATCGGCCGATAGACTTTATGTCAGTATTACTGAAGTTCATGGGAAGGCTGACCCAGGCCCGCATCAATAATCACCTGGAGAGCCACCGATTGGTATCACCTCACCAGCACGGTTTCATTGGGCGAAAGTCGGACTTGTCTAATCTGGCACACTGCCCACGTGAAGTAACTAGGCACTAGACAAAGGGGAAGGAGTTGAAGTCTGCAATTTGGATTTCTAAAAGTGGATTGATTTCGGTAACCATGGGCTATTGGCGAATAAGCTAAAAGAATTCAGGTTTAGTCCATTGATAAAGAGGTGGATCATCAGAGAATTCACTGGGAGGCGGTTTCAAGTGAAAGTACAGACAGCTTTTTCTAGCATGGGAAGATTATACAGCGACTTGCCGCAGTGATCTGTCCTGGGTCTCTTGATATTCGTCCCACTGAATAATAACCTAGCAGATGAACTGGAGCGTAACTGCAAAGAATTTACGGACGATATCATCCTTTTTGAAATGGTTGTAGTTGGCACAGTACAGAGAAATCTGGATGGAGTGTTGATGCGAGCCACACCAGGTCGTTCTGGGCGCTGTTATCGACATAGTTTTTAATCAGCTATCTTTGTCAGTATCAAAAGTAACAGCTACTCAGAAAATTCCTGTAACTCAGAGAAATCCAGGAAAATTTTTCCCGGCGGTAAATTCTGACCTGAATTTGTTTGGTTTTTACCTCCCTATCTCACTAGCAGCTCCTTGATATTGTAAAACGCCACGATCCGTAAAGAAGTCCCCCAATAATAACCCATCCTCTCATACTCCGATACCAGGAAAAAGGCTCATTGAAATTCCTGCAGCCCCGAAACAATCCTCACTTGGTCTCTGTGCCATTGTAGGCCTGACGGCGAAAAGAGCAGCACTTTTAAACCAAAGGGTTTCAAATATAAGGTCCCAGGCTCTAAAGTTGGGTGATGCTGTATCTGAACTCGCCCCCCTACCAGGCATCACTGATGGCGCTGAAAATTCTACCCCTCCTAGCCTGATAGCAACTGGCCAGTTTGTTGACCCTGTTGCTTCCGACGTTCCCATAAGAGTGAAAAACTTTCGCACTGCAGTCGTTTTCAATGTCTCAGACAGAATATCCCCTAGAATATCAAGCATACGTTGATGAATGCTTGTGGTATGGCCCACCTGCATAGTCAGATACCAAGACTGCTCCAGCGAATTCAGCACTTTGGCTGATAATCCTTATGCAATTCGCAGATAATCTTTCAACCAAATAGTTCATCGAAATGCCTAAAACCATGGCCAGTAATTGCTCCTATAAAACAGAAATAGCTGAAGATAAGATCACTCTTCAAAGAAGAATCTCTAGACTCCTCTAGATTTTCCCCTCGGGAATGACGCCTGATTATCCTGAGCCTTTCACTCAGACAGTCGGTCACCCTACCGCTCCTCCTCATGTCCCCGCCACTTTATCCTCGCTGGCGTCTTCCGCTTCTTCACGACCTCCCGCTGCCCCTTCATCTGCTCCCCCTGTGGACTGCTTGGAAAAGGACATCAGTACTGCTGATATAGACATGTGCGTCTATCCTCTTTTAATACCGTCCAGTGAAAGACGGCAGCTAGTAACTCGCCCCACAACTTCATCGCCTGTTGTGTACAACTCCAACTCTGTTTCGCTCTCTGTTCCTCCGAATGATAACCTACTCGCTCTCCAGAGTATTAGGTCCACCAGTCTGCCCACACATATCAAAACCCTCCTGTCATGTTAAATCAACTCGCATTAGTACACCGAATCTGGTTTCCACTTGGAGAATATCCCTTGCATCTATGCATTGGTGGTCTTCAAAATTTCACCGCTTTTGCTTCCTGCCGATATTAACATACGGCCTTCATTAGCCATCCCTTCTGCCTCACTTCCCACTCCCCACCTAAAAACTATTTTTGTGGCCCCCGATTCTAGATGTTTCATATTTGGTTTTCCGCCCAACTAACCTCACCCCTTCCATTACGCGCAGCTTAATCCATCCCTCTACACTCCCTGTTCCTCAAACATTTCCAACCGAGCCCTCTGCATCTCCCTTCAATCAGTGCTCAATTCCGACTGGCCAGTATATCTCCAGTGCTCCTAATCACCATTACCTGCCACTGATCCATCGAATTCCACAGGTTTTTCCGTTTGCTCTGAGGTTTTTCCTCCTTGGTGATGCCCAGTCTCTTTCGCAGTACCGTTTACTTCAGCCGGGCTGAAAGCCACCCGATGTGAGCCTCCAATGGCCTCCAC
Organism: Fasciola hepatica; assembly: GCA_948099385.1. Classification (NCBI taxonomy): domain Eukaryota; kingdom Metazoa; phylum Platyhelminthes; class Trematoda; order Plagiorchiida; family Fasciolidae; genus Fasciola; species Fasciola hepatica. The sequence goes on along the minus strand of CANUEZ040000031.1, from coordinate 13,121,979 downwards.
ATTCTTATATTCCCCTCTGACTATGATTTTCGTCACCCCGCAATAGCGATAGCATGTATTTTTCCAACTCACGCAGCCCCTTATATGCAGGCGCTACTTCTTGCAAGTGGCATTTCTCTAGCTCTATTCAGCAATTGTTCTTTTCTTGGTAGGCTCCTGCGCCTAAGATATTTATCCCGGCCTATAAATACTACCCTATCTTTATAATGGAATGTTGGCTGTCTGAAAGCACTCCTAACCATCCAGTATCTTTGCTAGGGTGCATTTTTCCAAGGATTAAAAGGCTGAACCTGTGTGGTGGTGGGTGCCTAGCCCATGTCAAGAAGTCTACACAACTACCACTCTTTTACTTGTTGCCCTCGGTTCTATTCCCCATTCTCCCTGGTCCACTATCAGCCTCGAAATCACTGTTTTTTACATTGGCTGCGTGTATAGCGCGCCAAGTTCGCCTGGTTCATTCTTTCCTCTTCTTATTAGATCTTCCGCATACCTCTCTTTCTTTCCTTCCGGAAAGAAACTTAGTTTCCTGCTTCAAAATCGCGAATGACGTCAGACTGCTCGGAAAGATTGTAAACGGAACCGTACGGGGAGATCTGGATAAAGTATACTGATGGTCGGTGGCTTGAAATTTTCTCATCAACGTGAACGAAGGTCAGCCCGTCACTAATGATAATCGTGTGCCAGTCTCTGCGGGCTCACCAGAAAACCAGATGACGCTTGCTCAAAAAGTGGAATTCGCAAAACTTGAAAGTGGTAATTAAAGTGAACTTTAAAGCAGGTAGGAAATGTAGGAGCGCCGCGGAGAAAGCCCCACGCGTACTTTACCAACAGAAGCACGCTGCAGGTTCAAGGAGACAAGAAACCTTTCTACCAATGCATTGAGCCATTTTGAAGCCCCTAATGGAACATCGCTCTCAGGCCTTAGGTTCCTTCATCGTGATAGATAAATAACCCTGGGGCGTGTACAGCGGAGCTTCACCGGGTGGCTTGGATGCTGAAGAGGATTAGGCTAAGAATGAGGGATGGACAGGATAAATCTATTCTCTTTGGAAAGCGGGGGACTAAAGGGGGACATTACAGAAGTTTTCAATTGTCAAAGGACCGAACACCTCTACTTGACCCCGGGGAATCTCTCCTTAGGCTTTTTGGGATGACAAACTGCGAGGGCACAGGATCCAGCTCACTTAAGACCGTGTTAGAAAAGGGATAAGGGGCCTATCCTTAGCTGTGCCTTTTGGCAAAGGGTAGTTTAAACTAGCGGAGGAGGTATCTGAAGTCTCTTTGCTGGATGCTTTTGTGTCGACTGAACAAGTCCTGGGAGGGACTGAGTGGTGAGGGTAGCTGTGAGAACCCTCTCCACCACTCTTCTGTCCCTCACCCTTTCTCTATCTTTAATCGTTTTTTCCCATGAAGCTACTGGTCAGACAGATTTGATGACCAACAGCTTGATCCTGGAGTGAAATCGGAATGGAGCACTGCAGCAGCTCCAACCCAAAATTTCCTGTTCCACCTTTCTGGAACTCGCCTAAGAAGAACAGAAGGCTCTTCTTAGAGCAAAAGCAACTGGAATTCAAACAGCTCACCAATGCAAGAAGCTAGACTATCTGTCAGATATTGGCCAAGTTCTGGAAGCCACATTAAAGTGAACTAATGGTCAGCCCTCAAATTGAAACAAATCGGATCACAGGACCCAGAGGGTGACGTGCCGAGCCTGTCAAGGTTCTTTCACCGGTACCTTCTCGGATCACTCGAAGCTGCAACAAATGGGGAAAGGAGTCTCCTTCGGTTATTCGGTAAGGGCAAAAGGAAGATGGGACCTTCCGGTGCTTCGCTCGAACCCGAAGAGCCCGGGCGAAAAATGAACCCAGCCAGTGAGTACCGTGAACCCAAAGTTTCTGAAGCTCATGGTTTTAAGTCGAATTGTCGAAAATCTTCTAACAAATAACTCAGGTTATTTCACAGTACTAATCCTATCAGAATTGAATTCTAGGTGCTTTTTGAGGCAGTGCACCGGTACTCGGCTGAAGTCAAGATAGCCCTGGACCTAGTGGTTATCTTGTTGTTTGAGTGCCCCCCGTGAGCTGGAAGACAGTTTACCGGATAGTGGGGCAATGGAGCAACAAGGGTTCACAATACAAATATTGATTGTATCTCGCATTTGGTATTGCCGGTGAACAGGAAGGTAGACCACTGTGCACTGCGAAGGTTTCAGCAGACAAGTCTTGACTACTCCTTGCTTTTTGTATTGCCGGTGGGCTGGAGGGCGGATGGCTGGACAAAGGAAGAGGGTTCATTTTTAATGGCACACACAATTCCGTCGTGCGAAATCTATCGAGCGTCAGATGGCGAGATTCTCGAACCACGCTTGTCGCGCGCGGCCTGAACCCTCCAAAATCCTTGCGATGGTATGCATTTGGTACTCCCGCCACCAGGTACTAACCGGATCCTAATAATGGCCCATGCAACGAGCACCAAGACATAAGTTTGGACGCATACCAAAAGTCTTCGGCTTTAGTATGAGTGGCAGAGGGGAGCCCCCCGTGTGAGCCTCGTCACGGAGCTCTCGAATGTGGTCTCAGGGAAGAGAATTTCCCTACTTATCAGCCAGAAAGTCATCTCATCTTCACCTGAAGATAGAAACGTTCACCCCTTCCACCACTTTCGGTGTGGGCGATTTCCAGATGTTGATGGCTCTTTAAGACAGCCTGTGCATCAGCGGCAAATTATTAGGCTCCAGCTTCAACAGCGTCAGTGTAACAGCCGGTCGTGGAAAATCCCCCTTTTTCCCTCGCGATTCAGTGTTTTTTCCCAACATCACTCATTTCCATACACTATTGACTTGTCTTTACGAACTGGTTGTTTTTCTGGACCAATTGTTTTTTGTTCGCGCCCAGAGCGCTATTTTGGCACATCCTTGTTCAGGACCTGCGTGACGCACGTGCTGTCTGCTCACACGCTGCTATTCGGTTTCTCGTTGTTGAGACTTTGTGATCGTATTATTGAGGTTTGTATATTGTTTACGTCATTGTTTATTTTAATAATCTAGTATCGTAGAATTATCACGGATAATCGCCTTCTGATTTCGGGATCCGTTGCGAATTTGGCTACGCATTGCTCAAACGTTCGTAACAATACTCAATAGATCTATTTGGAACGAGGAAAATTCACGCAAAATGCCAAGGAAAGGATCAAAGGCAGTCGAACCCGGACAGGAAGTAATACGGCAAGTCTCTGGGGAGGTTTTGGGTACTTATGATTCTTTAGTTAATGCTAGATCGCCTAGTCCTGTCAGTGCTAGCTCATGTGTTATTGAAAGCAATATTGATCGTAAGGACGTTGATTTATATAAGCTGAGAATAATAGAACTAGAGCAACAGTTACTTTCGGCTAGACTACAGGCGCATGAAGCAGAGAAGTGTACACAGAAACAGCGAGAGTATAGGACCAGTGACTTCGACACTTCCGATAGGTTAGAGTGCAATAAGGTAGGGAACCCTACGCAGGTCGCCGACTACAAACCACCATCGATCGATCTGCCTAGAGTGGAGTTAACGGTTTTCGACGGGCGAGCTGAGCAATATTGCAAGTTTGTCAAACAGTTCGAGACGTTCGTTGAAAACAAGGTAACCGACCCTGGGCAAAGGCTTCTTTACCTTACTCACTACTGCCGAGGCCGAGCGCGAGAAGCTATCGACGGATGCACCATGCTCGATCCAGAACAAGGCTACACAAGGGCAAGAAAGATTCTGAGGGACTTGTTTGGCCAACCTTTCAAAGTAGCCCGTAACCTAATAGAGGGCGTGATGGCAGAGGCAAAGAAAACCAAGGGCGACGTCTACACCATGGCCGACCTGGTGATCAAGATGCAGAACTGCTCAATAGCCCTCGACCATTTAGGTTACAGAGCTGATCTAGACGCCATGCACACTTTGGAAGGCATAGTCCGTCACCTCTCTCCCGAACTACAGGGTCGGTGGGCGGAAGAAGCTGAACGGATAAGCCGAGGCGACAGAGAAGCCAACTTTGAAGACCTGACTGAATACTTAGACAGGCAAACGAAGATAGCTGACAGCAGATTCGGCCGACTCATCCGGGACAGCAACCGAGCAAACAAGCCCGGTACTAGCCAAGTCCAAACCCCTGTACGGGAACATCCAAAGTACCAGCCTTGGACCAACACACACGTCATTTCACGAGATGCTGCGGCGAAACCAAATTGCAGATACTGTGGTACTAGCCATGGCCTACCAGAATGCCCCAAGTTCGGCAATGCCACAATAGACGAACGGTGGGAAATGGCGAGGATGGCAGGAGCATGTTTCATCTGTCTCAACACCACGCACCGGGCAGCAGCCTGTAGAACAAGGAATCGATGTGGTTACGAGGGCTGCACGGGCAGACACCATCGGCTGCTGCATCAGGCGAGAATAACCATATCCGAGGCGAGTGCCAAGCCCAGCGTGATTTGTTCAACTTCACAATCTGCCAGTAAACCGGTACGTTTAGGCGTAGTGGCCGTGGGAGTAGTGACTCCGACTGGGATAGTCAAGGCGTTGGCTTTCGTTGATAGTGGATCCGACACCACTTTAGTGAAAGAGCGGTTTGCCGACAAACACCAACTGGCTTTTTGGGATGACAAACTGCGAGGGTACAGGATCCAGCTCACTTAAGACCGTGTTAGAAAAGGGATAAGGGGCCTATCCTTAGCTGTGCCTTTTGGCAAAGGGTAGTTTAAACTAGCGGAGGAGGTATCTAAAGTCTCTTTGCTGGATGCTTTTGTGTCGACTGAACAAGTCCTGGGAGGGACTGAGTGGTGAGGGTAGCTGTGAGAACCCTCTCCACCACTCTTCTGTCCCTCACCCTTTCTCTATCTTTAATCGTTTTTTCCCATGAAGCTACTGGTCAGACAGATTTGATGACCAACAGCTTGATCCTGGAGTGAAATCGGAATGGAGCACTGCAGCAGCTCCAACCCAAAATTTCCTGTTCCACCTTTCTGGAACTCGCCTAAGAAGAACAGAAGGCTCTTCTTAGAGCAAAAGCAACTGGAATTCAAACAGCTCACCAATGCAAGAAGCTAGACTATCTGTCAGATATTGGCCAAGTTCTGGAAGCCACATTAAAGTGAACTAATGGTCAGCCCTCAAATTGAAACAAATCGGATCACAGGACCCAGAGGGTGACGTGCCGAGCCTGTCAAGGTTCTTTCACCGGTACCTTCTCGGATCACTCGAAGCTGCAACAAATGGGGAAAGGAGTCTCCTTCGGTTATTCGGTAAGGGCAAAAGGAAGATGGGACCTTCCGGTGCTTCGCTCGAACCCGAAGAGCCCGGGCGAAAAATGAACCCAGCCAGTGAGTACCGTGAACCCAAAGTTTCTGAAGCTCATGGTTTTAAGTCGAATTGTCGAAAATCTTCTAACAAATAACTCAGGTTATTTCACAGTACTAATCCTATCAGAATTGAATTCTAGGTGCTTTTTGAGGCAGTGCACCGGTACTCGGCTGAAGTCAAGATAGCCCTGGACCTAGTGGTTATCTTGTTGTTTGAGTGCCCCCCGTGAGCTGGAAGACAGTTTACCGGATAGTGGGGCAATGGAGCAACAAGGGTTCACAATACAAATATTGATTGTATCTCGCATTTGGTATTGCCGGTGAACAGGAAGGTAGACCACTGTGCACTGCGAAGGTTTCAGCAGACAAGTCTTGACTACTCCTTGCTTTTTGTATTGCCGGTGGGCTGGAGGGCGGATGGCTGGACAAAGGAAGAGGGTTCATTTTTAATGGCACACACAATTCCGTCGTGCGAAATCTATCGAGCGTCAGATGGCGAGATTCTCGAACCACGCTTGTCGCGCGCGGCCTGAACCCTCCAAAATCCTTGCGATGGTATGCATTTGGTACTCCCGCCACCAGGTACTAACCGGATCCTAATAATGGCCCATGCAACGAGCACCAAGACATAAGTTTGGACGCATACCAAAAGTCTTCGGCTTTAGTATGAGTGGCAGAGGGGAGCCCCCCGTGTGAGCCTCGTCACGGAGCTCTCGAATGTGGTCTCAGGGAAGAGAATTTCCCTACTTATCAGCCAGAAAGTCATCTCATCTTCACCTGAAGATAGAAACGTTCACCCCTTCCACCACTTTCGGTGTGGGCGATTTCCAGATGTTGATGGCTCTTTAAGACAGCCTGTGCATCAGCGGCAAATTATTAGGCTCCAGCTTCAACAGCGTCAGTGTAACAGCCGGTCGTGGAAAATCCCCCTTTTTCCCTCGCGATTCAGTGTTTTTTCCCAACATCACTCATTTCCATACACTATTGACTTGTCTTTACGAACTGGTTGTTTTTCTGGACCAATTGTTTTTTGTTCGCGCCCAGAGCGCTATTTTGGCACATCCTTGTTCAGGACCTGCGTGACGCACGTGCTGTCTGCTCACACGCTGCTATTCGGTTTCTCGTTGTTGAGACTTTGTGATCGTATTATTGAGGTTTGTATATTGTTTACGTCATTGTTTATTTTAATAATCTAGTATCGTAGAATTATCACGGATAATCGCCTTCTGATTTCGGGATCCGTTGCGAATTTGGCTACGCATTGCTCAAACGTTCGTAACAATACTCAATAGATCTATTTGGAACGAGGAAAATTCACGCAAAATGCCAAGGAAAGGATCAAAGGCAGTCGAACCCGGACAGGAAGTAATACGGCAAGTCTCTGGGGAGGTTTTGGGTACTTATGATTCTTTAGTTAATGCTAGATCGCCTAGTCCTGTCAGTGCTAGCTCATGTGTTATTGAAAGCAATATTGATCGTAAGGACGTTGATTTATATAAGCTGAGAATAATAGAACTAGAGCAACAGTTACTTTCGGCTAGACTACAGGCGCATGAAGCAGAGAAGTGTACACAGAAACAGCGAGAGTATAGGACCAGTGACTTCGACACTTCCGATAGGTTAGAGTGCAATAAGGTAGGGAACCCTACGCAGGTCGCCGACTACAAACCACCATCGATCGATCTGCCTAGAGTGGAGTTAACGGTTTTCGACGGGCGAGCTGAGCAATATTGCAAGTTTGTCAAACAGTTCGAGACGTTCGTTGAAAACAAGGTAACCGACCCTGGGCAAAGGCTTCTTTACCTTACTCACTACTGCCGAGGCCGAGCGCGAGAAGCTATCGACGGATGCACCATGCTCGATCCAGAACAAGGCTACACAAGGGCAAGAAAGATTCTGAGGGACTTGTTTGGCCAACCTTTCAAAGTAGCCCGTAACCTAATAGAGGGCGTGATGGCAGAGGCAAAGAAAACCAAGGGCGACGTCTACACCATGGCCGACCTGGTGATCAAGATGCAGAACTGCTCAATAGCCCTCGACCATTTAGGTTACAGAGCTGATCTAGACGCCATGCACACTTTGGAAGGCATAGTCCGTCACCTCTCTCCCGAACTACAGGGTCGGTGGGCGGAAGAAGCTGAACGGATAAGCCGAGGCGACAGAGAAGCCAACTTTGAAGACCTGACTGAATACTTAGACAGGCAAACGAAGATAGCTGACAGCAGATTCGGCCGACTCATCCGGGACAGCAACCGAGCAAACAAGCCCGGTACTAGCCAAGTCCAAACCCCTGTACGGGAACATCCAAAGTACCAGCCTTGGACCAACACACACGTCATTTCACGAGATGCTGCGGCGAAACCAAATTGCAGATACTGTGGTACTAGCCATGGCCTACCAGAATGCCCCAAGTTCGGCAATGCCACAATAGACGAACGGTGGGAAATGGCGAGGATGGCAGGAGCATGTTTCATCTGTCTCAACACCACGCACCGGGCAGCAGCCTGTAGAACAAGGAATCGATGTGGTTACGAGGGCTGCACGGGCAGACACCATCGGCTGCTGCATCAGGCGAGAATAACCATATCCGAGGCGAGTGCCAAGCCCAGCGTGATTTGTTCAACTTCACAATCTGCCAGTAAACCGGTACGTTTAGGCGTAGTGGCCGTGGGAGTAGTGACTCCGACTGGGATAGTCAAGGCGTTGGCTTTCGTTGATAGTGGATCCGACACCACTTTAGTGAAAGAGCGGTTTGCCGACAAACACCAACTGGCTTTTTGGGATGACAAACTGCGAGGGTACAGGATCCAGCTCACTTAAGACCGTGTTAGAAAAGGGATAAGGGGCCTATCCTTAGCTGTGCCTTTTGGCAAAGGGTAGTTTAAACTAGCGGAGGAGGTATCTAAAGTCTCTTTGCTGGATGCTTTTGTGTCGACTGAACAAGTCCTGGGAGGGACTGAGTGGTGAGGGTAGCTGTGAGAACCCTCTCCACCACTCTTCTGTCCCTCACCCTTTCTCTATCTTTAATCGTTTTTTCCCATGAAGCTACTGGTCAGACAGATTTGATGACCAACAGCTTGATCCTGGAGTGAAATCGGAATGGAGCACTGCAGCAGCTCCAACCCAAAATTTCCTGTTCCACCTTTCTGGAACTCGCCTAAGAAGAACAGAAGGCTCTTCTTAGAGCAAAAGCAACTGGAATTCAAACAGCTCACCAATGCAAGAAGCTAGACTATCTGTCAGATATTGGCCAAGTTCTGGAAGCCACATTAAAGTGAACTAATGGTCAGCCCTCAAATTGAAACAAATCGGATCACAGGACCCAGAGGGTGACGTGCCGAGCCTGTCAAGGTTCTTTCACCGGTACCTTCTCGGATCACTCGAAGCTGCAACAAATGGGGAAAGGAGTCTCCTTCGGTTATTCGGTAAGGGCAAAAGGAAGATGGGACCTTCCGGTGCTTCGCTCGAACCCGAAGAGCCCGGGCGAAAAATGAACCCAGCCAGTGAGTACCGTGAACCCAAAGTTTCTGAAGCTCATGGTTTTAAGTCGAATTGTCGAAAATCTTCTAACAAATAACTCAGGTTATTTCACAGTACTAATCCTATCAGAATTGAATTCTAGGTGCTTTTTGAGGCAGTGCACCGGTACTCGGCTGAAGTCAAGATAGCCCTGGACCTAGTGGTTATCTTGTTGTTTGAGTGCCCCCCGTGAGCTGGAAGACAGTTTACCGGATAGTGGGGCAATGGAGCAACAAGGGTTCACAATACAAATATTGATTGTATCTCGCATTTGGTATTGCCGGTGAACAGGAAGGTAGACCACTGTGCACTGCGAAGGTTTCAGCAGACAAGTCTTGACTACTCCTTGCTTTTTGTATTGCCGGTGGGCTGGAGGGCGGATGGCTGGACAAAGGAAGAGGGTTCATTTTTAATGGCACACACAATTCCGTCGTGCGAAATCTATCGAGCGTCAGATGGCGAGATTCTCGAACCACGCTTGTCGCGCGCGGCCTGAACCCTCCAAAATCCTTGCGATGGTATGCATTTGGTACTCCCGCCACCAGGTACTAACCGGATCCTAATAATGGCCCATGCAACGAGCACCAAGACATAAGTTTGGACGCATACCAAAAGTCTTCGGCTTTAGTATGAGTGGCAGAGGGGAGCCCCCCGTGTGAGCCTCGTCACGGAGCTCTCGAATGTGGTCTCAGGGAAGAGAATTTCCCTACTTATCAGCCAGAAAGTCATCTCATCTTCACCTGAAGATAGAAACGTTCACCCCTTCCACCACTTTCGGTGTGGGCGATTTCCAGATGTTGATGGCTCTTTAAGACAGCCTGTGCATCAGCGGCAAATTATTAGGCTCCAGCTTCAACAGCGTCAGTGTAACAGCCGGTCGTGGAAAATCCCCCTTTTTCCCTCGCGATTCAGTGTTTTTTCCCAACATCACTCATTTCCATACACTATTGACTTGTCTTTACGAACTGGTTGTTTTTCTGGACCAATTGTTTTTTGTTCGCGCCCAGAGCGCTATTTTGGCACATCCTTGTTCAGGACCTGCGTGACGCACGTGCTGTCTGCTCACACGCTGCTATTCGGTTTCTCGTTGTTGAGACTTTGTGATCGTATTATTGAGGTTTGTATATTGTTTACGTCATTGTTTATTTTAATAATCTAGTATCGTAGAATTATCACGGATAATCGCCTTCTGATTTCGGGATCCGTTGCGAATTTGGCTACGCATTGCTCAAACGTTCGTAACAATACTCAATAGATCTATTTGGAACGAGGAAAATTCACGCAAAATGCCAAGGAAAGGATCAAAGGCAGTCGAACCCGGACAGGAAGTAATACGGCAAGTCTCTGGGGAGGTTTTGGGTACTTATGATTCTTTAGTTAATGCTAGATCGCCTAGTCCTGTCAGTGCTAGCTCATGTGTTATTGAAAGCAATATTGATCGTAAGGACGTTGATTTATATAAGCTGAGAATAATAGAACTAGAGCAACAGTTACTTTCGGCTAGACTACAGGCGCATGAAGCAGAGAAGTGTACACAGAAACAGCGAGAGTATAGGACCAGTGACTTCGACACTTCCGATAGGTTAGAGTGCAATAAGGTAGGGAACCCTACGCAGGTCGCCGACTACAAACCACCATCGATCGATCTGCCTAGAGTGGAGTTAACGGTTTTCGACGGGCGAGCTGAGCAATATTGCAAGTTTGTCAAACAGTTCGAGACGTTCGTTGAAAACAAGGTAACCGACCCTGGGCAAAGGCTTCTTTACCTTACTCACTACTGCCGAGGCCGAGCGCGAGAAGCTATCGACGGATGCACCATGCTCGATCCAGAACAAGGCTACACAAGGGCAAGAAAGATTCTGAGGGACTTGTTTGGCCAACCTTTCAAAGTAGCCCGTAACCTAATAGAGGGCGTGATGGCAGAGGCAAAGAAAACCAAGGGCGACGTCTACACCATGGCCGACCTGGTGATCAAGATGCAGAACTGCTCAATAGCCCTCGACCATTTAGGTTACAGAGCTGATCTAGACGCCATGCACACTTTGGAAGGCATAGTCCGTCACCTCTCTCCCGAACTACAGGGTCGGTGGGCGGAAGAAGCTGAACGGATAAGCCGAGGCGACAGAGAAGCCAACTTTGAAGACCTGACTGAATACTTAGACAGGCAAACGAAGATAGCTGACAGCAGATTCGGCCGACTCATCCGGGACAGCAACCGAGCAAACAAGCCCGGTACTAGCCAAGTCCAAACCCCTGTACGGGAACATCCAAAGTACCAGCCTTGGACCAACACACACGTCATTTCACGAGATGCTGCGGCGAAACCAAATTGCAGATACTGTGGTACTAGCCATGGCCTACCAGAATGCCCCAAGTTCGGCAATGCCACAATAGACGAACGGTGGGAAATGGCGAGGATGGCAGGAGCATGTTTCATCTGTCTCAACACCACGCACCGGGCAGCAGCCTGTAGAACAAGGAATCGATGTGGTTACGAGGGCTGCACGGGCAGACACCATCGGCTGCTGCATCAGGCGAGAATAACCATATCCGAGGCGAGTGCCAAGCCCAGCGTGATTTGTTCAACTTCACAATCTGCCAGTAAACCGGTACGTTTAGGCGTAGTGGCCGTGGGAGTAGTGACTCCGACTGGGATAGTCAAGGCGTTGGCTTTCGTTGATAGTGGATCCGACACCACTTTAGTGAAAGAGCGGTTTGCCGACAAACACCAACTGGCTTTTTGGGATGACAAACTGCGAGGGTACAGGATCCAGCTCACTTAAGACCGTGTTAGAAAAGGGATAAGGGGCCTATCCTTAGCTGTGCCTTTTGGCAAAGGGTAGTTTAAACTAGCGGAGGAGGTATCTAAAGTCTCTTTGCTGGATGCTTTTGTGTCGACTGAACAAGTCCTGGGAGGGACTGAGTGGTGAGGGTAGCTGTGAGAACCCTCTCCACCACTCTTCTGTCCCTCACCCTTTCTCTATCTTTAATCGTTTTTTCCCATGAAGCTACTGGTCAGACAGATTTGATGACCAACAGCTTGATCCTGGAGTGAAATCGGAATGGAGCACTGCAGCAGCTCCAACCCAAAATTTCCTGTTCCACCTTTCTGGAACTCGCCTAAGAAGAACAGAAGGCTCTTCTTAGAGCAAAAGCAACTGGAATTCAAACAGCTCACCAATGCAAGAAGCTAGACTATCTGTCAGATATTGGCCAAGTTCTGGAAGCCACATTAAAGTGAACTAATGGTCAGCCCTCAAATTGAAACAAATCGGATCACAGGACCCAGAGGGTGACGTGCCGAGCCTGTCAAGGTTCTTTCACCGGTACCTTCTCGGATCACTCGAAGCTGCAACAAATGGGGAAAGGAGTCTCCTTCGGTTATTCGGTAAGGGCAAAAGGAAGATGGGACCTTCCGGTGCTTCGCTCGAACCCGAAGAGCCCGGGCGAAAAATGAACCCAGCCAGTGAGTACCGTGAACCCAAAGTTTCTGAAGCTCATGGTTTTAAGTCGAATTGTCGAAAATCTTCTAACAAATAACTCAGGTTATTTCACAGTACTAATCCTATCAGAATTGAATTCTAGGTGCTTTTTGAGGCAGTGCACCGGTACTCGGCTGAAGTCAAGATAGCCCTGGACCTAGTGGTTATCTTGTTGTTTGAGTGCCCCCCGTGAGCTGGAAGACAGTTTACCGGATAGTGGGGCAATGGAGCAACAAGGGTTCACAATACAAATATTGATTGTATCTCGCATTTGGTATTGCCGGTGAACAGGAAGGTAGACCACTGTGCACTGCGAAGGTTTCAGCAGACAAGTCTTGACTACTCCTTGCTTTTTGTATTGCCGGTGGGCTGGAGGGCGGATGGCTGGACAAAGGAAGAGGGTTCATTTTTAATGGCACACACAATTCCGTCGTGCGAAATCTATCGAGCGTCAGATGGCGAGATTCTCGAACCACGCTTGTCGCGCGCGGCCTGAACCCTCCAAAATCCTTGCGATGGTATGCATTTGGTACTCCCGCCACCAGGTACTAACCGGATCCTAATAATGGCCCATGCAACGAGCACCAAGACATAAGTTTGGACGCATACCAAAAGTCTTCGGCTTTAGTATGAGTGGCAGAGGGGAGCCCCCCGTGTGAGCCTCGTCACGGAGCTCTCGAATGTGGTCTCAGGGAAGAGAATTTCCCTACTTATCAGCCAGAAAGTCATCTCATCTTCACCTGAAGATAGAAACGTTCACCCCTTCCACCACTTTCGGTGTGGGCGATTTCCAGATGTTGATGGCTCTTTAAGACAGCCTGTGCATCAGCGGCAAATTATTAGGCTCCAGCTTCAACAGCTTCAGTGTGTGTCCCAGATTACAACAATGCCCAAGTGGTTCAAACCCGTTCGTAGTTCTGGTCCTGGGTCACCTCGCACAGCTTGACTGAAGCAAACGAAGTCGCCTGGTATCCTCCGATAGGTTTATTTGAACAGCCCCATTGCTTAAAGGCTACTTCTGTAGCCAGTCCCCACAGACCTGAAATGAGACGAGTAGCTGCTTCCTGAACCACTTCAAGCTTGGCCAACTCAACAGCGATAAACTGGCATGCGACTGCAGCGCCTAACTCCAACCTGGTTCAACATGTGTAGTTCATAGCAGCCGAAAAGCTTTATAAGAGTTTCCTGAAGGAACTTCGAATTGCCTTAAAAAGGCTCCATGCTGAGACACTTTATCTGCCTGGTAAATCTCTTACTTTTAGGTCGTTTGGCAGTGTCATCTTGGGACCATGCTGGCATGCTGTAGTTATCAGTGGAGTGCCTGAGAGCGTGTAGATTGACGTTGACAGTGTTGGATCCAAGCTCATGTGGGAAGACTTTGCTGGGTTTATCGGAAGGGCCCACAATTTGAGGCAATGAGTGAGCCTGTCGAATTCGTCCTGTTTGGGTAATTTGTCCGCTTCACGAAGAAATACACGTTATGTATAACCGTCACGTCAGCTCAAGCGATAACTCACTTCTGCCTCAGAACAGTGTTAGTCTGCTAGGAAAAACCGAAAAGGACATCAGCTGCTATTCGTAATCACATCAATACATAACAATATGTATGACTCACAAAATAAGAACGGAGAATGATAATCCAAATCCTTCTCTGCACGTGCGTGTGTGCATGTAAAATTGATCACAGTTTGGAATGTTTAAGTGGTTGCACATGTGTTCGGGACCATGACGTGGGCTACGGAAGCTTAAGTGCTTGCACAAATTGTTTTTGAACTCACAGGGGGAAGGGGGGGGGGTTGTAGAGACGAACGCTCACGGCCTCAGCTGTGGCTGAGATGCGACACTTAACAAGTCTTGATTGCTTTCCACAGACTTCGTAAATGTTGCGAAAAGCGTTTGTCACCTCCACTGAGTGGTTTGACTCAACGAGGTGTTAGCAAACCGCACTTGTAATTGTCCTAATTGCTTCCATGCACAGCCAGGCCGGGTAACGTTCACGAACGCGCTCGGATAAGCGCCCAGTCGTGCGACCAATGTACCTAAATCTACTGGAACAGGTGAAAGGATACACACGAAACGAGGTTGCAGAAATCGGCACTATGTCCTTCAATCGAAAACACACTGTCGGCTTGGAAACGAACAGGACCTTTAACTGTGCAGCGTAGAATGTTCTGTTGATTACTCCTGATAATCTTCATTGGACAGTTTCGGCTTCCGTGTCGCCTTTGAACGGCAAAAGCACATATAGTACCTTCTTAGCGGCTCCTATCTCTTTTGACTTGTCTTAATTTCCTTGCACAGTCTTGTCGATAAACCTTTCGGGATAGCCGTTCTTTAAGACCACACCACAGAAAAAGGGGCTCATTTCTTATTGTGTCTTCGGAGCAGAGTTTTCGTGCTCTGTTAACTAAGCCACGCATAAGATTCCTCCTTATTTTGGGGGGCACAAAGCTGTGAAAATGGATGTATTGTCCGTTCCATGTAGCTTTCCTATGCACCGACAACTGTACGGAAAAATCACTCCGGCGGCTTATGCATACCTCTGAATGCAATAACCTATCGTCTTTTTCTTCGTAGCGGGCAAAGGCATGAGTATTCCTTTCTACAACCCCACCTGTGAGTTCAAAAACAATTTGTGCAAGCACTTAAGCTTCCGTGGCCCACGTCATGGTCCCGAACACATGTGCAACCACTTAAACATTCCAAACTGTGATCAATTTTACATGCACACACGCACGTGCAGAGAAGGATTTGGATTATCATTCTTCGTTCTTATTTTGTGAGTCATACATATTGTTATATATTGGTATGAGTACGACTAACTGAAAACTAGCTTGCTCGCCACGCTGAATCTTCTCTGTGTTCTGTGGGGTTTTTCGTACAATGTGGGTTGCTCTCATATTTGCAGAATCGTTCCTGACAAACGATTGGCCCATCTGGTGTGGAAGCCTCTGACTTGATGCCTAAATCATGCTGAAGAGCCTCACCTGGCATCGCTCGATCCACGGTAGCCATCGGCTGTTTCGTCACTCAAGGTTCCGTTGTCTCAAGCCTTGGGCTTCGTTTTGCGCCATTGCTGAATGCTGACGCGATTTGGCTGTCTGACAAGGATCGGGGAACAGATCCCTCACTAGCCACGTCTTCAGATCTTTAGCTAAGAGTAGGCAGGGCGAGTTGATGCTTTTTGGGAGATCATTGATACAGACTACGAACAGCTGTGAACCAAGTATTGAATCTTGGGATTACTGGAGGTCGGGTACCAAATGCATGGTGTCCCAGAAGCTTTGGCCGCAAATTTTCGCACCCTCAGGTAGTTCCCAGTCCAGAGTAGTAACAAGTCAACTAGTCCCAAAAGTTCGAGCTTCCGGAAGGGTCGGTCATATGGTATTTTGTCAAATGCTTTACTGAAGTCGATGGAGGCAACATTCGTCAGATATCCTCCAACCTTTGCCTTTGCGCAGTGTTCTGGAGACCACAGTGGGCTGAAGGTGCATGAACTTGACCTGCAAAATTCGTGCTGTGCAGGACTGAAATAGTCGTGATGAGCAAGGTGTTCTGCAACACGATAGGCTGTAAGCCTGTTTATGGGCGCAAATAATGGCTACCGATGTATAGCTGACAGCATCAGCGTTGTCTGCGCCCATAAACATCGGCCCAACAAAGGTTTGTTCTCAGTCTTCCCGTAGTCCTCAAGCTTGCTGGTGACTTGTCGTGCAACTTAATGATTGGGTCTGCGAGAATCTGGGCCATCTCCTGAGTGGACTACATCCGGTCCGGGTGATTCGTGAGGCTCAAGAGATCTCAGAAAGGTCAGAAATTCATCCGCTTCAGTACCACCAAAGGTATTAGAGGCTGAGACGCCTACAAGAGAGGTTACCAAGCTTCATCACGAGTATACACCAATGTACGGTGACGTCCCAGAGCATCTGCCTTAGCCAAGTAAGAGTAGACCGTTGTCCCGCCTGCCATAAGTGCAGGTAAACCTGGAGCCGGTCTCTTTCGTCTTTTTGGATACGCACATAGTTGTTTTGATGCATGCACACATTCGGCTGCTAGTCTATCTTGGAATCTACATGGTTTAGCCATCTTCCGGGGAAAGCAATGGGTTAGTAGTTGTTATTACACGCCAAAACTCGCTGCTGCTTCTCGGTGCTGCCCCCAGGCTCGGTTTCTTTTTCGAAGTGGGCAGCGGAGCTCTTTGTCAAACCACCGGGGGGCCCTGTGCATGGGACTGTCGACGGTGTTTGCGTTCTCTTTTTAGCGTTCCCGAGTAGCATTGGGTGCTTTTGTAAGGCGGTTTTCTCGCTTATAAATTTTGTGCACCCGCTTAAAGTTGTTGTACCTGTAAGTTTCAAGGTTTTCTGCGCTTAGTCAGACAGCTCTTGAGCAGTGTTTCCCGCATTCCTTGTGCTCGTCAGCGTGCCACTTGTTTCTGACTTGTGTCTTGCATTCTTGAGCGAAAAATATGCAGTAGGGGGCACGAAGTCCGGAGTGTGCAAGGGGTGAGCCCAACCAAGATGCTTAGGAAAGACAAGGGACATCTGTCCCTTTATAAACAAAAA
This sequence comes from Fasciola hepatica, assembly GCA_948099385.1. Lineage (NCBI taxonomy): Eukaryota > Metazoa > Platyhelminthes > Trematoda > Plagiorchiida > Fasciolidae > Fasciola > Fasciola hepatica. The sequence goes on along the minus strand of CANUEZ040000031.1, from coordinate 13,105,084 downwards.
TGGTTTCCGGAGCCGGTCTGGGTTCCTTGCAAGGAGGCAGCCGGCCTAGACTTCAACCTGCAGGCTTAGGAGTAGGACCGATACCCATCAGGTAGTACCGCAGACATCGGCTCCAAAACACCGCTACCAGATAGTAGAAATTCGTGTGAAGAAATAGTAGGTACGCCATAAAGGACGGTTGCCGAAGCAAGAAGGACAGTTCCTACGGTTTTCTCAGCTGTCCTTGCTTCATCTCCCCTGAAGCAGATAGAAGGAGGCCAGTGGATGAACAGAAGCTTGGAGAGGCAAGAGAGAGTGGTGAATGCAATATAGCGAGTGACGGACTGGCTAGGGAGGACGATCCAGCGCTCCCAGTGTAAGAAGATAAAGCAACGGGGTTTGCAAGGGCAGATCTTGTCAGTGGGAGGGGTCTGAAGCTGCAATCTCCGAATCCAAAATCAGAAGTAGCTCTTCATAGGGAAAGTAAGGTTAGAGTGGGGTCTGTAACGTACTGTGAGTTGCAGGTTTTCCGAAATCTACGGCCCTAAGATGGGTGCACAGATTGGGGTACGAAAGTCATCATTGGCGGACAAAGGCGAACTTCATGCAAGGCCAATAATGGTTGAGTTCGCTGATGAGTCCCCCCGAGACAAACTGCTGAATAGGACTGTGTTAGCTGCCCACACCACGCTAGACAAGCACCAGACGAGCTTAGAGTGAGGCCCGGTGGTTCAACTCCGGGGAAAACCTGGCTAAACGAGCCAGGCCACCGGTGAGAATTCCTCAGGGACAACGTGAAACCGTACCTGGCCCCCTAACTACCTCGCCGATGGGGTTAAAGAAGCCGCCTACATGGTAGGGAATAGTTTTAATTGAAGAAGCGTTGGAAGATGAAAAATTGCAATACTGTACAAAGGGGGGGGGGACAACGAGACCCCAGCCAGTCTGTGTTATGTCAACTCCCGTAGCGTGGAAACTGGAGTCGTTTGGAGCCTCAGACTACCAGCCCTCCTCACGTGTCTCAGTAAAAACTGTCAACTTAAAAGAATATGTCATCGTCTCGAGCTTTGTGTCCAAGGACCAGACAGGAACAAACGGTGTCCGGCGCCCAGGCAACGGAGGAAACGCGACAATCTTATGAACCAACGTGTGTGGTAGAAACAAATGGGTAGTACCCTCCAAAGCCACTTTGAAGCGCGAAGCTTCAGCTACTGCAATCGCCGATTCGTGGCTTTTCACGAATCATGCCCTAGGATTATTGAGTACCGGTTTCGCAGTCCATAAGCAGAAGAGAGGACACGACTGTCTTGGCAGAAGAGAACCGTCCTCATTAGGTCAGGTACGAGCCATCTTGAGTCTCAGGTCAGGTCAGGTCGGGTCAGGTCTCAGGACTTGCGACGAGAGCCAGCAAACGTCCAGCTTCTTGGAATGCTAGCCCGAAGATTTTTCACACTGCTGCTACTTCCAAGATATGGACCCCCAAAGTCCGCCTGCGCGATTGCGATCAACCTTCCAGGGAGAGGGTTTGAGGTAGTCTGTGTCCTTGAGGATACCAGATGAACTAGATAGGAAAGCACGAAAACCTCAATAGCGGGTGACATCAACCATCCGCACACTGACCGAACGGTAGGAGTCTACTCGCCGGGATGGCAGGATGAGATTTAATCAAAGTGGCTTCGTGCTAATGCGTTGCACCAACTCATTATGGAAGACAAGCATGGGGCCGGATTCATGCCATCCCACCTTGAGCTGGCAATAACGAATCTCCCTAATATTGTAAGTGAAATGTAATGCTGTGCACCCTTTGGCAACAGTGATCGTAATTTTTTCAAAATCACCCATCGCTTGGGGCAACCCAAGGCGGCCTTAAGACTGGTTAGGAATTTCAGTACCACGGACATGGATAAGGTTTACAATAGGGCAATTAGGCTGACGTGGGACGCGGTAGAGAGGGCTGCTGACGAGGAGCTCCAGCCAGCCAGATGGAGTTAGTACTTTTGGCATGGAGGAGCGCTAAGCCCAGCTCAGCATGGATTTTCAAACAAATAGATCTCGTCTGACCAGTCCCGTGAGCCTCCTAGATGAGGTAATGCTACTTCTGGATTAAAGTAAAAAGTTAGTGTTACCTTCAACTTGAAGGGGTTCTCGGTTCCGTTACTCATCGCCCGCTGCTGCGCAAGATAGAGAAGTTTGGTGTAGGTAGTTAAGTGTATAAGTCACTGGTTCACCTTCTTTCTAACAAAACGTTTCGCTCCAAAGTAGGGGACAAGTGTACTCGTTTGGAGGAAGTCACCACTGGCGCACCCCCAGAATCCGCCCTAGGCCCGATACTGTTCTCGTTGTTTGTTGATGACCTTCAATCACCTAACTTTATTCTTGTGGATGACTTAAAAGTTGCGGGACCCGGTGGTAGAGGCGATCTGAGTAAGGGTATGGGGGGGGGGCTTTCTGGACCGGAAATATAGGTGGGACTTGTCGCTGAAACCCAGAAAATGTCATTTTTTCTAGGGGCTCCAGAAAGCCTAACTTTTGCTCATGACCAGGGGCTGTTTGCTGTAAGATCAGTAGGTAAGCTTAAAGATACTGAAGTCTCCATAAACAGTGAACTTGGAAAGTCGGACTAGTGCAAAGCTGCCGCAAAAAATGCTCACAGTGAGCTCTTTAGACTGTCATCAGCACTGTCTTGCTGGCGACCGGAAACAGCCATGCCTAGTTACATGGCTAAGTACGACCTCATTCAGAAGATAGCGTGTAGGCTTGATCACCATTCTATAAAAGAAAGCCGCCCGCCTGGAGAACGTTTGACCTCTCATGACGCGAATAATCGGGGACCAGGGGGTAACACGTGTGGACCGAAACTTCGTGATCTCGAAATTTTGTCGTTAGAAAGGGTGAGAATTTGGAAAACTTTTATGGCCCCTGGACCAACATGGTGACGACTTAATGGTTAGGAATTAAAATTCCTTTAGAAAGATCTCAAAGGTGGTGGGTTTCACCTTTTTTTGCTTGTCAGTGGTTTTAGTTATTCACTTGTTGTTTTCGCCTGGTCGTGGTAGGCTAGTTTTCTTACGGTTCGTTCGGATTGGCCCACATGCTGCTCAATTTTTATTGAGATTCTACGGCTTGGTTGGGCTTGAACTCCTTGGTCACCCTTTGGAATTTGTCCTCGTATCATTCTGAGATAAACTACCAACAGGTGGGCTTTGAAGCAGGTTTTATACTCAAGCAATGATTATTTGGATACTATACAGGTAACGCAAAAGATCTCTCAAATGTCACTGAACGTATTTTCTTATTTCTGCGTCGATCTACCTCGAAATTGGCGATAAAGATAGCTTTTATAAATTTTGTGAGCACTTAGGCAATCGAAAACAGACTGCCGCAGCAGAAATATCATAGGAACGTTCAATGTATTGAAAGGTTTCCTCTGGACTCGGGCCTGAGAGTCTATTACAGATGATTTTGGTTTCCTTCCTAGTGCAACACGAGAGGAAGTTGATGAAATTTAGTGCTAGATTGATAAGCAGATTGCAATTCTTCAGCAGGGTGTAATGAACAATAGGAAAAACCTTTCTGGTAGAATGATGGACCTGCCGACAATCCATTCCCTCAAGTGGGTCCCAGATAGTAAGTGGCACGAGATTATCCGTGGTAGCAAGTTTTTAGAAGGGGCACTAAATAGACGCAGAGAGGCAACAGGGCCCACTTGATGTATATTGTAATTGGCTTCTTTATCGTTGAGTATTGTGTCAGTGAATGCTCACCATTCATCATGTCTCCGACAGTCGATATGCGATGAACCTGTACATTCCCTCTTAATTTTCCGTCTTGATTCGGAGAAATACACTGCAGGGTTTTGGGTGCTTAACTTGTGCGAGTACTACAGGAGGAACTCTGGATGCTGGATTGGCCGTGGCCTTTGCCTTTTCTGTGAAAATAAACCGGAATAAAGAGGATTAGCGTCCCTTGGTGGGCCTTCCCTGGCGCCCCATCGGTGTAAAGGACGGAATTAATTGAGGGAAAGCCAGAGATGATGAAAGACATGTGCTGGTGATGGACAACTTGGAAGCAGAGAGGATAATGAAAAAAGCCTGAAGGCAGAAAGTTGGAAACGAAGGGAAAAAGATTAGAGGCACGTGCCGATTGAGGAATTCCAGCCTGAGCAGATGCACTAAGAACAGGAGAAGCGTAGGAGAATGATGGGCACTGCGGCTTCCTACCTGCTGGTTCCGACCCTTACACCTTTACAACAGCGGTCCAGCCGATGCCTTAGCGTCACTACCTTTTCAGTGGTTTTTATCTCCGTCGTAAGCCGGTACCAGTCGTTTTCAACTCTAACGGTGAATAAGTTTGCCCTCAGGCGACTCAGAGCTCTCCCTCCGTCAATTTCAGCGGGTATTCGCACAGTCGCTTGGGCTCTACAGCCATGCCTCCAAGCTCTGGAGATCAACACATCACTTGAGAATCTTGAAGGCTTCTAATAGGTCGCTCCTACGCCTTCTGCGTTCCAGGAGAACAAGTTCTAAGCCTCGGGTCTCTGCTCGTTAGCAAGGCCCCTCGGCTGGAGAACCACCTTATGAAGCTTTGCTGAACCTGTTCCAGAGACTTTACTTCCTTTTTCGAGAAAAGCTGCTCTCCTGGACACAGTGGTTCAGGAGCGGCTCAACGAGCACCTTGTAATACGGCAAAAGAACCCAGGAGTTTCTTAGGCGAAACGGTTATTTTGAACCGGTAAAGTCTCCTAGAGGCCTTTTGAGTGTCCGCGTAGCACTGAGCTCCAGGTCAAAAGTGGTCCGATATGATTGCCTCAGAACCCGTGACTTTTGTGGCTTTCTTGATCTCATTGAGCTTCTTGGCCCCTCCAAGGTGCCCGGTTGTTTGATGCTCACTGCCACCTACTAAGTGGACGCATGCACTGGCATTTAGCCTTAAGTGCCAGAGCACCGACCAGCAATGCACTGCATTCGAGTCCCACTACTAAGAATCTAACGCAATGGAACCTATTAACTTCGCTTCACGAGCAAACGTAGAGCATGTGTTTCCTAAGTGTATGAAGGAGTCGTTTATGAAGAGGTTTACCAAAGGTCAGAGAAAGGAGCCTTGGCGCACACGGCTCAGCAATTAGCCCCCTGGGATATGCTTTCCTTCACCTCACTATGAAAAGTCCTACTCAAGGTAGACGTGTGGATCCATGCAATGATTAAGGAGACGGATAAAAAACACCCAGCTTCATCAGTAACGAACGGTAATTATCTGCGTCCTACGCCCTCTGAACCTCGAGGTAGCATATTTGTACTCCATCCACCGGGTCTAATCTTCGGGTAGCATCTCCTATGAAACGGATGAGGTTTGACAAGCAGGATGTCTGACGGAGGAGACCATGCTGGTTTGTAGCCATCAGCCTGTGGACAGTCAAGTGGTTATCCATCCTTTTCCGCAAAACCCACCCTACTGCCTCCATCAACGTCGCAATTAAACTACCAGCCCCGAAGATGGGACAGGCTTCTCCATCTCCGGCTTTGTGAACAACAGTGGCCGTCGCCTGAGCCAACCTTGCTGATTCCGAAGGATTCCTGGTAAAATTCGAAAATCAAAGTCAAGTAGAGGAATATGGCTGAGCTAATTTGAAGTAGTTGAAAGCCGAGAGTTTTACATGAGAAGGACTAAAAATAGGTTGAAGCAACTGGGATAACGAAAGACGACGAGAAATAAGTTGATTTACACTGATGAAAAATATGTGACAATGAAGCTCTGCCGCGCTACGATAAACAGTGAGTGACGGGATACAAAACTCAACTTAAATCAGGGAACAAGTGATGCAGGTTGTGAAAAGTGTGTCAGTTTACAAGAATGCCTTGAATTATTTGGTGCTCGGTAGCTGTGAGTTGCAGATACTGGGGGAGTGGATGCATATCAGGGAAGGCAGCGGAATGATGACGAGGGAAGTGGCCGGTGACGAACTGGAAGATGCAGTGCAAATCTATAATAATGGCGGCTTTTTTCGGGGACTCTCAAATAAAGCTCGATTGCTTGAGCGCTCATACCATCGAGGTCACAATAGGGAGTCTTGGATACTGAATGGGGTGTATGCAGCCGAAAATAGTTTAGAGGTTTAGTGATTGCATGAATTTAATTTGAAGGTCAGACGGACACATCGCCCCGCAACGAGTGAAATGGGCTCTATATCCAGGATACGTGGTCTAGTAGGGCGGAGATAACAAGGTGCTAAGGAATTCGGAATGTATCGATATAAAGTCTCAAGGAAGAGTGTACTGATAGAAAAACTCTAAAAAGACTGGAGAAAAATTGGAAGAATTGCCGATGACGACGGATAAGCACTTGATTCAATAGTTCCAACGACCCGGGAAATAGCAAAAACGTATTGCTGAAAGAGCTGCGAGTTATCCTTTGAGGAGATAAACTGCGTAAATGAAACAGGGACTTCGACTTACCAGAACATGTGTATTCAGCCTCTAGCGAGAGACTGTGAAGGTAACACTCATATTAGAGTGTACAGTAGTCTTGAAGTCTCAAAGTAGTACGCCGGTACGAGGTCGAGGCCTAAAAGGTTTCGGATCTTGTGACTATCAAGTTATATGAATGCCACCTGTCAGCTGGAAGACAGTTCGACGGATAAAAGGCGATGGAAGAAGGAGATAGTTCAAAATACAAACCTTGACTGTATCCTGCTTCTGGTATTGCCGGCGAGCTGAAAGATGGTTTACTGTACAGCTGAAGAAGATTCTCCTTTTAGCTTGAGTAGAGAAGACGATTCCGTCTTGGGAAATCCATCGGGCACTAAACATCGAGATTTTTGGAACGCGCGCCGTGCGTGACCTTGAAGGAAGTTTCAGTAGAAGCCGAATGGTGAGAACGTGGTAAAGCTTGGCGATGAAGGTTGACAATTGAATGGAGTACGATTCAGATAAAAGGTTTGTTCAGGGTAATTGGTGGAAACAAGTTCATAACAAGGTGGACGAAGGAGTTGATAAACGGATATGCCGGGTAGTGCATGAATGAAACTGTTAAGACTTGCAGATAAACGCAAAGCGGGGTATGCTGATAAGAGTGTGACACGGAGTATTATGGACGGTCAGTAACCGGGCGTATATATAGTTAATTTCCAGCAACGAGTTCGAGAAGTTGCTTCAAAGTGGTATTCGGCATAGATGCTCAGCCTTGGAAAATTGGTAGAAGAAGGGGTGATAATTAAAGGTAAGTGAAATGTTGTTCAACTATTGGTTTATCAGAGGTGGCTCCGAGGGTGACAAACGAGGAATACTGGTTCGCCACAACGTGGGCATAATAAAGGTATATATGTTGGATACCGACGGCGTAAGCCCAAAGTAGCGCTTTACTGTGACTGTCAAAAAGAGCAGGTGATTGAGTGATCGGGTACTTTGAGGAAGGCCCAATCTGAGAAAGTGGGGAAACGAACAGCTCAACTTTAACCTGGATTATTGGTGGTTGATTTTCGGCTGAGGATGTGGACAAAGAGCTCAACGGATTGCGGCTCGGACTACCGACCACGATAACTTTGGAAAAGGGCAACAGAAGTAAATGGTTGAATGAAGCGTGGTTCAATCATGGATTTGCTTGGGTCCATTTGTGAATACCATGGCTGCTTCAAAAGTTTGTATGAACGACGGAAACTGGAGTGCACTCGGGGAAGTGAAGAAAAAGAAAAGGACAGCGGGGTGTTTTAACACGGGAACAGCAGTGATCAGAACGGACAATTAGGGTTAGATCAGGCTGCTTAAAAATACATGGAAATATCATGATATATTGCAGTCATCGGGGCTGGTGGAACAGCGAAAGAGAGGGAAAACCTCGAAAGCACAGCTGTAATAGTGACTGCAAGGAACGGTTTATAAGCGGGGGAAAATAAGGGAGGTGATTGAGGAGAACGGGTGAGAGTAAATTGGTTAATTTGATCGGTGCCGGTGCATTACCCGGTGACGGACGAGGACAAGAGGATCATTAGGAAATGGACTAACATGAGAAGCAGCAAGATGATGATAGAGATGGCCCAGGAACACAGAGCGAATATGAGACCAAAGTTGTTGGAGCTCTGTGAGCTATCAGCGGAGAAGGGTGGCTGGGAGATGCGGTGGACGGCAGTGCAGGGGAAGCTCAGTGGTAACGGCGAACAACCTAGAAAAAACGAGTATATGTAGCGCCAGAGAGGGTTAGTGAGGTCAGATCATATGGTCTGAAACGGTGCACGAAGTTCATGGGGTAAAGCCTTCTTTATAATAGATGGATCTTGTGGGAGCAGAACAACCTGAAAAGAGCAGGAAGGATGCATTTGGCGGGCAGTATACACAAGAGGAAGCTCTACTCAAGCCCCTCCTTAAAGACAGCTTCGCCCAAGCAGACCTCCCAGTACCATTTTTATAGAACTCCAGTTTCACCATCGTTAACTGATGCTGAATTTTGATATGATCAACAGCGCCATTCTGGGATGTGCTCTTGCGTCCCATCTTGTCCATTGACCTCAGCCTTTCGGGGCAAAGAGGCAGCTAGTTCGTGGCTGCCACGGACGCTACCGTCTAGAGTAGTCGCCTACTCAAAGTTATCGGTCATAACCCAGGGCCACACTACCCTGCAGACACAAGCACCGAAGTTGATGTTCCAGCACCTTGAGGGCCAACCTTGGATAGGTGCCTTTCTGTAGCTTACACGGAGATGATGTTAGTCCTGTAGGGACTTACAGATGAATCTCAAAGAGCTTAAACTTGATCGTCGTACCTTTTGCTGGGTTTCCTTGATTGTGGAGGCTCGAAATGCCCTGCTTGGCATTCATTTTCAGCTTCGCTTTGATTTCTCGGCTGATTCACGCCATAAACTCTTTGCGGATCGTGCCACTGACCTACCTGTGAATAGGATTTCGATTAAATCCAATAAGATCGATCCTTTTTACCCAAAATGCCAGGTCTGCTTTTATTCAGCGGTGTGATGGACGCATACCGAAAGGTGCCGCCAAAATGTTTGTATCGCTTGGCGTAACCAGCTCGATAGGCCACCATATCAGCATATCAGGATCTTCGGTCTTAACTAGGGCAGGCAGCTTTGCACCCAAACAGTTTATAATCGCTTGAGCCGAGTTCGATTACGTACTTGAATTTGGTATTTTTCGTGCTCCCGGTAGTCTTTTGGATTTACCTATTTATATGTTCAGTAAAAGCTAGATTGTTGTATACGTGGAAATTCTAGGACCATCAGCTGTATTGCTGTTCCAGGTAGGTAACCAAACCCCATATGTTCAGGACCTCACGGCCAACCTCAAAGATGCTAGGGTGCTCTCTGGTAACCGCTTGCCACCAGACTACAAGCTCAGGTAGAGGTAGACCTAAGACACCAGTTAGGACAAATTATGGCCTCTTCGGATGTCTGTGCATGACACTTGGTTCAAGCAGCTCTGCACAAAATTTTGAGCGTTTCATTAGCGAGGTTACCAGTGGTTTAGGCTGTACTTAGAGATGATATCAATATTGGTATATTTCTCGACCAAGGTCGAGTAGCACGTGGAAGCTGATGATCATGGTCCACAACGTTACTCAATAGGATGAACTTCCCACGAATTTAGAGAGTAGGGGTCAAAAATGTCAGAAACAGAAAAGCACTAATAGCAGAAGCCTGAATGGACCAAACTAATAAAGGTTCGCGCGGCAAACACGAACCGGTTTAGGGTTCGAGTTGGGCAATGGAGTCCTATTGATATACCGAAAATATCGTTAATACACAGCTCCAAAGATGCATTATAAACCATAGCTGTGCAAAACTTGGAAGACGGAGGCTTACTGGTTTCTCTGAGAGGAGCAATTTCTGGGCAGGGAGAAATGAAAAAGCATCGTATGGAAAAACACAGGTTAACGTCGATAAATACGGAGAGAATAGCATACCATGAAGATAATGCAAACCCTGAATGAAGGATCTGCAGGGGTTCAGTAGGCGGAGTAGGTCATGAAACTGGGAGGCGTGAAACAAACTGTGTTAATGTGCACTCGGGAACATTGATGAATGCGGAATGAACAGCTATCCATAAAGTGATGGGTTCATTTTCAGGACCTGTAATCTGTACCATTTGGGAAGGAGGGCAACTGAAGGGTCCTTGATTAGTAAAGAACCAATTTGAAGCCGAATACGGCTTGAGGGAAAAATGATCCCTTGCAACAGATGCCAGAGTGGAAAGTCTCCGCAAAGCTCGGGCCTTGTTGTACTGTTAACCTGACAAATATTTGTTGACTTATTGAGTCTTAGTATTAATCAGCACCATTATTAGACATTTTGGATGAGGAGGATGAGTGGCCTCGCATTCGGATGGTGTATCAAATTTCTGATGAACAATAAATTTTTGTGTCATGTATTCACGCTCTGATATCGGGTTATTCTAGATGGGATCCGGGAACGGCCAGGGAGCGACTCTATTTGGTAACTAGCAACAAACCGTGGATAAGTTTCATCTGAAGGGGTAAAGAGTACTTGCCAACTAATCGGTCGGGTGTGGCAAGGTATGATGGATGAAACTTATGACCGTTGTTGAATGGTGTATTAGCAGGTTGTGCGTGGGCTGTTATTCTTGTGGACTATGTTAGTGATATCGGTAGGAGAGGCTCTGAGATGGAAGATGCTAAGAGACCTACTGAGAAGCAGTTGTAGGTATTCGAAGTCATGTGGCTTGAGTGCAGTGCAGGTTGCTACGGCAGATTCTACTGAGGTCTCTGTCAGTACGAGTTAAAGTGTAATCCTTGGTCATCCAGTGTGAAGACTGAGATGGTGCACGACGACGAACCTGGAAAAAACGGGACCTGAGGTCTGGACTTGGTTCCAGCTGAGGGTTATGATGGTCAACGTCAACAATTATTATTGAACTGGTTGGGTTTGTGTGAACGGAGAAAGGAGGAAGTTTCATTTGAACGATCAGTGGCATCTTCTCCATTTACCGACCTGGGTTTTAATTAAAGAGTTTAAGTAACGTAGGCTTGCGGGGTACAGTGCTCTACTGCTACAGGCCAGCAAATTCGCGCACCGGATGTAAATGTTTATGAATTTCAAAGGTTTTGTGGTTTACCAGTCGGCGTAACGGAGCTCGGGTAGTAAAAATCCTGGGGCGTTACAGCTAACAGGAAGTAAAACAGTATCCCCTAATGCAGTTCGCTCATGCAGAATGCAGGCCAGCGCCGAGGTGGTAAGATAGGTTTGAAAGAATGGTTTACGAGTAGATGGGCTGGTACCCTGCCAGAGTAACAGTATATTTGTTACTTCCCCTCCTTGCGTGGTGGTAATCCCCTACTGAATAAAGTCTGAGGAGTAGGACCTTGGAAAAAACCATTAGGGGTATCGGTGGTGCTCAGGTAGATATATTCGGTCTCGCACGGAGAAAGTTATACGTGAGTTAGCCTGCGCTCCAGCTCGATAGTTTTGACATACTGAGATTATACTTGAATGTGAACAAGGAAATCTCGTGAAGTGATGATTGCTAAGTTGCTGTGAATGCTTTATGGTAGTTAGCACACTGCAATGCAGGGCAACATCAGAGTGATGACTGGTTCGGAAACAGTGAGTAGTAGTATTGCCGGGTAGTGTTCGGTGTTTTTTTGAAGCCACCTTTTCTGGCTTTGAGTCTTTGGTTTTGATCTTTTGTGTTAGCGGCTTTACCTGCTAGTGTCAGAGTGTTTAGTTTGTGTTTGGGTAGAGAGCACCTGAGTTGTTTTCGCCCTCGTTTTTGTGGTTTTCGATACGACACTCGTTTCTGCTCCTTATCTCTCACCCAATGAGGAAAATACGTGGTAAACGGTATAGAGTGCGAAGTATGCAAAAGATGGGCTCACCCAAGGTGTTCAAGAATAGCAGAGGACATCTTTGTCCTTTATAAACAGAACCTTTGAGCTGAATGGGTCTGTGCTCCTAGCGACTAGGCGGCCAGTTTGGCCTTTAAACTGCGGGCCCAAGGGCAGGACCAAGGCCCACCAAGTAGTACCTCAGTCATAAGCCCAAGACCACCGCAATCAGGTTGCAGTAAGTCGTTTGTGGAGGTAGTAGCCACACCTGAAAGGACCATCATCAGGGCGAGTGGACCAGTTACGAGAGCTTGCCAGGCGGTCGTTGCCTCAACTCCTTTGAAGCAGACCGACGAGGGCCAGTGGACTGAGCAGAAGACTAGAAGGGCAAGGCAGGCCAAAAAGAAGGGTGAGTGTAATACTGCGAAGGATGGGTCAGCTAGGATGGACGACCCTGCTCTTCTGGTGTTGAAAAAAGGTGAAGGATCTGCAGAGGCAGATCTTGTCGATGGGCAGGGCCTCAAGCCACAGGCTCCTGATCCTGAACCAGGAAGAACCCCTTAAAAGGGAATCGAAAACCCGGCGGAACATAGATAGGAGGAGGGTCTGCGATATAATGCGATTCGCAGGTGTTCCGTGCCCTACTACTCTAAGAAGGGTGCACAGAATGGAAACATGGGAGTCATCACTTGGGAACAAAGGCACATATCGTGCGAGACCAGTCCTAGGGGAGTTCGCTGATGGGGCCACCCGGGATGAACTGCTGGCGAGGGCAGCAAAAGTGGCTCACATTACCAAGGGCAGATACCAAATTGTGCCAGAAGAGCATAGAGTAAGGCCCGGTGGTAAAGCTCCGGGGGTAACCTTGCTCTACCAGTCAGAGGGCTGGTGAGAAACCAAAAATTCAGCGGAATGCCTTACTCGGATCCCAGGCCCCGACCCCGACAGTAGTAAAGAAGCCACGTGCGAGGTGTCAAATATTTGTAATTGAAGGCGCGCTGGAAGACGAGAATTGGCAGTACTGTCCGAAGATAGATGACAGTGGACCCCTGCCAGCCTGGATATTGTGGCAACTCCTATAGAGATGGATTGGGAGTCGTCGGAAGTTCTGGATAGTCAACCGGCGTCATGCACACTGGTGGGGACCTCCAAAGCAAAATCATGTCATCATCTCAGGCGTTGCGGCCGAGAAACAGACGGGAGTGAATAACAAGAGACACCTAGGCGACGGAGCAAACGCGGTGGTGTTACATACTAACGGGTATAGTACAAGAAACAAATGGGCGGAACTCGCCAAAACCACTGACGAGCAGAAAGAGCCAACAGTTGCCTTCACGGAAGTGTGGCTTTCTGAAGAAGACCATGTGCCAGACCTAATAAATAATGGTTTTGCAGTCTATAGGCAGGATCGAGAACAGGATCGCCTTGGTGGTGGAGTGGTCATCCTAGTAAGGCCAGGTACAAACCACCTTGATTCTCAGACCAAGATGTGCACTCGCAATATCCAGTTATGCGCCATTACGATCATCCTTCCAGGCGGAAGGGTTAACGTTGTTTGTGTCTACAAGGCACCAAGCACCAACCACGAAAAGGACGTTTGCTTACTGCTGACTTTGACTGAACTAGTCAAGGACGCACAAAAGACCCTCATAATGGGTAACTTCAAACTTCCGCACATCGACTGGGCGGCTGAGGTCTGCGTGCCTGGATCGGAGGAGCAAACCTACCTAGAATGGCTGCATGCCAATGCATTGCACCAGAATATTAGGGGAAATGCCGGATACAAAACCGGATGCGTTCCATCCTTGCTGGACTTCCCCAAAGATGTGTCTGGAAAGCATTATTGTGCACCGCTGGGCAAGATTTCCCACGTGTGTCAAAATCGCCCTATGCATGCAGCAACCCAAGGTGCCCCCAAGGCTGGTCAGACATTTCGGTAGTATGGACACAGATACGCTTCTTGATAGGGCGATGGGTTTGACCTGGGACACGACAGAGGAGGCCACTGTCGAGGAGCGCTGGCAGGCCATACAGGGATCCCTGACTGCCCTAAAGTAACAGTTCGCACCCTTTAAACCAAGGAGTGGGGAGGGCAAACCCATGTAGTGGAAGGCTGCAATAGCCAAGGTCATCAGATGTGGAGACAGCAGCTGGAACCAGCACAAAGATTCCGGCAGTCAGCTAGCCCGGAACCGCTATACAAAGCTGAGAAACAAGACTGTAAGCGTTCTGAGAACTTCCAAGCAGGAATTTGAGCTCAAATTGGCCCAGTCTGTAAGGCAGCGGCCGAAAAATTCTACATCTGTGAACAGTCTGAAGGCTCAACACGAAATGGCGTAGGTCCGATATCCACTGGAGACTATGGTATTGTCACTGATGACCAGACGCCCTGGGGGAATACTTTGGTAGTGTACGTAGAATGGATAGTGTGGTACGAGTAGATCTGGCTCTGATGCATCCTTCTACTCAGTTAAACGAGCTAAACGTCTCAGAGGAAAGCGTGCGTAAGTGCCTACGGGAGTTTAACAGCCACAAGTCAGCGAGCCCAGATGGCATTCATCCAGCTATCATCAAGCCGTTGGCGGATATCATAGCTCCATCGGTATTCTAGCTGTACAGTTCCACGTTGGACCAGAGTGAGCCGCCTCAGGGCTGGAAAGTCGCGGCAGTCGTGGAAATATATAAGAGTGGGCCTAAGTCGGCTGTGCAAAACTACAGGCCAGTAAGCCCAACTAGCATCCTATGTAAAGTCCTGGAGAAGATGATCCGTGCCAATATCTGCCAGCGCTTACTGGAGCACTCCACGTTAAGTCCGGGTGCTGCATGGATTCCTGAAAACTAGATCTTGTCTGACCAATCTCTTGTGCTTCCTAGATGAAATAACTGGAAGACTGGACGAAGGTTAGCAAGTTGAGGTATGCTACCTGGACTTTGGCAAGGCTTTCAACTCCGGTAATCATCGTCTTTTGCTATGCAAGATGGAGGCTTTCGGTATAGATGGGCCATTATTTAGATGGCTGGAGGACCTCCTCTCCCACAGGACGTTTTACGTCAAAGCGGGGGACAGGTACTCCAGTTTGGTGAACGTCACCAGCGGTGTACCTCAGGGATCCGTCCTAGGCCCGGTCTCATTTTTGTTATTTGTTAATAACCTGGCATCCGCTCTTCAATCGCCCAGCTTTATTTTTTCGGATGGTGTGAAGACTGTTGGATCTGGGGGTAGGATGAACTTAAGCAGGAATATAGGTACCGTACTGGACTGGGAATACAAATGTGACTTACCTCTGAACGCTGAAGAAAGCCGTTTTTTGTCAAGGACAACAGAGAGCCTAACTGTCGCTCATGATCAAGGGCTGTCCACCATAGAGGCAGTCAGCAAGGTTAAAGACCTTGGGGTCATCATGAACAGTGACTTCAAATGGTCGAAGCAGTGCAACGCTGCTGCGCATAAGGCTCGTGGGGAGCTCTTTAGGCTGCGATAAGCTTTGTCTTGCCGGCAGCCAGAGGTATTTGTACTTATTTACATGGCCATAGTACGACCTCACTAAGAAGGTAACGTGCAGGCTTGGTCACCCTTCTACAAAAAGGACGCCGCCTTCCTGGAGAAAGTCCAACGTCTCGCCACGCCAGAGGTAAGACTTACGAGCAGAGACTCTGTGACCTGAATCCTTTCTCGTTGGAAAGGAGGAGACGTCGAAGGGATCTAATAAAAACGTTCAAGGTAATGAAGGGCTTTTCTGGCCTTAGACCAGATAGTCTATTCCAAGTGGCCGTGGGTTCCAGAACAAGGGGACATGAAAAGAAGCTGATAAAAGCCTGATCTAGGTTGATGACTAGACCGCACTTCAGCAACGGGGTTGTGAACAGATGGAACGGACTGCCTGGTGGAATGGTAGATCTGCAGACAGTCCAATCCCCCAAAGTTGCCCTAGATCGCAAGTGGTACAAGATATTTCCTCGTAGTGAGCCTTGAGTATATCAACTAGATGGATGACGGGTAGCACTGTGGTCATTCTGGAGTATGTTTTAATAAACTTTTTCGCCCATTGAATACAGTCTCCGTGAACGCTCACGATGCATATTGTCTTTCGCAGTTGATGTGCCAGGAGGTTTTCCGTTTCCCTCTCATTTTTAGCGAAGATTCGACGAAATACACTCGGCAGTGGTGGGTGTATAACTGGTGTGCATACCATGAAAGTATATCTGGACGATCGATTGGCCGTGACCATTACCTGTCCTGTGGAAACTGAACTGAACTGAACTGAACTAGGAGGGGTGAAGGGCTGAATTTTCGGCGAGGAACCTAATTCTAACGGTCTGCATTCAGTGCTTATGGCGGGTATTTTGTTCCGTCCCGCTAGCTCTAGTAAGAAAACTCTTCTGCCTGCCAACCATCTCATTTATTGAGCAAAAAACCTGTATATATAGAGAGTTCTAGTGGGTAAATCCAGATTCATCGTACGAAGCTCATTGTTACAGAGCAGCTCCTCGAAAGTTGTCCTCTGAATGGCTAAGTAGTACAAATCTCCTGTTGGGTGACTTCTTTGCAATGGGTCGGGACAACAGCTGGCTGCCAATTAGTTGACTTTCCTTCTGTTCGACCAAAACAGCCCTTGGCCGCCGATGGGTACAGTCCGCTGCTTTCCGTCAAAATTACGTTCGGTCGCTTACTAGTTGGCCCCGCTTGGTTCGGTGAGGGTGACTGTTCACGGATGATTGGATAGCTTTGCTCCTCTTCGTGACGAACTGACTGAACCTTTGACCCTCTTCCCTGGCCTGATTTTGGACAGATGAATACACACAGTCTGTGAACGAAGCTAGCCCGCCTGTTGACGAGTCAGCGAATACCCTCACACCAGGTGGCACTAAGACTTGCTTCAGATTGGAAGGTAGCACGATACGCATCCATTGAAGTCCAGCAAGCGGCCCTCCAAGGGTGATCCACACTGTTTTTAGATGTTTTTATTATTTTTTATAGTTTTATCACAAACATACATCCAGCTATCAAAGAAGGTGGAGCCGCTTTTGGTTGGTGACCACAGTCCCCACGACACGGCCGAAACAAGGACCACGTGTGACAAACCGAGTTGGGAACAGGTCAACCATACCTGTCAGTCCGTAGCAACACTGCGGCCCGGAGATATTGGTCACATGTGACAAGGCTGGTCCGCCTAGAAAACAAAACTATAAGTCTTTTTTTCTTGACTTTTTATGCCAATCTCTTACTCTTTGGTGGTAATGTTGTCTCACTGATGGTCAATTCTGCGCAAGGAGACAATCACGGCCAGGAATGTTCACAGATGTCTCGCAGAAACACTCGCCATATCCGTGAAGTCAAGGGTACCAAGGCTGTTTACGTGGGATCCAAAGTGCAGAGCCGGTAGAGTCTACCACACCCTAAAGTTATTTGATTGGGTTCATGTTCACCGAAACTCCAGTTTGCCCAAAGATAAGGCGCTACATGCGGCGCCAACGACGTGATCAAAAACCGGCCAAATATGGTGGGTTTTATAAGACATTGAGTTGATTGGGGCCGGAAATCAAGGTGTGCGGACTCTAGTACCTAAGGCCTCATACCTAAATATGCTATAGACCACTATGCTAGCTTGCCCTCAAATGATGTTTATTGGTAAGGAATTAAGATTTTATTGCCGTCCTAGATGGTATAGATGAAATTACGGGCTTCTCTGTCATGTTATTTACTATCCGATTGCTGCCGGGAGGTCGGTCACATGTGAGTTTAACCAAGACTAGGATTTTTACGTTTGGTATTTGTAATATTAGTATCCTATTCCTATCTCAAACGCCTAGGCAATCAAAATATGAGGACTGCAGGCTCTTGTCGACGTGTTCCTTTTTAGGGCCAAGCGTTCCGCTTGTTCGAAAGCCACCGATGTTGGCGATGGTGCCAGGATGCCCTGTGGCAGCTTGTTCCACAATAAAGCGTACTTATTGATAAAGAAGTTTGATGTAATCGCAAGCTTAAGCAAACGGACAGAAACCAAGAACTAATTGTTTCGTAAAAAATAATAAGAAAGGGTTGACACCTGCGATGCTGAACTGCATGTCCTGTTTCTTGGGATATTTTGGAAGAATATAAGGTTAATTCTTAGGCGGCGCAGCCATTAGGGATCGGTGTTCAGCAGATCACAAACTAACATGTAATTTAAGGGGGAAGGAAAACCTAGGAGCTGTTATGTGAGGGCTCACTGCGTATACCCAAACCCCGTTCGGTCCCTCTTTCACGCGTTGGAACAGATGATTGAGCCGTATTCCAGGAGGGGTCCGTAGTGGGACTTAAAAACTCTTAGTTAACTTTCCGGTAACACGAGGGATTTACGTAGGAGCCAGATTGTATGGCGTACTTTAGCCACTTGGGAGGCTGCATGTTCCAAAATGTCAAAAATGCATGAATAGCCTGGACACTGGTCACGTACCCGAGGGTTACTCTGCTTCGGAAGTTTATTCTGAATGTTCCATTGGAGAATGACACTTATACACCAATTTACTATATTCTCCGGCGAGGAATCTCATCTTCCATTCATTACCCCAGGAAGTCAGAGAAGGTGATTCCCTTGTTATATCATCTATGGTGGAGGCTGACTCAGAGGGCTCAAAGGTGTACACTATTTTGATATCATCTGCGAACAGGAAGGGGATTTCTTGTTGGAAAAGATAAAGATATCGTTTGCGTACTTCAAGAATAGTGATGGGCAGAGCACCTCACCTCTTATCACACCTCCTGTTTGGGGGTGGGGTTTTTGAAGAAGTTTCGCTTATACTTACTATCTGATCTCGGGCTGATAACTAAGATGAAAACCAAGCGAGTATCGGGTCCGCAGTTCCATATGTTTTGATCTTCTGCAGTAACCTGATGTGGGATACTTGGTCGGAAGCTTTGGTCATGTCTGAGAATATCACGCAGCCGATTCGCCGACATGGATAGCCTCCGTGACCAAGCTGAGGAAGACTGGCGTGCTTGTCGCAAATGATCTGTATTTAGAAAACCGTGCTGACCAGCATCGATCAGATTATGGTTGAGAAGGTGACTTGTCAGCCTTTTCCAACTAGCTATCCCAATGATTCTGGACACGACCGATGTGTGAATCACAGATCGATAGTCAACTGGATCTAGACAGGATCCTTTTTCGTGCGTAGGCACGATAGGGGAAGTCTTCCGTTGGGGGAGGGAAAACAGTGCACCTTAGCGATAAACTGAACGTGTTCATCGGCAACATTGGAATGTCAGTGCCGCCCCGGCAGAGAATAGCCGGCGGTAAAGCATCCGGATCTGGTCTGTAGGAAGGCCTTGTTTTGCTAACAGGGATGAAACCCCATCAGAGTGGAACAATGTCGTCGAAAAGTTTACCAAAGTCACCGCTTTTAGAAGAGGGATGGACGTGGTATCATCCTTCGTTTAAGAGGAGGAAAAGCAGGTACTGGAGGCTTCCGCAATCAATAGAGGGTCATTGAAAAAAATGTCTTCGTAGTGCAAATATGGGACGATTGTTTCTGACCTTCATCAGCCTAACCAGGGCTCCCGCCTTGTCTGAGTAGCCTAGGGTATCTAGTTCACTTTTCTTGGAAGAATCCAAACTCATTTTAATCGTTTGGGATGGACATGTTGCTTGGAGACACAGAGAGAAGTCCTTGTTTTAGTAAAAATTCGCCGGAGTTTGGCTGGGTTACCTTGAACACCATCTAGAGAGCTCGTCTGCTTGCTTATTACGGGTCCCGATGATGGAGTAATTTTGTGAAGGCAGTAATGAAGACCGGAATAAAACTGAGCAACAGCTACCTCTACGTCATTAGATAAAAAGAATTTAGTCCCAATTCTGTTAAAAGATAAAAGGGATAGGCTATCCCAGCAAGCTCGGTGGTATTGCTCATTGTTGATCCGAAGGTATGTTTCTGCTGACTGATTGGTGTGAAGCCGGAGTGCCGCGAAAACAAAGGATACTGTCTAATTTTCGCTACCAGGGAAGTGGCATAAGATTTGGTTGTCTAAGTTCTTGATACCAGTGGTAAAGGTGAGATCTGATATATTTTTATTTAGGGCGGAGGGCGAAAACTGCTGTGCCCAGTTACCAAGATGAATACACAAGAGACAACCATGGAGTTTTTTGGGGTGGGAATACCTCAAGGATTGGCAGCACGTTTCAAGCGCAGCTAAGAATTTTGCCGCTAAAGAAGGGCCAGAGACGACGTCGAATGCGTTTATTACTGCTGTCAATTCGTGTATATCCCTGTTCAGCTGACGGTAGATGCATCCTTAAAGAAGTAGTCATTAATCCTTGATAGTGAGCCAGGCCTAGTCTCAAATATTCAAAGAATAAGATAGTGGGACCTATTCACTGTGAATGTATGTCTGGTAAAAATGATTCCGCCGCCCCCGCGCTGGTCGGATTACCCGTTGGCAGTGGCTTGGAAAAATCGTTTTGTGGGGTGTGATTAGCCAGCCACATCTCGGTAACTAGTGAGATGTCCGGGTGTAGGTCCAAAGCCAGCGCAAACTAAGGGCGGTATTGGGAGGAGAGAGTAAAAGCTAGGTAGAAACAACGAAATGGTGTTTTAGGTTGAGTTTTTAGTAATTATAATCGTGGTTTCATCACGATTAGAGGACCTGTTATTAAACACAGAACGCGAAGAAGCACATTAACAACACCTACGTTGGTTGTTTGAGAGTTTAACCGAAAACGATATAACCTCCAATATGGAAAAGTCTATTTGGACAAAAATCCTGCTAGGATCTTGGGCCGCATGATCACTAAATGTGGTGTTTGACCCACGGGAAAAGAATGAGGAAAGTTCGCGACATCCCGTTACTTACCACCCCGGCGGAAGTTTGTCTTTTCAGCGGGATGGTAATCTATTATCTGCCTTCGATTCCAAACTAGGTCCACGTTACGGAGATTCTTCCAGATTTGCTACTGTGACCCATGGATAGCGTGATGGCCGCTAGCGCGTTGCAGAGGCTCACTTGTGAAAAATGTGCTCAATGGATTCAAATAGTTCAGTCGCGAGCTGCTAGCTCTTCTCAAGTTATGCTTTCTTCAACTAACTTAATTTCACGCAATCTTTACAAACCGTTCGAACTTTCTAGTTCTTGGCTTTTTGTTTGAGTTTTTTGAAGGAGAGAAGCGCAGGTGTCCCGGTCAGCGTGAAGCCTGATCAACAGTTTAGTGCTCGATTCACCGAATAAGAGGCGTCAAAAGTTTTGGACGTGGCCTAGGAGCCCCGTAGCCACGCGTAACGCTAATCGATGGAAAAGCCAAAGGTGATACTATGGCTCCGCAAACTCTACGGTTCTATTAGCGAATTAAATTGTAAGTGCATATAGATCATGCCCTTGACAGTGATCCTCAGTCACTAACCAGCCAAGAGGTGGCCAAAATCAGTAAAAATAAGCACACAATGAACTGTTGGCCAGAAAGTATAAATAAAAAGTGCGTCTTCTGAGTTCCAAGCAAAAAGAATGCAATCTACACGCCTAATCAGGCCTAAAGAATGATTCCTGAGCGTAGTGGCCAAAAGCCAACACAGAAAAACCGAATGCGCACGATCCGCTGACTTGAAGGCAGCAAACGAAGCCAAACCGTAGTAAGACGGAACCGTCTCGAGTTAGTGTGACTCACCTCCGAACCAAAGATCTGTATAGTTACCTCAGTAAGAAAGAGCAACTATAAAAGGAAGATAGGTGCGTCAAGCTTAGAATAATTGTCGACTACAAACTATCGATTGCACGAATACAGTAGGAGGAAGCATTTCGAAGTCAGTCGGAAAGTATATGAAGGTAAGCAAAGAAGTAATTTCAAATCATTACGGAAATTACACCAGACTCCAAAATGCCTCCCGGTTGTTCACGGCCGTTTCCTATGGCACTTGGTTCTGGTTTCTTCTTCTCACCTGTGCTTTTGAGACAGCGGAGTTCCGGGAAGTTGCAACAGTATGCCTGCATAAACCTGTTGTGACCGCCGACGAGTCCTGGCGGATTGCACGTGGGCGAGGTTCACTTAATTCAGTCAGTTCATTGACGGTGGCTATTTCTTCTCATTCTTTGCTCTCTGTCTGACGGCCTCTGTTTCCTGTCTCTTTAGGAGCCGTTCGGAAGTTTGGTTCTCGTTTGCTCAGCGACTGTGATTCCGTTCTGTTCTCATCATCAGCCTGGGAAAGTGCGCAACCAAACACGATTTGCAAAGTTTCGATTTGTTATTATACCGTGCTTTGATGAGGCATTATTGAAATTGTTCCGTTCTTGGTGGATTAGGCTTGTCAAATTTTGTTAATTTCGGGTTTGGAATTAGCCAGCATATGTTTGTTCACTGCCCCTAAAGGCTGACGTTCCGGGGGACCGTGCACCTCCTAGCCTAAGACGCCGTCTCCCAGTCGGCTTCTCCCATAAGCAACGTTTTCTCATCTCTTTCCGTATTTTTCCTTCACCACTGCGGAAAACGGATGCCCGCACGAGTCAGTCTGCATCAACTCCCACTTCATCAGTTATTTCTTGGCCGCTTTGTCCTTTGCAAAGGTCTCAAAAGAAACCGGGGCGACCGCGCTACTTCTGCAGTTTCCATGATTCGAAGGCCTTTTTTCTTTTCTGTGGTGTCGGGTAATATTCTCTCATCCGTTGATGACAAAAGCTATCCGAGGAGATGCTGACCTGTTTCCATCTTCTCCAACAGGTTTCCCTCAAGACATCACCAATCGGTATACCACAGTCGCCCCTGAACAAAGGTTTGCTCCTCGGAGCTACTGCCATTCTGCTCCGGTCGTGAGACGGAAGAAAGACTATCGGTTGATTGTCAGTAATATCAGCCTTTGCAATGCAAGTATATAACTTCGCCTCAGCTGCTGTATCCGTTCCTCGAAAGGCCCTGATAGCATCTTGCGTGCAGAACGAATCGCTTCTTCCCACAAGCCTTCGGTGGCTCAGTTCTGGGGTTTCAGTCCCAGCTTATGCCCTGGCCGGCTAATTGACTATTAATGCACCGCTTTCCCAAAGCTTCTTTCTACCCTCGGGCTCAGTAACCGCGCACACGAAATTGGGGTCGTTGTTGCCAAAGATTTCCGTTGGTATTCCTCATCCACCGACAAGTAGGACGGGGAACGCTATAAACCGACCAGTGCCAAAACTAGCTGTCATTCCTATATGGGTGATTTGAATCTGTGGACTAGGGAATAGAGGGACCTTTCTCAGAGTACTGACAGAACAGGAAGGTGATGCCAGTGTGCTGGTGGGCTGTGTTCACAAAGGCAGGCCATTTCTAACTCTTCATAACATCTAGTTTGAGTGACAATAAAACATTTGGCTGACTCTGTTTCTTCAGAAATGAGGGCCCTCTCAACGAAGTCCCCAGTTCCTCTTCGATTGAAATAACACTTGAGTCGAGATCAGCAATATTATCTTCAGATAACAAGTTTTGCCATTGGGGCAAGATAGTATATTGACAAATAAGTACTAAACGGTCAGCAACTAGTGTATTGTAACGAGCATCGGTGTTCCGTATGCTGTGCCTGAGAGCTATCAAGCCTATCCACTGGAGCTCTCCATCAAAGAAACCTGATAAGCTCCTTTCTGACATCTCACTCCATCAAACCCCTAAGAAGGCTGACTCCGACGGCAGCCTTAGGATGCATACGATTTTGAAAGGTGTTACTCACGATTAACAGCACAGAAACTCAGCGCGGGGTTTTGTCCACGGGAACTAGCCTCGTGCATGCAACTGCCTCGCATCAAGTTTCTGAAGCATCACAGAATAAATGCAACTCGGTGTATCCTATTTTTTGTTTGATCTCAATAATTAGGCTCCTTGGCGCTTTTGTTTTTCAGACATGGTTCAAAAAGGAAAATCATTTGTTCCACAACGCAGTACCCTCTGGGCAGAGCGGGTTATCCCAAACCTTTTTCGATCCGCACAAGTTCTGCAGTGGCTGGCTAACCGGGAGACATAACGGGGTTACTAGTTCAAGTGAGTCTAATGGGGGTATGACGTTTGACAGTATGCTTTTTATCTTCAAGGGCTCACCAAGCAACTGGAACTGAAAGCTGAATTTGTCTGAGACCATATCCCAGTGAAAGCTTGATGCCCTCTGACCGGTGTTGTTTTGCCGATGGGGTGGAAACAAACTGGCCCTTACATCAGGGTCCCGGGGGATAAGGAAATTAACTTTCCTGAGCCGAATACCCCTTTCCTCAGCCTGAAACCAGCCTGCGTCGACAAATCAGTCGCCTTTCCCGCGAAAGAAGTGGCTTTGGCTGTCGTTGGGAAAGGTGTGAGACAATGATCGACATAAAAAATGCTTTCTTCGGCTTGCAAGACCAGCCGTTTGCAGCCTGTCACAAAATATCCTACTGCTCTGCATAAAACGAAGCGGCCGCAAAGTGGCGAGAGTGCGGCCCAAACACGAATGAACCGTCATTCTTTACCACCACCTCAGAAGCCACCAGGCAGCTTCACCACTTCCAGACACTTTTGCCTACATGAAAGTCTCTTTCGCGTCCGCTGAAACGGCCAGCTTGCCTTTGAGGAACAGCCAAAGTATGCTCGCGAGATCAGCGGTGGTACTGGGGCCCGCGTAAAGCGTATCATCGGGAGAACGCCCTTTATGTTTGGCTGCGCAGTCCAGGATGACGCACAAATTACCCGGTTTCTTTGGGTTTAAGACGCGTGGTGCCGTAAGCACCACCTTGGCTGGTAGTCCCAAGTAAGTTGATGCATCTGCATTTTTCTCGCGTATCTCTCAGGCCAAGGTCAACTTGACGTATATATCAGGTTGTCTAGTTTTTTTCCTTTTTCTATCGTTTAGGCCTGTTTTTACGTAGCGCCTAGTAGTAATAGTTACCTATTCTGAAGCCTTACATTGTCCGTGGAAATAACTGCGACACACCATTGTGGTTCCGCAATTTATTACAGCGAAAAAGCAACACAACCCTTCACTAGGAAATCTAGATCTATACCTATCACAAATCACCCCTTGTGAGCCCATCTATAAAATACTCAGCGATTGTTTTCTACGTCAACCCTTTTAGTTATCGTCTCCTCCTTGGCTGAAACCAAAATCCCCGTCGTCCACACTGTAAAACCATATAGACAACCCTGTTTGTAATCATCCTAGGTGACCTCCTATAGAATTTCAGCTCCGCTCTCTAGCTAGGCCTTCTGAAGTCGCTAAATTTTCAACAAAACTAGTTGATTATCCTAGGCCTACAGTCACAATGTGCAATTCCAAAAAATCAGACCGGACAGTAAGATTTTGCCACCCGTAGCCGTACGTCTCCCAATTGCTACGCCATGCTCCGTCTCATTACCGATTATTCATGGTGACGCAAGTAGCAAGATTGATAGCCTCTTACAACACGTTAGATCACTCTACTCGCGGATTGATGCTCTTGACAGAGCCACCAGAATTCTGACACCACTAGCTCAACTCCTCGAACCCTCTATGGTGACTACGGACTGTAACTTAGTTGTCACGTATAACTTTATTGACAGTTTATCTGCAGAGGTTTCAAAGCGAATACGAAGCTCAAATCACGCCATTGTATTTAACATTCCCGATAGGGCCCCACTCAACATAGTCAGCAGTACCTTGCTGAAGGCCGCTAACACGAAACGTGTGATATGCCCTACGAAACAAACACAACGATACCAAAGCCCCCTACTTTTCCAATTTCCGGACTCACTGACATCCAGTGAGTTTATTCACAAATAAACAGTTATTGCCATTAACCAGCCATACAAAAACACTCGAATAGCACCCGACAAAACGCCATTACAACCAGAAGTGCTGAGACAGTTGAACTCTCGCGAACATCCAAGGCGGGAATCCGCCCAAAAGCCACCTAACCCCGTCATTCCGTGACCTACCCTATGCAACCAACGTCTATCAGCCAACAACTGTCTGATGTAGACCTTGGCGCAACGCCTGGACCTTCTCCAAATCCACTAGTCTCCAAGCGCCCTGGGCTCGTCAATAGTGTCGCAGATGCCTGGGACTCGAATCCACCGAGTCCTGCCAGACGGCTTAGCTCTGTGCATCAGAAGCAGCTACCTAACTTGCGTAGCCTTCCTGACCCAACAACTTTGCATCAATCTCCCGAGGCGACATATAAATTAAAGTATGGCCGTTCTTGTCCACACCACATAGCCACGACTAAAACCCATCCGCGTGACCGCACCATACCATTGCCAGGTCATTCTCGCTCGAATCAAACCCGTCAGCCTTCCGGGCATGCTTCCGCAAACAAACTGCTAAGAAGGAGCTTACCTAAAGACACAGCCTCATTGTTGCAATCTAACTTACCACCAATGAGCCGAAAGTTGGTAACGATCTACACTCAGCCCCCAATGCAGAGTGCCGATACCAACGGTAACACATGGCCGCAAACCCAGAATTCAGCAACCCACACTCCACCCCTGCTGAGGGTCTCAACGTTTAGTTCGCTAGGCAACGACTGCCTCATGTCATCAGGCTAAACCTCGAAGGTCTTGCAAAGATTAAAAGCGAACAGATACCCTTGTGAGATGTCACTAATGCCGGGACCTACAGTTTCTGTTCCCAAAATAGATAGTTTCTCAAACCGTAATTTCTCCCAGCGAAATCCCCGCTCTAGGCACATGTATACGGACGATGCTCGCAAACCATCTCTTTCAGTTCTAATGATGCTACCCCTACTCTTTGCAACATTTCCGCTGACCTCGCTGCACTTGACCGCTGGTGCCACACCTGGAGGATGAGCTTTTCCACTAATAAGTGCGAGGCCCCAGCCTACAAGTTCCCATTGCCCCCTGTATCCTTAACTCTTGGTGGGTCCCCAATGGCCAGTCGGCTTACCAAACGCGATTTGGCCTCAACTATTCCTGCCCCCTCAACTTTTCTGAGCACGCCGCCATCCAAGCGGTCAAGTCTTGAAGAAGTTTGGTCCTTCTCTTCCGCTCCTTTCGCCTCCGGGACAGTATCATCAGCATCTACAAATCCCACACCAGGCCTTTGCTTGAATACTGCCCAATAATATTTTCTAACATGACGAAATTCGACAGAGTTGCGATTGATAGCATACAAAAGTCGTTTTACCGAACAACTACTCGGTTGGTCCGCGTCTTTAAACTATAGTGAACGATGCAAACATCTAAAACTTGACCCACTCTGGCTCCGCCGTTCAAGACTAAACTTAGTCTTCTTGTAAAATCAGCTCCACAACCAGTCTTTTTCATTTAACTCAGTGGGCGTCTCTTTTGAAACTCACTACTCACTCCGGCACAGGTCTTTTACTGTCCCTTCTAGTATAGCTAATTCTGCCATACGTTTACGCTTTTTCCTTCTTGTCTACTCCAAATTCTGGAACAATTTGCCCATCACCCTTCGAGCTTCACAGACCAAATCCAAATTTCTGTCGGCCCTCATCCATTATCTCAGTGTCACCCGTTCACTCCAGTTATCTAATATGTGCATGGCAGAAGAAATAGCTTACGAGAGGGGCCTCGACTTCCTAGGCAAACCCCTTTTCCGACCCTGCTCCCTTCAATTAGGGACATAATCAACGATAGACAGTTTCATCTATCTGACTGAGTTCTCAACGTTGGACTAGCTATGGCCATTTCCTCAATGAACCAAACCAATTGAAATACCACTATTTTCATCCAGTTTGCTTCCACCTTCTCCCATATTCTCTGTCACTCTTGTGTCTCATCTGTTACCGGTTTTTATATGCCTCCGTTAACCGCTGATCCACAGCAGGGGCACACCCTGACTGCTCTTTCTTATCTGCTCTACTTTTCCAGTTCTGTCCCTACGTGCATTTCACCCTCAACGTTGGTATACGCGCCTGGATTACGTCGCTGTTTGGTCGATTATTAGCCGCTGGCTCCGTCCTCGGGAACCCCTCGCAACCAGGCCATCCAATCGCCGAACTTGTCTCTTTCATAGTTGAACTACGCCCCACATGCGTAACCATTGATGAACATTAGTGCCATTCCAAACGGTGCGGGGCGCGGTCAGATCCAGCACTTTGGCCGGCGCACTTCGGGCGTGCAGGTCGTCTGCAACGATGTGCGAGTGCAATTAGGCTGGTGGATCGCACCTCCTGTGTTCATTTCTAAGTGTTTTTCAGGTTAGGTGTCCAGCGCACGGCCAGTCCCACCCACTAGCACCGGTTGCGGATTGCACGCTCTAATGCTGTCAGCTGCAGATGCATGCTCCAACCATCCTCGTTCGCCACTGTACGCCCAGCCATCACTCTTGCCATCACTCTCATCACATCTATTTTTTCGTTCTTGTGTGGTATGCTCACCTACCCAATCTGCCCTTGCTCCTATTGACTCCCACTGTGTCACCTCCCATTGCACGTCACTATCGTCCTACCCACTTTACTCTGCCGACGACCGCCAATATTTTGTTTCTTCACCCATGTCGGCGTTGCCGGCTTGCAGTGTCTATTCATTTAGTATTACTCTAGGCCGATAAAGCTCATTGATCGCATTCTTGCTCTTCACTGCCTACCGTTCTGTCAAACCCTCCCTCGTTCTCCCTTCTTATGCCTAATACCATTACACAGCAGCCCCACCCGCACCCATGATCAATTCTCACATTGGAACTGCCGTTACAAACTCTGCGTCACTCTCAGCCACACTTATTATCCAGTCACTATCATTCTATTTCCCTTGCCTGGCTCCGCGATTCCTCTGTGGATCCTTCCACTTGGCAGTGCTCCGATCAATATCGTCCAGTTGCATCCACTTGTACAATTACCTGCACGCACACAGCTCCTAATTTCCATGTCCCCGACTCGGACGCGCATCCATTGTTCGTGCGGTATGTTCGCCCACCGGTTCACCTGTCCCGGTGCTTCTTTCCTCTCTGCCTTTTTCGTGTTCCACCTGCAATGAAATGATCTCACTGGTTATGTCTCACCTGTCTTTTACGACACGCAATCCCATCTCCCGCTTCGCCTTTTTTTTGCCACAGACATTTTAAGCTTGCCTTTCAGACCGTTCTACTCTTTCACTTATCACCTTATGTTAAATCACTGTTTCGTCTTGGCTTTCATTCACAGTTCCAGTCCGTTTGATTTGCTGTCGCCCTTTGGTACCCCTTGTGCTTATTTCTCTCCCACGCTGTTTGCCGTCACAGCTGCTGCATCTTGCACCACGGAGTGTTTCATTTCGCAGGCAACTTTCTCCATTTTGTACGCATCACCGCTCTGCGCTGCTTAGCCGACTTCATCGCCACCATCTTCCTGCTAAGTAATGTAAGTTCATTTAATAATGCTTCTCCCATTCTTGACCGACACCACATGTTTCAACTGCATCAATCAGATTATTAGATCCATTGTTACCTGTTCTCTTCGATACTTTCCTTCGTCTCCCTTTTTTTGAACTGCTCCTCGGTCATCGTCTTTTTTATGCTTCCGCGTTCTCCACTCTCTCTCTGTTGATCCGAAAATTTCACCTGTCACAAAGATAATTCCCCACGATATTCCAAAGTTAATTCTACAAACGTTTGACCTAACCTAACCTGCCCCTCCTAATAACTGATAATTTCTTTCTAGGACTCCATTGTCAATAACCCGGCTTCTCTTACATATATATATATATATATATATATATATATATATATATATATATATAAACTGGCGCACATTTGTATATATGCATTTGCTCCGTATCCCGCAGTTCCTTATAGGCCATCTCTCTTGCTATCATCCCGCTGACCGCCATGATATGCACCCATTTCTTCTACATCTAGGTCTCACATCTACTGTGTCCAATGACTAGGAACTATTATTTTACCTGATCCACCCTTTACGTCTTTTTTTGCTCGCTCCCTGTTTTACAATGAGTTTTGTGCTCTGTTCTCCGACCATCTTTTGCAGAGTACCAACGCTTCGTTGCTACCTAATCCTTTGCAGTGAGCCTCACTTTTCCTCCTTCGTCTCTCGCTACTACAGTTTCTCATGCCGACTTCTAGCCTTCCTCATGTATATCAGTCAGTTTTCAGTTATCCCTATACTGGCCGGCCGGATCCCCCACCTGACCTTGACTTTTCAAACCCACCGGGCATCCATTTGAATCCTCCCATGCGTCCACCTAAACTGAGTACATTTTCCTTGGTGTGCACACATTTACCATGCCTTCATCCCGCGTTACTCCTCCCTCTAAGCCTCTTTTTCAACTTCTGTTATGTAAATTTCCACATTTTCGAGGGTTTTGTTTGTTTATTTCATCACTTGTAAACAGTTGATCACGCACCAGGAATGCCTCGGGCTTCTCCGAAATAGACCGTTATCATTATTAATAATATGTTTTGGTCCGTACCTGTGGTAAACTCTATCCACAGGTTTTTATCTTTCGTCAAAAGATTCTTCACTGTGTGCCACTTTATTTCCGCAGACTCTGAATAGCCAACCTTGTCGCCACATCCTTCTTCCTTGATAAAGCAGCCACGAAGTGTTTCCGTATAAACCCGGTACCGGAAGGTACGAATTTCATGATTCTTGCGCCCTCTATCAAAATGCTTTTGTCCAGTAGCCGTACGTCCCCGAATTCCGCGTTGTACGTTCCCTGGATTTTTTTATTGGTGGAGATGCCTTTGAGCTACCCAGCACAGCCATAAGGATTGATGTGTTTTGAAGATGGTAGGACCAAATACCACCAATCCTAAGGTGAACGAACTTCATGGGGGAGAGTAAGAATGTTTAGTCTCTTAACTCAAACCTAGTGAGCCTAAGGTACTTCACATCCAGTAATGGATATCACTTACTCATCTACTGTTTCCATGCATAGGTCCTATAATTGGGGCCGACTTCTATATTAACCATCCGAGCTAGGCTTGCGCATTGGTGGTGACTCACCCAAAACAGCTTGCTGCATGCCGACTGCCTCGCTGCATGTCAATGCGACCAGCTCGGGCGGGCCATTGGAGGCTTTGGCCGTTTTGAACCCTCCAGTCTCCATGATCAACTGGCTACTTCATAAACCTAAACCGAGGCTTTGTGCGGTCTTGGCTCGAATGAGCGCAACGTCGGATCCATTGTCAAGAAAAGCGTACCCAACAATCCCGTTTTCTATGGTCTCAAATATCACTGGAATTAGTTCGAGGCAAACGTCATTGCGCCAGTTCCTGGTAACCCTCAGGAATTCACACCCACTGCCTTGGTTAATACCTGAAGATTCGCCATAACCACACAGAGCAGCAGATGACGCCGACCTCCGTGACTTTAAATATTGTAGACAGTTTTCGACAACTGATCATCAGCTATTTGGCTTCTCCTCAGACACTTGGGCCTACCTGGTACTCCTACCAGGTCCGCACTTGCTCAACTAATCACCCCACCCGTTACCCCCACTCTCATTCGGCTTCTGCTTATAGCGTACTCTCGGATCCTCCAGGTGATAACCAACTAGGCCACCATCCGGATTCGTCCAACGCCATCGTCCCTTTGAGTAGGAGTGACCTTCAGGGCCTTGCCATTGCCACTCACCCTTCCATTGCCCCGCACCCCCTTCCACTGTCTTTCCCTCTCTCTGATCGAATGGGTCACACCAATCCTCCATCGCCGTTGCTACCCTTTATCCCCCCCTGCCGCCAGACACCAACCTTCCATACTATAGCCCAAGCATGCCTCCGCTGTTCCCCCCTGCTCACCTCCACCAACCCTCATCCAACCCTGAAGTACCACGTACATACCCTAGCAGATGCTCTAGGTTCGTACCTGTATTCCGCCCCCTCGCCCCACCTCCCCACTTACCGGCTCCCCTGCCCCTCATGAGCCTCCAAACGTTTCCAAATTTCACCACTCCCTTCCCGCCTTCCACCACACACTACTTCCCAGTTACTCTCCCACGTGCCTTCACCCCCATACCGACCTACCGGCCCTATACTGACTCTGCCCAACAGGTAGGTTACCTGCAGTCAAGATCTCGTTTTTTTCCTGACCGGTGCCCTCCGCACCCATGGCCATATTGCTAGTCGCCCTATGGACCATATCGATAAACTTTCACAGACTCATATCACTGATCGCTCCCCACTCGATGTCATGCCACTTAGCACCTTACACCACGCACTCCCCCTGTCCACCCCGCTTCGACAGATACTCTTAACCTCTCACTTTGTCATATGGTTCCCCCTCCCTCTGCACCGTGTGACACCCCTCCGGCCCACATCAGCGGTGTGCTGCACACCCACCATATTGATCACCCACAACGATCGGCTGCGCCTAATGCTAACGCTTCTCCTACTTTCCGTCCCCCGCCCAACACTGCCTGCCCTCACCCTTCTAGTGACACTCTATCCCTACTGAGACCCAACTCCTATCGCCACAGCGAGCCCGAAAGTCTTGCACCTGGCATCCATGCTTTGCGCACACCGACACTGAACTCATTCCTACTAGTTCTTATCAACGCTCGATCAATAATTAGAAAAATATCGCACCTGCGATCTC
Organism: Fasciola hepatica; assembly: GCA_948099385.1. Classification (NCBI taxonomy): domain Eukaryota; kingdom Metazoa; phylum Platyhelminthes; class Trematoda; order Plagiorchiida; family Fasciolidae; genus Fasciola; species Fasciola hepatica. Next base: position 13,072,882 of record CANUEZ040000031.1, on the reverse strand, counting down.
TGGAATTTACGTCAAACGCTGATATTATACTAGTAACTGAATCCTAGCTGTCAGATGATGCTTCGCTTGACCTTGTTCGCATAGCTGGGTATCAATGCTTTTCGAACACCCGCCAGTCCAGGCGGCGAGAGGGCTGTTTAGCTTTTGTCAAATGCACTATCCACGCCAGTGTTGTTGACGGCACTCTCTTTTTCTTAATGAGGATTTGTTTTGGCTATTTATTCACGCCTCTGGCTAGAACTTCCTTTTTGGCTGCCTCTATGTCCCTCCGGGTCTGGAGCCTGCAAAAGTTGACTCTGCCGTGGATGTCTTCAATGCTGCGCTTGACTACCCTGCCAGTGCAAAAATTATTGCGGGTGGCTTTAACTTTCCTTCAATTTGCTGGTCCCCCCATACTAGGCCTCCCGCCTTCTCCACCTTCCTTTCTTGTGTCCTTCTTGGTGGATGGACCCAACAAGTCTCCTGTCCTACTAGGGGGAACAACATCTTGGACCTAGTATTCTCCATTGATGTTCCTGATATGATCACCCAGACTACTGATCACTTCCCGGATAGTGACCACCGTATTGTCAGGTGCAAGTTCAGCTGCTTCAGCTGTTCTCCTTCGGTGCTATCCTCTCCCCCTGTTCTGACTTCCTACCGTTCCTGTAACTGGCCCCTAGTGCCAATGATAATCCGATCCCTTAACTGGGACACATTTTTTCTTTCCTCTGATCCCCTCACTGTTATGAACTCTCTCTACTCCAACCTCCTACAATGCCTAAATACCGCCAACCCATGTGCCGATCCACGCCCCAAATCCAGCAGCTCACACCCGTCACTTTTAGAGCGTACGCTGTCCAAGCTGAAACTTACCTTCGCCAGATCACACGACTTCACAATTCTCCTGCGCATAAACCAGCTACAACTGAGGCTGCGTTGCATGGTCTATTCGCATCTGAGAAGGAAAGAGGCCCTCGCCCTAGCACACCCAAACAAAACTGGCTACCTGCCCTACCTGCTTAGTAAAAGGTCCAATCAATCCAATCATGCCTCGCCTAAGTTCCTCATCTGGGGCTCACCTACCGTTAATACTCCAGCATCTATTTCCGAGGCCTTCAGTGAGCATTTTTCTTCCTTTCTTATAAGCTGTCCTGGTATTCCCCCTCCTACAATCCACCCCTGCACCTCTGCCCCTCTTTCATCGATTCCCTTCACCCATCTAGAAATTGAAAACCAGTTTCCTCTAATAAACCTTCCTCGAAACCGGTAGCAGATGATCTCCCACCGGCCCTCCCTCGTTTCGGTGGTCCTGATCTCCCTTTATTGTTACTTAATATGTATACCACCTCCATGCTTCACAGTTTCGCCCCACCTCAATGGAAATCCTCTGTTATAGTTCCGCGCTTCAAAAAGGGCGTATTACACGACCCAGATAACTATGGGCCCATTAATCACACCCCAGTTATCTGAAAAATTATTGAGAGAATTATCAAAAAACACATTGTCCAGTACTTCTTATCTAACAACCTGCTGAACCCTTGTCAGCATGGTTTCTTGAACTCCTGTTCCTTCTCTTCCTACCAGCTTGACTTTCTCAATGTCCTGTCGTCTGCTGCCGACGCCGGAAACTCTGTAATTGTCCTGTACCTCGACATGTCTAAGGCTTTTGCCCGTGTTCCCCATATTCATCTGTTGGCCAAAATCAGATCGCTCGGTATTACTGACCCTCTCCTCTCCTGGCTATCCTCCTGTCTCTCTTACAGATCACAAGCCGTGCTCGTCGACGGCCACCTATCTTCCGCCAAACCAATTAATAGCGGCATCATCAAAGGCAGAGTCCTAGGCCCATTACTATTCCTTTTTATATCAATGACATTTTCTCTTCTATTCGACACGGCACTCCTTTCCTCTTTGCCGACGATATAAAAATAGTGTACTCTTTTCTCCCTAGTGACCTGTGCGTGACTCTGTGCAACATATCGCATGACTTACTCGTTCTCCAAACTTGGTGCGTTTCGTGGTTCATGAAATTATATGCTGAGAAAAGCTTCCTCCTACCATACAAGTGCACCGTACCACCCTGCTAAATTTGTCTGGACGGCCTGCCTATCCCCATACACCCCATGGTTACCGATCTCGGTGTACGCTACTCTTGTTCCTTCAACTTATTAGAATAGGCATCGTTCCAAATCGCTAAGGCTAAGCGAACACTAGGCCTGTTCAATCGGTGTTCCTTAATACCGGCCAGTCGCCTCTCCATGTATCTCTCAAACGTGAGACCGCACCCAGATTATTGTTCCATTACCTCCAGCCTCTGGCCACGTTCCTACAAATTCAGCCTCTATGGATTCGTCGCATGAGGCTCAACCTGATTTTCCTCTTTAAGCTAATCCATAACCTGGCCTACACCTCTTATCCCATCTCATTCGCTGCGCCCCGCTCCTGCCCGCTCGGACACGGTGCCTTCTCTCTCTCTCTCACTGTCCCTTATTCTAATCTCTGTCTGAAGTCCCGATTCTTTCTGTCAGCCTATTTCAAAATCTGGAATAAGATGCCCCTCAGCGTACGTGGTGCCTCCTCAATGTTCGATTTTAGGCGCGCACTTTTGTCATACTCAACAGACCCAATGCTATATTGCTCACCAGTAAGCTTGTCTCCGCCGACCTGGCCTTTGAAAGAGGTCTCACACAGTTACTCTGCTACCTCTGCGCCACAGGCCACTAGTACACCCCATGCCCGACACCTCTCCACTCTCTAGTGCCGCGAATTAAGGCCATTGCCTTAACTGATCCATAGCGAACCTGCCTCCTGCCATCATAAGATAACCCTATTGCTCACCTACGTTCATCTCTTATCCATCGTATTCATTTTTTCTCCTCAGTATCCGTTAGTTCTCAGCTGGGGCACACTCAGGCTGCGTTTCTCTATTCCTTTTACCTTCCCAGTTATCCTCAGTGGCGGCTAACCACTTCGGGCACTGTACTTGACATCTCCCTGGCAGGTGCACCTGGATAATAATGCTACACGGTCGTCTACCACTCGCTGTTTCCGTTGGCTTTCCTGTCCATGGTCTCACGTCTTGGTCAATTGTTCCTGGCTCGCGCACCCCCATCGCGGTCGTTTTATCCCCTGTACAATTATCCATGAACACTCGTGCCACTCCCAATAGTGCGGGGCGCGGTCAGATCCACCGCTATGGCCGGCGCACTTCGGGCGTGCAGGCCGTCTGCAACGATGTGCGAGCGCAACTAGACTGGTGGAGCACACCTCCTGTGTTCACTTCACGAAGTGTTTTTCAGGTTGGGTGCCCAGCGCACGGCCAGTCCCACCCACTAGCACCGGTTGCGGATGGCACGCTGTAACTTTTCTCGGACTACCAAATCCAATGCTGTTGGTTGAAAATTGCATGCTCCTTATCCTTTTTCCGCCACAGCTTGTTCACCTATAGCTCTTATCATCTGTTTCCACTTCCAATTTTTGTCGCCCTACCACGGTATGCACACCTACCCGTTTTGTCCCTCCTCTTATCGCCTCCCTCTACATCAACTTCTACTGCTTTGAGTCACTATCGTCCTAACCACTCTTCTCTGTCGATGCTTGCCAATACCTCTTTTCCCATCTGCCGTCATTGCTGGCTTCTATCCTCTATGCGCTTGGTGTTACCCTCTGCTCATAACGCCCATTGATAGCTTCCTTAAACCTGTCGTTCTGTTAAATCCCTCCTCATTCTCAATGCCATGATGCATCAATCGCACCCGCACTCATGACCAATCCGCGTATTAGAACTTGCCGCTCCAAACTTCGCATCTTTTACAGTCGTATTTATTATCTAATCACCACCGTTATATCTTCTTCACTTGGCCCCGCGATTCCTCTGTGGTTCTTCTCAGTGTCCTGTTTAGTATCCACCTGTTCAATTGTCTACCGGCACACAGCTCTCCAGCTCCACTGTCCCAACTGCGTTGCGCATTCATTTTTGTGGCTTTTTGTTTTAATACTGGTTCACTTATCCCGGGGCGTCCCGCTTCCTTGTTCGCCTCCTTCGTGTTTCATCTGCAGTAAAATGATCTGATTGGTGATTACTTACCTGTGTCTCCTCGGTCATTGCTTTCATCCATTGATCCGTTTATTGCTTGCTACAGGCATTTTTCTGTACCTTCCAGTGTGGTCCGCTTCTCCATGTTCCACCATTGTTATGACAACGTTACGTCACGGTGTTCTTTTACAGTTCCAAATCGTTTGACCTGTCACCACCAGATTCCTCTAGTCCGTCACTACATCTCGCACCTGCGTTGATCAAATAATTAGACCCATTCTTACCTGTTTTCCTTGATCCTGTCTTTCATCTTCGCTCTTACATGAACTGCTCCTCACAGTCTCCATCACTTTTGTGCTTCCGCATTCTATTTTTTCTCTCCGTTGGGCTGCCATGTGCACGTGTCATGAAGTCAATCCACCACGATATTCCAAAGTTAATTCTACAACCAATTGATCTGACCTTACCTACTCTTCCTAATGACTGATAATTTCTTTCTAGGACCCCATTGTTATTGCTCCTTCTTCTCTTATACCTAAGCATATATATATTTATATATATACTTACGCATATATATATCTATGTGCACGCGCTCTGCATCTTGCAGTTTCTCACCGGCCATTTCTCTTGCCATCATCCCAACGACCTTTATCATAGGCTTCCATCAACTCTACATCTGTGCCTCACGTCTACCATATCCAATCTTTCTAAACCGTTTCTGTCATCTGATCATCCCTCTACGTATTGCATTGCTCGCTGCCTGTTTTACGGTGAGTTTTGTGTCCTGTCCGCCGACAACCCACCGCAAAGTACCAATACTACATTGATATCTAATCCACTGCAGTGCACCTCACTTTTTTCTCCATCGTTCCTCGCTACTGCAGTTCCTTATACCGATTTCTAGCCTTTCCCTTGTTTACCAGTCGGCCTCCATATGTAATTACCCGGACCAGCCACTCAGTCCATCTGACCTTGATTTTCAAACTCACCGGGCGTCCATTGAAATCCGCTCTTTATCTCATTTAAACTCCACACAATCTCCATGGTGTGCATACGTTTATCCTATTTTCATCCTACTTTATTCCCCCTTCTGAGCCTTTTTATCCAATATTTTCGTGAGAGTTTCCATATTTCCATGAATTATATCTGTCCATTCCGTCACCTGTATCAACAAGATCATGCACATGACATGCCTCGGGCTTTCCCGAAATAAACCAATATTATTATTATTATTATTATCATTATTATAGATTCATTCTTCTGGCTTCTGTCCACCACGCAGATAAGTCTAACGCGAAACATTCCGGCCTGATTCTACCGGGCGACTTCCGTCACACATTGGGCAGAATTGAAGTCACTATTTTTCGTGCTGCTTTTGGGCTTATGAACCAACTGGACCCAGAATGACGACGATCTGGGTTGCGAGTGAAATGATTCATCTGGCCGGTTGTCCTAATTCCGCTTGCCAGTTGTCCGAGGCAACTACTAGAAATCTTGACCATGGCCGACACGAATTCTTGTAATTCCCTAACGTTGGTTCCCGGCGATTTTGTATTGACCGATCTATTCTCTCAGTCCATTTATTCCACAGGATGTGTGGGAGACCTCCGAATATACGTTCCAGAGTAGCCGACGAGTTGCGATCGGATGTGTAATTGCTCTGCGCGAGAGCAATCTTGGAGCACTCCTTTCTACTAGCCAGCGTTGATAATGCTTCGGAGTCAAAGCGGACGGTGTTAAACCCTCTTGTTATGCCTTTCAGGAATCAAAGCGCCTTCTCGTGTGGGCTGTCACATAACTTCTCTAGTAGCTCACAAGCTGTATGGTGTCCTTCGCTGGGAGGCAAAATCATGAATTCCTCAACAGCCTCCAATACTTTGCCCTTACGGCCATGAAGCAAATACAATTAGAGTTGGCCGTAATCCATGAGCCCCTATATGACATACATGCATGTGTCCAGTGAACTTCCAAAACATTACCGACCTGGCACAGAAAGGCAACAGTTACGCTTTCGGTTGATCTACCTTGTCCCTGATACAACGAGAGGACGCATTTGATAATATACCACTAATTCCTTCCTACCGGCATTTTATCCCCACGATAACAAATATTATTATTATTATACTATCGATACATTTCGGATGAGCTCAAAGCGCTCTGGGGTGCATGATCAAGTGATTCCAACGATGACAAAATCCCAGATTTTGGACGTAAAACATGTTTGCACGAAGGGTTGCGGTAAAGTGTTTTAATGGACCGAAATGATAATAGTGCCCGGCAGATTTGGCGATCAAAGGCAAATGGTCGGTTCGGTTATTAGTGACTGAAATGAGCTGAGGAGCCGAAGTTTATACGTAAAAGTACCAAAAACGATCACAGCAGTTAGGAAGCCGTGCATTATTGAAGGTTAATAATCCAGCACTATTTTACCAGAAGAAATTATTGGAGTCGTTTTCGCTCCGCAGAGAATGGAACGTATATGTATTTGTAGCTGAACAATGTACGGGAACGGATCCCTAAAAACAAAACTGAAAGAAATATACAGCCATTGTAGTATTCTAAGCTGATTGTGAGGAGCCGATGGAAACAGTCACAAGGAAAAAGAACTACATATGCCTGAGAGGGTGATTACAAGGGTAGTTGTGGAAGAAGTGGCCACAGGGGAGCCAAAAGCTGCATCAGTGGGATATGAAAATGTAGCGACGAGTTGACCCGATGTGAGTTATATGGCGATCGTGGATGTAAATAGAGTGCAAGGACGATAAAGGAGGGGAGAGCTCACAGATGTACTGATGACAGTTTCCATAGGAAAATCGCACAACAAATGGTAAAGCGACAGTCCCACAACTAGTACGCTCGATGCGAAGAGCCGGTTCGAGCTATCGACAGTCGACAGAGATAGCAGCGGAAACTGACGGCTTGGTATCGGAAGAGCGTGGTGAGTAAAGTGTTTCTACATGCGGTCCGGAGCTACATGGCTTCACTTGCAGTATCCAGCCAATTGCACAAAGCCGGATCGTAAATGATGGATCGTATAGATGGAGCAAAGCCGCCTTGTGCCTGGTCAGGACCTGACCTGCCGCTGAATACATGCCTTTCTCCGTGCACATACGCGTGGGCATCAATGAGATGTAATAGAACACATTCTTGCCGTTCTTGTCTGGTCTTGTCGTTCTTCTTGTGCATGCAGTCCGAGTCCAGGGTATTTCATTACGTACTACTGGGCGGTTTAATACGACTTCTACATGTGATCAGTGATACAGCAAATGGTTGAGGCCTCGAAAGGGATGAAGTTGCAATCGAATAGGCAATGAACGGCAGCCGGAGGAAATCAGAGAGTTGTTCGTTGTGACGGGGACAGGTGGAAATAACAACATGACTTGTAACTCAGGAGGAGAACGTGTAGCATTAGCTACAGTATAAGGTCGTTCAAGCATCAGCGAGTGGCAGAATGTGCACGCTGCCAGCAGAGTCAAACGAGCGGCGCATGTTGATAGAAATGGAGACTGGCAAAGCGGTGAAAGAAGGGCCCGCGGAGGATAGATGAGCATCCCGCAGTTTTTTACTGCATAATGTGTGGGAAATGGCAGACCGATATGAACGCGGTAGTTGGGTGACAGATCTATCTGGAATGCTTTGTAAAGCGATCGCACGGACAAATAGCTTGCAAGAGGTATGTTATAGTATGTGAACGGTTAGTGTATGACATTAGGCGACCGTTTTGATAGGAGTGTCTTGAATCATGAGACGTACAAATGTGGAGGAGTCATGGTGCTGTGCGAAATTGGGGGACAGCGATGGAAGGGTATTTTTATGCGAACATTTGGATTAGTGGAGGGAGACGATGATCGATAATCGCACTGCTGACTGCTGAGGGACAGCAAAATATACTTCAGCGAGGGAAAAATTACTTGGCGCGGTTGTGGCGGCTAGATAAACGACGACAGTAAATGTGCTAGTGGATGAGCAGTATCAGCCATTTCTGATTCGAGGAGTGTACAAATTTTCGGGAGGGACAGGAGATTAATTCGAGGTGAAACACGGAGAGCACGGGTAATGGGGCGCTTGACAAAGTCGATCAGTATTTATACAGGCAACGAAAGTGTGCCGAGAAGAGCGGTTGATGGATGAGAACGAAAACTACACGCCATCTAGTACGCACACGGAGCAAAATATTTCGGTACACATGAAAAGGTAAATTATAATGTCAATATTTACAGTGATCTCGATGGCAAAACAGTGGTCAGAGAAGACAGAGAAAGTGACACGTTAGTGATAGTGACAAAGGCGTAAAAGGTATGTTCTGTATTTCGCAAACGATGCAGGTTGGCTTGGGCTGGCCGCGCAGCAGACACCCAACCTGAAATACGTTTTTGGTCAGGGGGTGTGCGGTCCGGCAATCCAGTAGTGCCCGTGCATCATTGCAGACGTCCTTCATGCCCGATGTACACGGGCTAGAGCAGCGGACCTGACTGCGTTCCGCACCATCTGGATTAAGGTGGGTTGTACCAGCGCGTCGAGTTGAAGTAGTCAGTAATCTGGAGGCCGGGTATGAGGATCCCAGAGAGCAGGGCCAGTATAAAGCAACCGAGTGAGGTGCCATTATCAAGCAGCGTGGACCGTTCAGCTGATGAGTTCAGCGGGGGGATGTTTCGATTTGTTGCCCATTGGACAGATGAGACGACAAGGGTCCTTGACAAGTAGGTCTTGAAATAATGGAGAAGTTGCTATAGTCCGGCGGTTGTGCCAGCTGTGGATTAAGGGAGGGATAATACGGCAATGTCACGCGACCACTTGGGTGGAAGACAGAATAAGCAAGAGGAAAAGTGGGCCATAGAAACTTTAAAGGCTAGGTGTTAGGATTGAGCGGCGAAAATTCCACGGATATATTGTCAGACCGTCCCGAGTCTTAGCGTGAATTAGCAGTGCGATGTAATCGAGGGATGAACAAACTCAAGTGCGAATAGATAAGTGCAAGTTGGTCAGGGGTTCCATGGAGCCAAGTGCAATGACAAGGACCTGCTATGATCCAAGCGGTAGGGACAGTGAGCGAAGACACGGAGGATGACTGATAATAGTAGCTGATGGGGTTAGGCAAAGAACTTGTCTGGGGAGGGAGTTGTGGGCCTCAAGACATGTCAAGATATCTCTCGAGAAAGAAATGCACATAAGATGAGGTTTCTTGAAGACTAGCTACGAGTCGGGTCCTGGGTCAAAAGCGCGGGCCCGAGACACATTAGCTGCAGTTAGTATCAGGACAATAATACCGGTGAACCATTTTGCCATCGGTGATTTGAGCTGAGTGGAGAGACACATTGGCAAATTTTGGCGGAGGGCTTGACCAAAACCTGGAATACTTCAGCAAAATAAAATTCTATCTCATGGTTGGTCTAGAGCTCGGAATAACAAAACGCCATTTTTATGACGGAGAAAGTAGGGGGTAGCCAGTTGGACATATGGCGTGACAGTGGAAGGAAATGCCGGGCGGCGAATCAGCAAACGGGGTAAGCAAGGATCAAGCCTCACACAGCGTAGCTGTGGAGAATCAATGCAGAGGACAGCACACCGCTCTTTGTAGCTAATTATGGTAGAATAACCAGGCAGAGGCTCCGTGAATATGCGTTGTACATCGTTCAGTGATCTTGTCAGTTTGAAGAGTGTTTGTGAAAACGCTAGGGCAATACTCCGTGCAAGGTCTGACGTAGAACATCTGGGATTGGAGTTTTGTGTCGCGCAGCGTGAGCGATCTATATAGGGATCCTATGGACTTCTTTGCCTTGAGCGCTTGAAGAGATAGGTGTTTTCAGAAGTGTAGGGTGCACGAGTTGCGCAACCCAGGATCTCGTTTTGATGTGTTGTGGGTTTCAGGGGAGTTGTGTATGAGAAACGACTTCGGAGGGACTAGATAGCGTAAGGTCATGGAGGTGAACTCCTAAGCAGAAAACTCCACTTTCCAGGATTGACACCGTCGCTCAAGACGTTCTGGATCATGCTGTTTCTTAGGATCTGCATCGCCAAGGTTTCGGTGAGAATTCATATACAATTTTTGTATCATCAGCCAATAAGAACGGGCTACCACGGCGTATTGTAATGAAGACATTTATATTGTGCCTGAAGAATAAAATGGCCTCAGCACGCTTACTTGAATGATGCCAATGGTGACAGGGGAAGGTTGTGAGAAGTGGTGATCGATTGAACAGCATGACTGCAGTGAAGAAGGTAGGAAGCGAACAGGCTGAGAATAGGGGACTAAAGCTCAGGGGCTTCGACCACGGTAAGGAACCGCGAGTGACAGACTCGGTCAGACGCTTCAGTCACATCCAAGATGACAGTTAGAAATTTCCTATTGTCTGCGGCTTTAGTGACCAGGTTACAAAACTTGAGATGACAGGCTTTAAAAGACCAAGCCTTTGGGAGGCTATGCCTGCCTTCATGCGTTGGGCCATGGGACAACAAATACTCACAAAGGAGTTTTTTCACTAGGCGTTCAAGTAGCCTAGGTGCCATCGGTGTGTTATCGATGGTCGATAATTTAGGGATCATGGAGATGGCCCTTTTCGTGGCGAGATGCTGGTTAATGTTTTCCACTGGGGTGGGAAAATTCCAAATTTCAGGGAGAAGGTGAAGATGTTGGAAGATAAGATGGCAAAGTCAGACTCGCTAAATGGAAGCAGTTTTGGGGGGTTTCTCATAAAACTACAGTGGGATGAGAGCTTTACACTACAGAATATTTCCGGCACTTGGTTTGGCGAGGTGGATTTGGTAAATGGAACCGGTGGGGTGTACGCAGTTCCAAAGTCGATAGTCATGGGGGAAGAAAAAATCGAGTTGGAGTCCTTAGCAGTCGCAACGGGATCATCGGCTTGTGCGTCACTTAATGACTTTAGGTGAGAAGTACCAGGACAAGCTGGGTATTTCTGTCCTTCGTTTAAATCGGAGTTGCTTTTCCGGTTGGCAAGGGATGGAGGTTTCCTGTTTTTAGCCGGTTTTTGTGTTAACCCGAGTGCTATTAGAAAGACTGTGTAGGAGGATGAGGAGGAAGAAGTCATAAAAACGTTTGTTCGACGCCGGGGCATTTTGATATTTAAATTGCAAAGAAATGAATGCATCAGACCGGCAGCTAAGGGTTCGGTCAGTCATAATCCCACTTAAACCACGGCGGAGTGTGTACCGTAGCAGACTTACTGCAAGCCGAGGTTCCTGGGCCATGTTTCCGAGATCTGGTCATCGGTTTTCTAATTTGCTGCTTGGGTAATTCCCGTGGCCAGCTCAACAACTGAAATTTATAGTTTTCACCTTTTTCATGGGAGAACCCAGACTCGGGTTGTCTGACTGTAAATTTGCTCCATAAAAAGAGTTTTATGGACCAAATATACTCGCCCCAATCTGTGGAGCAGAGTGACTCGGTGAGTCGCTACTATTTGCAACGAGGGGACGGAGAAACGGATGGGCTATGTGTGTTGTCACAAATAAGGGCAGGGTTACAGTAAAAGTGCACTTGATGTAGATGAAGTATCCGCTACTATGACGACATCTGCTTTTGCTAAACATCCGAGGGTCAATCAAAGAGTCCTGGACAGGCGGGGTGGAATTGGCTGGCCAGGATTCGGTTGCTAGTATTACGTGGGGGGTTTGAGGTGAGTACTGAGGAGCGCAGTTGTGATATTTTTCTAGTCTTTGATCGAGCTTTTGGAGGAAATAGAATAAAAGAATTCGGTGTGGAAGAGCGCGCCGCACGACTATTGGATTGCTATCGCGATAGAGACAGGGACTTTGTATAAAAAGGCATCTTGTGACGTGGGAGCGATGCCAATGGAGGCGTTAGCACGGGGCGTGATGGGGAGGGGGGGGGGGTAGGGAAAGACAAATATCCTTTGGGAACCCGGGGAGCTTAGGGGCGCAAATTCGAATCAGGGTACTCATTTTTACACGAAAGTAGAGGTAAGGATCAGATAACCGGCAATTTGGACCTGCGAAGTTTTCAAAGCCAGGGCGCGAACGGTGGTGGAATGTGCCTGTGAGAGGGGTTCGTGGGCTCACAAGGAGCGCAGGCTTGCTAGTCAGTTATGGTGGGCTGAAGTTCCATGTCCGGTTTCAACAAATCTTCACAGTGGGCTCACTGAGGTGTATTATTTAACTGAAATTTGTCAAGGAGTGAATATGTGATCAACACGACCTCAACTAGTTCTAAACCCAGCTCGATTCTTGCTCGAGCGCTGTTCGCCAGCGTTTGAGATGCGGTGGAAAATAACACAAACGAGGAGCTTAGAAGCCACGCTAAACAGACTTGTTTCCCAGCTGTTTTCACAGGAGGACCTGTCACGTTTCCCGTAAATTGGTACGATCACCGATTCATCCAACCTTAGGGAACTTGTTCCCTATTCTATGCAAAAACCAGGGTTTTGTCAACTCCGTTAACAGTGCTGAACCACCGTCTTCGAAGACGGACGGGTGGCAACCAATCTGGTCTAGCCGCTTTATATCGTTTAAGGTAGTTTACCTCAAGGAAAACCTCAAAGGATTGGTATCTACAATCAGAACTGCAGCTGCGGTGCTACTTGGCAGGCCCGTCGTGGATGAAGGCCAGTTAAGTTACTTCTCGAAAAGCTCTGCTCAAGGAACCAGAAGACGCTTCTGAGTTTGAATCGGTGAACTGTTCGCCCCTTTGACCAGTTCACTAATGTGTGGCTTCTGTGGAACGGTATTTCTGATTAGACGGGAAAGGTTGCGGCAGTCACCAATCCCAGCAGCCTTTTCCATCTCCCAGTCTTCATAATCCACCACTGCTCACGGTAATTTCCCAGGCTACGAATCAGTTGGCTGTCGAGGCATCTCCGTGCCTCGTCGTATTTTTGGCAACCGGGGGAATTGACCTGTGAGAATCTAACAGCGTAACTGCATATATCCATCATTTCTGTTCTCCTGTTAATGGATCTTGGGCAGCACTAGCAGCCTCAAATACAGCCCACTGTATCTCTGTCCATCGCTCTTATTTATCCTGGGTATTTGGTTGCAACGATAACCTGGTAAATAGTTCTGTTTGAAAAGCAGATCTTTGGTTACCGCCCAGTAACAGCAGCTAAAGATGGTTGGCTTTGGCGTTGTTTCGGCCACCGACAAGAAGTAGGCTGAAACTCGCACGTATAAGAGTGTGATCCGTGTTTAGAAAGTGAACCAAGATGATCAATAGTCTCCAACTGATCCGCGCCAGCGGTAACCGAAAGTAATGTGGTTGATCTTGGTCCAACTCTGTGAAGACGCAGGAGGACTCCAGTTTAGTCGGTGCCGCCTTCCGTGTGAGAAGTTTGTGCCCGCTAGGAATAGTCTACTGTAGAAACACAGTTAGGTGAAACTGTCGTCGTTATCGCTTTCACCGGTTGGAATGCCGAATCGGCCTCCTATATACCTCTCGTTCTCATCTAGGCTCCCAACTCGAGCATTGAAATCACCAGCAACAACCGTGATGTCCGAAAAGCGCACGCTGCGAAGCAGTCGGGACAGGGCTTGATAAAATTCTTTAGCCTCGGGAGAGCTACATTTGTCTGGAGAATACACAGAGCGTACACAGTGGACACCCAGCTTTCACTCTCAGAGCAATGCCAACGCCATCTAGGTCACCAGCACTGGACATCTTATCGCGCGACTTGCGCAGAGTGAGACGAGAAGCCGAGTTGGTATCTGGTGAGCGAAGTGTTACCAACAAATAGAGGTCATGTAGGCGTGTTTCAGAGACTATACATCTATTTTAGAAATATCAAGAGTTCTAGCTAAGGCAGCCTGTTGCGTTGTTTGGCAAAGTGTGCGGACTTTGAAAGCAGCTGCTGAGAACATGCATGAGTCAGAGATTCGATTTTTCCGCTTGTCTCTAATTTGTTACCATGACCGAGAGGTACAAGCTCCCTTTCATGACTCATTGTGGTCTCCTAAAAATTAGGAATTTGGATTTGGAGGATGAAGAGCAGTGATAAGAAATGTTTCCAGAGAGACTGTTGTCGATTTCTGGGCACATCATACTTCGCGACTGCCCACACCGCAAAAGAGTTTTCCCTTGGAACCCCAACCGGAGCCTTTAACTCAAAAGTCCAACCCATGAGGCAATGGAGCGCAAACCCGGGATTAAAAGGTGACCGAGAAAGAATTTCTCCTGCTCTGTCACATGAGACCTGACAGTCGGGCGTATTTTGCCTTGTCTCCGCTGGTGAGTTTTTATCGACCAGCTCTTTGGATTCAGTCCTCAGCTCCATGCGCCCAATGGAGCAAGCTAAATTTGGACATGGCAGCATCCCTAGGGCCGGGGGTTGCTCAGAATAGGCAGGCGATGGCTGCCCAGTGAAGTGCGGTGCCTTCTCCCACTGTTAAGAGAAACCCCAGGTACTCTACTCTTACATTCGTCTAGTGGAGGTTCTTAGACCGGTAAACTGTTTCTTTCCATGTTTATTCGCTAGGGTGTCCTCTCTAGAGGCAAAGTGGTTAGAACCAGATGTTGCCGAACAGCTGGTTCAGGGACCGGACTTCGTCTGGCCTCTACCCATCGACCTGTCAGGCATGATTGCATCTTTGGCTTGGGAAAGCCATCTTGAATTTGTCTGTGGGTCATGACGGGACGTTAGCCATCACATCCTGTCAAGGTGCGGTCTCAACAGGATGAGAATAAAATACTCGCAATACACATGCTATTTTATGTGCCAGCAGGGGGCGAGGTGGAGCTTTGATCAGCTTCTTCGAAGGCAAAAGATTGCAATTTCAAGTCCATTTCAGGCGACCAGAAAAAGTGATACCGTATAAAACTTATTTATAAGCGGCATGCAGTACAGCGATATCAGGCAGCGCTTCCTGGAAAATAAACTTGATCTGAAAATGGCCTATAAACTAGCAAGATATTTAGATTTGGCATATCGAAAGTTGTGCTTTTTGTCTTAAAGACTCTATTCAATCTGTTGTCTCATTTGATATCGACATCATAAGAAAAACGACCCAGGCCTAAAATCTTGAAGGAGTTCAATTACGGTAAGAATTCATATCTGCCATAAGCAATGAACGATATATCTTTGGCGGATAATCCAGGCATCCACCTCTCAAACGTTCAAGGAAAGACACTATCAGTACGCGACATGAAGGCATTTTCAAGAAGATTTTACTTTACGTTCTTGCGCATGAGTGTAGTGGAGGGGGCACAAGTTTCATAGCCACAAAGGCCTACTACGCTTTTACGGATAACCAGCAACCAGACCCTGAGACTTGGCGTGAAGAACCACACAAGACCCCATTAGGTTAGGTGTGGTAACAATCCGGACATTAGCCGATTACTGTCTACCACCAAAGTAACCGGTGATGGCGATGACTCGAACCTCGGACTTCCGAGGTGGTAAGCAAATGCTCTAAACCATTTGACCATAATGGTCTAATACCAATTATAAGTGGTCTTCTGCCAACGGTTTTCTGATATCTGCAACAGCATTCGCCGCTGATTCACTGAGCTCGGCTAGCTCTGTCATAAACGTTTCTGTGAACGATGTAATATTTCAGTTTTTCCTTGACAACAGGAGCCTGATAGCAGTTTTCAAAACTACGGTTCAGAAATACAGCTGGAAAGTAGTGACTTCCCGCAATACTGTTTCTACGGCTTCTAAAAAGTTTGAAAGTTCCACTCTTGGTGAAGGCTTTCTTAATTTATCTTATAGCAATGACCGTTGTGCGATTGTCAAACTTTCACTTTGAGCCAATCTTCGAGCTGACGATCTTCCGGAACATGATTTTCGACATCTTCGAAGGAAATAAGAAATTCCCTTGTCTGACAACAGAGACTAATTTTAGTGAGCATTGCTGACGTTTCCAACGCTGATCCCCCTGTCCATGTTCTCTTCTGATTTTTATCTGATAGTGACAAATTATCGTAGATATTTACCGTCAGATGAATTATTCATCAAGAATGAAATACAAAATCCGTTGGAAGACGGCGTACTAAAAATTGTACATTGGCCTTTGCGTGAACAAGCACTTGTTACAAGTCATGAACGTCATAAACGAAAAATAGCTGTTAAACCCAGCCAGACGATTAATCGTTTCACTCTCCTTGACGCATATTGCATATCAGAAATAGATAAGGTTACAGGAAAGATCTCACAATATGCGGTGTTTAGCGCAGTGGAGTTTGAAAGTGCAAATCACCAGATGCCCATCAAAAAAGATTCACAACATACGGCTTTTGAGGAGCGTAGGAACTTGTATCAGCTCTGTCAGATTCCTTTTGAGATCACTAATGGCATGTCCTGTTTCCACCGTGCTGCTGATCAGGTCATTCGCCTATTTGAAAAGAAACCTTTGGTTTTCACGACGTTTCTCTTACATATGGTCTCGTCTTAAGGCGTCTTGAGTGCTCGTACAACCAAGGTCTTGGGATATGATCGATCCATCAAGTCTGATCCCGACTGAAGGTTGGTCGGTAGACCAAATAAGGGGTATTGAGTACGGTGGGCAGTAGAATTAGTTTTCAGATGCTGTGCACGACTTGAGGCAAAGGGGACGGCGTGTAAAGGCCGCTTTCTAGTGTTGGCAGGCAGAAAATGCGGCGAATTCTTAGGGGCCATCGGTGCATGGGAACTAAAGTTACTTTCCAAGGTGGAAACCGTACTCTGTGATCTAAAGCGCGTTGATTTGAGAGCAGACACTTGGATGAATAAGGGGTTTGTGAGAAGAACAGGAACTCTGGCGGACCTTTTCCCCTGGACGGCGAGTAGCTCATTGTCGGAGGGAACAGAGAGAGACTTAGAGTTGGTAGTGTGTACGGCAGGCGATGAAGCGGGAGAGCGAGGCAAAAGTTGTCGTCTCCTACTGGGTGGCAGTAAGGAGGAAGAAACGGACATGTCTAGATCAACAGCGATGGGATCAAATTTCAAGGAGTCCAGGGAGGGAGCAGATGAGGGACAGCGGGAGGTTGTGAAGAAGCGGAAGACGCCTGCGAAGATAAGGCAGTGGGGACATCAGAAGGAGCGGTAGAGTGATCGGCTGTCTGAGTGGAAGGCTCAGGATCATCGGGCGTCATTCTTGCAGGGAAAGTATAGCGAAATCTAGTGGTTCCTCTTTGAAGAGGGATTTTATCTTCGGCCTCCTTTATGCTTCTATAGGGGGGGGGGAGGGTTAGAAGCTCTATGTAACGCGTTTTTTGAACTCTTCGGTGGATAGATCGTCTGGGGATTTTATCAGGATTGGACAGTTAAGTCGCTGAAATCTCTTCATCAGTTGTCATTTTTTACAAGGTAGGTGAGCCATTTTTCAAGCACTGAACCATGTGTGCTTGACATACTCGAGGGATATTCTCCCTGGAACATTAAACACGACTTTAATAAGAGTGTTTCCTGCTCTTGTGAGAACTTGGGACGCGGTACAGTCAATAAACTGGCCGGCCGCTCTCAGGTTGTGCAGGGCAGACTGTTCAATGCTTTCAGTGATGAGAGGTAAGAAAAGGTAAGTTAAGGCACAGTATCTTCCCCTTTAGGAGCCGTAACCTTACATCTGAAATATTTTGAACTAAAGCAGCCGTTCTTTCCGTTGTCAAGCCTACAAACTCAGAGAGGTCAACGGAGGGTTGCTCTGAGGCTGCGAGAGTGTGAATAAGCCTATTTTTTAGTGACCGGAGTTTGAGAGGATAGAGTTATTTTGGAAGACGTCTTTACTACTCGTGGCTTTTTGAGGTACCGAGAAGACGCCGTGGGTAGAACAGAACAGTAAGGGCAAAACAAAGCCGGGTTAAAATTTACCGCTGGGGAAACTTCCCTGAGTTTCTCCGAGGTTCTGAAATGCCTTAAGACACGGTAACTTTAAAAGTTGGCTAAGAAAGCTGAGTGGGAGCCATATCGATAACAGCACTCAAAACGACCTGCTGTAGGGCAGGAGGATCCGGCGGAAGCCTGTAAAACCCATTAGGCGCAGGTTGCTTGTGGCGAAATACCAGAACTGTAAGCTTGCAGGAAGAAAAGCACCAGCGTGTCCACTGGTGCATATGCCGCCATCAGCCGCCGTGGACCTAGAGACATCACTCTATGTTTCACCGACTCAGCCCCCAGGAAAACGTTGGCATCTTGCTTCCTCACCTACCACGCCCACTAAAATAAGTAGCAAAAACAATTTCATCGAACCCGTAACCATATATTTTTAGGGTCATCCACAAATTCACCCAGTAATTCCCCTCCCCCGATCTAGTTACAAGACAGCTGGCCTACTAGCAACATCATTTCTAAAGCCTAGTTGGCCCGACTGGAAGCCTCATGATATGACTGCGATATTACGGCTGCAGGCAATTACCTGGAACCACAACGACCAAGCCCGGTCGGCACAGTTTGCCACACACGCGACCAACTAACCCACCTGGCCATTACCAATGGCCACCGCTCCTCCCTCGAGCCAATCAACAAGTCATCACACCATTTCACAAACCCCCTATTCCTTGCGAATTGTGAACTTGGGGCAAAATTCCGGTCCCACAGCCATTATACAAGCACCCTGCCTAGGCGTCATTTGACCAGCAAACCTGCGCTCCTCATGAGCACACAAACGCCTCTCACAGGCACATTCCACCACCGTTCACGCCCTGGCTTTGAAAACTTCGCAGATCTAAATTGCCGATTATCTGATCCTTACCTCTACTTTCGTGTAAAAATGAGTACCCTGATTCGAATTTGCGCCCCTAAGCTCCCCGGGTTCCCAAAGGATACTTCTCTTTCCCTACACCCCCCCATCACGCCCTCGTGCTAACGCCTCCATTGGCATCGCTCCCACGTCACAAGATGCCTTTTTATACAAAGTCCCTGTCTCTATCGCGATAGCAATCCAATAGTCGTGCGGCGCGCTCTTCCACACCGAATTCTTTTATTCTAGTTCCTCCAAAGACTGGGAGATGGAAAAGGCTGCTGGGATTGGTGACTGCCGCAACCTTTCCCGTCTAATCAGAAATACCGTTCCACAGAAGCCACACATTAGTGAACTGGTCAAAGGGGCGAACAGTTCACCGATTCAAACTCAGAAGCGTCTTCTGGTTCCTTGAGCAGAGCTTTTCGAGAAGTAACTTAACTGGCCTTCATCCACGACGGGCCTGCCAAGTAGCACCGCAGCTGCAGTTCTGATTGTAGATACCAATCCTTTGAGGTTTTCCTTGAGGTAAACTACCTTAAACGATATAAAGCGGCTAGACCAGATTGGTTGCCACCCGTCCGTCTTCGAAGACGGTGGTTCAGCACTGTTAACGGAGTTGACAAAACCCTGGTTTTTGCATAGAATAGGGAACAAGTTCCCTAAGGTTGGATGAATCGGTGATCGTACCAATTTACGGGAAACGTGACAGGTCCTCCTGTGAAAACAGCTGGGAAACAAGTCTGTTTAGCGTGGCTTCTAAGCTCCTCGTTTGTGTTATTTTCCACCGCATCTCAAACGCTGGCGAACAGCGCTCGAGCAAGAATCGAGCTGGGTTTAGAACTAGTTGAGGTCGTGTTGATCACATATTCACTCCTTGACAAATTTCAGTTAAATAATACACCTCAGTGAGCCCACTGTGAAGATTTGTTGAAACCGGACATGGAACTTCAGCCCACCATAATTGACTAGCAAGCCTGCGCTCCTTGTGAGCCCACGAACCCCTCTCACAGGCACATTCCACCACCGTTCGCGCCCTGGCTTTGAAAACTTCGCAGGTCTAAATTGCCGGTTATCTGATCCTTACCTCTACTTTCGTGTAAAAATGAGTACCCTGATTCGAATTTGCGCCCCTAAGCTCCCCGGGTTCCCAAAGGATATTTGTCTTTCCCTACACCCCCCCATCACGCCCTCGTGCTAACGCCTCCATTGGCATCGCTCCCACGTCACAAGATGCCTTTTTATACAAAGTCCCTGTCTCTATCGCGATAGCAATCCAATAGTCGTGCGGCGCGCTCTTCCACACCGAATTCTTTTATTCTAGTTCCTCCAAAGACTGGGAGATGGAAAAGGCTGCTGGGATTGGTGACTGCCGCAACCTTTCCCGTCTAATCAGAAATACCGTTCCACAGAAGCCACACATTAGTGAACTGGTCAAAGGGGCGAACAGTTCACCGATTCAAACTCAGAAGCGTCTTCTGGTTCCTTGAGCAGAGCTTTTCGAGAAGTAACTTAACTGGCCTTCATCCACGACGGGCCTGCCAAGTAGCACCGCAGCTGCAGTTCTGATTGTAGATACCAATCCTTTGAGGTTTTCCTTGAGGTAAACTACCTTAAACGATATAAAGCGGCTAGACCAGATTGGTTGCCACCCGTCCGTCTTCGAAGACGGTGGTTCAGCACTGTTAACGGAGTTGACAAAACCCTGGTTTTTGCATAGAATAGGGAACAAGTTCCCTAAGGTTGGATGAATCGGTGATCGTACCAATTTACGGGAAACGTGACAGGTCCTCCTGTGAAAACAGCTGGGAAACAAGTCTGTTTAGCGTGGCTTCTAAGCTCCTCGTTTGTGTTATTTTCCACCGCATCTCAAACGCTGGCGAACAGCGCTCGAGCAAGAATCGAGCTGGGTTTAGAACTAGTTGAGGTCGTGTTGATCACATATTCACTCCTTGACAAATTTCAGTTAAATAATACACCTCAGTGAGCCCACTGTGAAGATTTGTTGAAACCGGACATGGAACTTCAGCCCACCATAACTGACTAGCAAGCCTGCGCTCCTTGTGAGCCCACGAACCCCTCTCACAGGCACATTCCACCACCGTTCGCGCCCTGGCTTTGAAAACTTCGCAGGTCTAAATTGCCGGTTATCTGATCCTTACCTCTACTTTCGTGTAAAAATGAGTACCCTGATTCGAATTTGCGCCCCTAAGCTCCCCGGGTTCCCAAAGGATATTTGTCTTTCCCTACACCCCCCCATCACGCCCTCGTGCTAACGCCTCCATTGGCATCGCTCCCACGTCACAAGATGCCTTTTTATACAAAGTCCCTGTCTCTATCGCGATAGCAATCCAATAGTCGTGCGGCGCGCTCTTCCACACCGAATTCTTTTATTCTAGTTCCTCCAAAGACTGGGAGATGGAAAAGGCTGCTGGGATTGGTGACTGCCGCAACCTTTCCCGTCTAATCAGAAATACCGTTCCACAGAAGCCACACATTAGTGAACTGGTCAAAGGGGCGAACAGTTCACCGATTCAAACTCAGAAGCGTCTTCTGGTTCCTTGAGCAGAGCTTTTCGAGAAGTAACTTAACTGGCCTTCATCCACGACGGGCCTGCCAAGTAGCACCGCAGCTGCAGTTCTGATTGTAGATACCAATCCTTTGAGGTTTTCCTTGAGGTAAACTACCTTAAACGATATAAAGCGGCTAGACCAGATTGGTTGCCACCCGTCCGTCTTCGAAGACGGTGGTTCAGCACTGTTAACGGAGTTGACAAAACCCTGGTTTTTGCATAGAATAGGGAACAAGTTCCCTAAGGTTGGATGAATCGGTGATCGTACCAATTTACGGGAAACGTGACAGGTCCTCCTGTGAAAACAGCTGGGAAACAAGTCTGTTTAGCGTGGCTTCTAAGCTCCTCGTTTGCGTTATTTTCCACCGCATCTCAAACGCTGGCGAACAGCGCTCGAGCAAGAATCGAGCTGGGTTTAGAACTAGTTGAGGTCGTGTTGATCACATATTCACTCCTTGACAAATTTCAGTTAAATAATACACCTCAGTGAGCCCACTGTGAAGATTTGTTGAAACCGGACATGGAACTTCAGCCCACCATAACTGACTAGCAAGCCTGCGCTCCTTGTGAGCCCACGAACCCCTCTCACAGGCACATTCCACCACCGTTCGCGCCCTGGCTTTGAAAACTTCGCAGGTCTAAATTGCCGGTTATCTGATCCTTACCTCTACTTTCGTGTAAAAATGAGTACCCTGATTCGAATTTGCGCCCCTAAGCTCCCCGGGTTCCCAAAGGATATTTGTCTTTCCCTACACCCCCCCATCACGCCCTCGTGCTAACGCCTCCATTGGCATCGCTCCCACGTCACAAGATGCCTTTTTATACAAAGTCCCTGTCTCTATCGCGATAGCAATCCAATAGTCGTGCGGCGCGCTCTTCCACACCGAATTCTTTTATTCTAGTTCCTCCAAAGACTGGGAGATGGAAAAGGCTGCTGGGATTGGTGACTGCCGCAACCTTTCCCGTCTAATCAGAAATACCGTTCCACAGAAGCCACACATTAGTGAACTGGTCAAAGGGGCGAACAGTTCACCGATTCAAACTCAGAAGCGTCTTCTGGTTCCTTGAGCAGAGCTTTTCGAGAAGTAACTTAACTGGCCTTCATCCACGACGGGCCTGCCAAGTAGCACCGCAGCTGCAGTTCTGATTGTAGATACCAATCCTTTGAGGTTTTCCTTGAGGTAAACTACCTTAAACGATATAAAGCGGCTAGACCAGATTGGTTGCCACCCGTCCGTCTTCGAAGACGGTGGTTCAGCACTGTTAACGGAGTTGACAAAACCCTGGTTTTTGCATAGAATAGGGAACAAGTTCCCTAAGGTTGGATGAATCGGTGATCGTACCAATTTACGGGAAACGTGACAGGTCCTCCTGTGAAAACAGCTGGGAAACAAGTCTGTTTAGCGTGGCTTCTAAGCTCCTCGTTTGTGTTATTTTCCACCGCATCTCAAACGCTGGCGAACAGCGCTCGAGCAAGAATCGAGCTGGGTTTAGAACTAGTTGAGGTCGTGTTGATCACATATTCACTTCTTGACAAATTTCAGTTGAATAATACACCTCAGTGAGCCCACTGTGAAGATTTGTTGAAACCGGACATGGAACTTCAGCCCACCATAACTGACTAGCAAGCCTGCGCTCCTTGTGAGCCCACGAACCCCTCTCACAGGCACATTCCACCACCGTTCGCGCCCTGGCTTTGAAAACTTCGCAGGTCTAAATTGCCGGTTATCTGATCCTTACCTCTACTTTCGTGTAAAAATGAGTACCCTGATTCGAATTTGCGCCCCTAAGCTCCCCGGGTTCCCAAAGGATATTTGTCTTTCCCTACACCCCCCCATCACGCCCTCGTGCTAACGCCTCCATTGGCATCGCTCCCACGTCACAAGATGCCTTTTTATACAAAGTCCCTGTCTCTATCGCGATAGCAATCCAATAGTCGTGCGGCGCGCTCTTCCACACCGAATTCTTTTATTCTAGTTCCTCCAAAGACTGGGAGATGGAAAAGGCTGCTGGGATTGGTGACTGCCGCAACCTTTCCCGTCTAATCAGAAATACCGTTCCACAGAAGCCACACATTAGTGAACTGGTCAAAGGGGCGAACAGTTCACCGATTCAAACTCAGAAGCGTCTTCTGGTTCCTTGAGCAGAGCTTTTCGAGAAGTAACTTAACTGGCCTTCATCCACGACGGGCCTGCCAAGTAGCACCGCAGCTGCAGTTCTGATTGTAGATACCAATCCTTTGAGGTTTTCCTTGAGGTAAACTACCTTGAACGATATAAAGCGGCTAGACCAGATTGGTTGCCACCCGTCCGTCTTCGAAGACGGTGGTTCAGCACTGTTAACGGAGTTGACAAAACCCTGGTTTTTGCATAGAATAGGGAACAAGTTCCCTAAGGTTGGATGAATCGGTGATCGTACCAATTTACGGGAAACGTGACAGGTCCTCCTGTGAAAACAGCTGGGAAACAAGTCTGTTTAGCGTGGCTTCTAAGCTCCTCGTTTGTGTTATTTTCCACCGCATCTCAAACGCTGGCGAACAGCGCTCGAGCAAGAATCGAGCTGGGTTTAGAACTAGTTGAGGTCGTGTTGATCACATATTCACTCCTTGACAAATTTCAGTTAAATAATACACCTCAGTGAGCCCACTGTGAAGATTTGTTGAAACCGGACATGGAACTTCAGCCCACCATAACTGACTAGCAAGCCTGCGCTCCTTGTGAGCCCACGAACCCCTCTCACAGGCACATTCCACCACCGTTCGCGCCCTGGCTTTGAAAACTTCGCAGGTCTAAATTGCCGGTTATCTGATCCTTACCTCTACTTTCGTGTAAAAATGAGTACCCTGATTCGAATTTGCGCCCCCAAGCTCCCCGGGTTCCCAAAGGATATTTGTCTTTCCCTACCCCCCCCCCTCCCCATCACGCCCCGTGCTAACGCCTCCATTGGCATCGCTCCCACGTCACAAGATGCCTTTTTATACAAAGTCCCTGTCTCTATCGCGATAGCAATCCAATAGTCGTGCGGCGCGCTCTTCCACACCGAATTCTTTTATTCTATTTCCTCCAAAATCTCGGTCAAAGACTAGAAAAATATCACAACTGCGCTCCTCAGTACTCACCTCAAACCCCCCACGTAATACTAGTAACCGAATCCTGGCCAGCCAATTCCACCCCGCCTGTCCAGGACTCTTTGATTGACCCTCGGATGTTTAGCAAAAGCAGATGTCGTCATAGTAGCGGATACTTCATCTACATCAAGTGCACTTTTACTGTAACCCTGCCCTTATTTGTGACAACACACATAGCCCATCCGTTTCTCCGTCCCCTCGTTGCAAATAGTAGCGACTCACCGAGTCACTCTGCTCCACAGATTGGGGCGAGTATATTTGGTCCATAAAACTCTTTTTATGGAGCAAATTTACAGTCAGACAACCCGAGTCTGGGTTCTCCCATGAAAAAGGTGAAAACTATAAATTTCAGTTGTTGAGCTGGCCACGGGAATTACCCAAGCAGCAAATTAGAAAACCGATGACCAGATCTCGGAAACATGGCCCAGGAACCTCGGCTTGCAGTAAGTCTGCTACGGTACACACTCCGCCGTGGTTTAAGTGGGATTATGACTGACCGAACCCTTAGCTGCCGGTCTGATGCATTCATTTCTTTGCAATTTAAATATCAAAATGCCCCGGCGTCGAACAAACGTTTTTATGACTTCTTCCTCCTCATCCTCCTACACAGTCTTTCTAATAGCACTCGGGTTAACACAAAAACCGGCTAAAAACAGGAAACCTCCATCCCTTGCCAACCGGAAAAGCAACTCCGATTTAAACGAAGGACAGAAATACCCAGCTTGTCCTGGTACTTCTCACCTAAAGTCATTAAGTGGCGCACAAGCCGATGATCCCGTTGCGACTGCTAAGGACTCCAACTCGATTTTTTCTTCCCCCATGACTATCGACTTTGGAACTGCGTACACCCCACCGGTTCCATTTACCAAATCCACCTCGCCAAACCAAGTGCCGGAAATATTCTGTAGTGTAAAGCTCTCATTCCACTGTAGTTTTATGAGAAACCCCCCAAAACTGCTTCCATTTAGCGAGTCTGACTTTGCCATCTTATCTTCCAACATCTTCACCTTCTCCCTGAAATTTGGAATTTTCCCACCCCAGTGGAAAACATTAACCAGCATCTCGCCACGAAAAGGGCCATCTCCATGATCCCTAAATTATCGACCATCGATAACACACCGATGGCACCTAGGCTACTTGAACGCCTAGTGAAAAAACTCCTTTGTGAGTATTTGTTGTCCCATGGCCCAACGCATGAAGGCAGGCATAGCCTCCCAAAGGCTTGGTCTTTTAAAGCCTGTCATCTCAAGTTTTGTAACCTGGTCACTAAAGCCGCAGACAATAGGAAATTTCTAACTGTCATCTTGGATGTGACTGAAGCGTCTGACCGAGTCTGTCACTCGCGGTTCCTTACCGTGGTCGAAGCCCCTGAGCTTTAGTCCCCTATTCTCAGCCTGTTCGCTTCCTACCTTCTTCACTGCAGTCATGCTGTTCAATCGATCACCACTTCTCACAACCTTCCCCTGTCACCATTGGCATCATTCAAGTAAGCGTGCTGAGGCCATTTTATTCTTCAGGCACAATATAAATGTCTTCATTACAATACGCCGTGGTAGCCCGTTCTTATTGGCTGATGATACAAAAATTGTATATGAATTCTCACCGAAACCTTGGCGATGCAGATCCTAAGAAACAGCATGATCCAGAACGTCTTGAGCGACGGTGTCAATCCTGGAAAGTGGAGTTTTCTGCTTAGGAGTTCACCTCCATGACCTTACGCTATCTAGTCCCTCCGAAGTCGTTTCTCATACACAACTCCCCTGAAACCCACAACACATCAAAACGAGATCCTGGGTTGCGCAACTCGTGCACCCTACACTTCTGAAAACACCTATCTCTTCAAGCGCTCAAGGCAAAGAAGTCCATAGGATCCCTATATAGATCGCTCACGCTGCGCGACACAAAACTCCAATCCCAGATGTTCTACGTCAGACCTTGCACGGAGTATTGCCCTAGCGTTTTCACAAACACTCTTCAAACTGACAAGATCACTGAACGATGTACAACGCATATTCACGGAGCCTCTGCCTGGTTATTCTACCATAATTAGCTACAAAGAGCGGTGTGCTGTCCTCTGCATTGATTCTCCACAGCTACGCTGTGTGAGGCTTGATCCTTGCTTACCCCGTTTGCTGATTCGCCGCCCGGCATTTCCTTCCACTGTCACGCCATATGTCCAACTGGCTACCCCCTACTTTCTCCGTCATAAAAAATGGCGTTTTGTTATTCCGAGCTCTAGACCAACCATGAGATAGAATTTTATTTTGCTGAAGTATTCCAGGTTTTGGTCAAGCCCTCCGCCAAAATTTGCCAATGTGTCTCTCCACTCAGCTCAAATCACCGATGGCAAAATGGTTCACCGGTATTATTGTCCTGATACTAACTGCAGCTAATGTGTCTCGGGCCCGCGCTTTTGACCCAGGACCCGACTCGTAGCTAGTCTTCAAGAAACCTCATCTTATGTGCATTTCTTTCTCGAGAGATATCTTGACATGTCTTGAGGCCCACAACTCCCTCCCCAGACAAGTTCTTTGCCTAACCCCATCAGCTACTATTATCAGTCATCCTCCGTGTCTTCGCTCACTGTCCCTACCGCTTGGATCATAGCAGGTCCTTGTCATTGCACTTGGCTCCATGGAACCCCTGACCAACTTGCACTTATCTATTCGCACTTGAGTTTGTTCATCCCTCGATTACATCGCACTGCTAATTCACGCTAAGACTCGGGACGGTCTGACAATATATCCGTGGAATTTTCGCCGCTCAATCCTAACACCTAGCCTTTAAAGTTTCTATGGCCCACTTTTCCTCTTGCTTATTCTGTCTTCCACCCAAGTGGTCGCGTGACATTGCCGTATTATCCCTCCCTTAATCCACAGCTGGCACAACCGCCGGACTATAGCAACTTCTCCATTATTTCAAGACCTACTTGTCAAGGACCCTTGTCGTCTCATCTGTCTAATGGGCAACAAATCGAAACATCCCCCCGCTGAACTCATCAGCTGAACGGTCCACGCTGCTTGATAATGGCACCTCACTCGGTTGCTTTATACTGGCCCTGCTCTCTGGGATCCTCATACCCGGCCTCCAGATTACTGACTACTTCAACTCGACGCGCTGGTACAACCCACCTTAATCCAGATGGTGCGGAACGCAGTCAGGTCCGCTGCTCTAGCCCGTGTACATCGGGCATGAAGGACGTCTGCAATGATGCACGGGCACTACTGGATTGCCGGACCGCACACCCCCTGACCAAAAACGTATTTCAGGTTGGGTGTCTGCTGCGCGGCCAGCCCAAGCCAACCTGCATCGTTTGCGAAATACAGAACATACCTTTTACGCCTTTGTCACTATCACTAACGTGTCACTTTCTCTGTCTTCTCTGACCACTGTTTTGCCATCGAGATCACTGTAAATATTGACATTATAATTTACCTTTTCATGTGTACCGAAATATTTTGCTCCGTGTGCGTACTAGATGGCGTGTAGTTTTCGTTCTCATCCATCAACCGCTCTCCTCGGCACACTTTCGTTGCCTGTATAAATACTGGTCGACTTTGTCAAGCGCCCCATTACCCGTGTTCTCCGTGTTTCACCTCGAATTAATCTCCTGTCCCTCCCGAAAATTTGTACACTTCTCGAATCAGAAATGGCTGATACTGCTCATCCACTAGCACATTTACTGTCGTCGTTTATCTAGCCGCCACAACCGCGCCAAGTAATTTTTCCCTCGCTGAAGTATATTTTGCTGTCCCTCAGCAGTCAGCAGTGCGATTATCGATCATCGTCTCCCTCCACTAATCCAAATGTTCGCATAAAAATACCCTTCCATCGCTGTCCCCCAATTTCGCACAGCACCATGACTCCTCCACATTTGTACGTCTCATGATTCAAGACACTCCTATCAAAACGGTCGCCTAATGTCATACACTAACCGTCCACATACTATAACATACCTCTTGCAAGCTATTTGTCCGTGCGATCGCTTTACAAAGCATTCCAGATAGATCTGTCACCCAACTACCGCGTTCATATCGGTCTGCCATTTCCCACACATTATGCAGTAAAAAACTGCGGGATGCTCATCTATCCTCCGCGGGCCCTTCTTTCACCGCTTTGCCAGTCTCCATTTCTATCAACATGCGCCGCTCGTTTGACTCTGCTGGCAGCGTGCACATTCTGCCACTCGCTGATGCTTGAACGACCTTATACTGTAGCTAATGCTACACGTTCTCCTCCTGAGTTACAAGTCATGTTGTTATTTCCACCTGTCCCCGTCACAACGAACAACTCTCTGATTTCCTCCGGCTGCCGTTCATTGCCTATTCGATTGCAACTTCATCCCTTTCGAGGCCTCAACCATTTGCTGTATCACTGATCACATGTAGAAGTCGTATTAAACCGCCCAGTAGTACGTAATGAAATACCCTGGACTCGGACTGCATGCACAAGAAGAACGACAAGACCAGACAAGAACGGCAAGAATGTGTTCTATTACATCTCATTGATGCCCACGCGTATGTGCACGGAGAAAGGCATGTATTCAGCGGCAGGTCAGGTCCTGACCAGGCACAAGGAGGCTTTGCTCCATCTATACGATCCATCATTTACGATCCGGCTTTGTGCAATTGGCTGGATACTGCAAGTGAAGCCATGGAGCGCTATACCGCGTGTGGGGACCCTAGAATCAATGCAACCTTCCTCCCCTGATAGCTCCTCACCGGTTTGCTTTGCTTGGCGCACTGATCTTTGGGCAGGCGCAATAGCCTACAGATACCTTTTGTCGAATGAGCGCCGCGATCACCATTCTAGGTTACCTTTTCTGCCGCGTATTCAGAAGTTTCTCAGAAGTTAAGTTTACCAAGGCGGCACCGTTTTACAATTGTATCTTTGAGGTCCGTGATATCAGCCACGGGTTGACCAGAATACTGCCATTGTTTCCTCGGCAGCATTCAGAAGTTGAGAAATACAGATGATCGGGCATCCATCCTGGTCGAACACTGCACCGATTCCAACATTCAGAGGCATCCGTGATTGGCGCTATCTGTTTGGATGGTGCAAATGGGGCTGACGTTGGATGTTCCACTATGCCATTATTGAGGCCTCCCAGGGCTCCTTCGCGCTGGTCCGTCCACTGCCACACATTGAATGACTGGGAAAGGAACAAGGGCTCGGTCTTCCAAGCAAAATTCGGGTGTAAACCTGGAATAGTATTGCAGGCAACCAAGGATATTTTTCAAGTGTGTTTGATTCTTTGGTGACTCTGTTTCGGCAATAGATTTGGAACAATTCGGGTCTCACTGGTATCCACCGGCGTTCACCGTAAGCCCAAGGAAACTCAAATCCCGGACACAGAACTTGCAGTTTGACGGCTTGATGGGAACGTTCTTGGCTAAAAATCGTTCCAGGTTCTCCTTCGACCGATAATCATGTTCCCCTTTCGATGCACCAAAGACGAATACATCTTCCTGATGTGCCATTACTCCGGTAAACCTTTATTAACTCGGTCAACAGCGGCCTGAAAAATGCTGGACGAAAAGTTCGATCCAAAGAGTAGAAAGTTGTACGGAAACAAGTCCCGAGGGGTGTTGATGGTGGTAAGCGGTTGCGCTTCTGAGAGATGCAGAATTTGTAGGTATGCGTCAGCAAGATCACCCTCCGAAAATAATGTACTGCCAAGCATGTTTTCCATAAAACTTTCTTTTCTATAGTAGTCGCCGGGAATCTTCGCAGCCGTAGACTCAAGTTCATCTGTGATCCTTACAGATACGTATTGTTTGCCCATTGTTTTTCATTGCCACAGCTATCGGAGTCACCTAAGGAGACAGATTGATTGGAGTGATCACATCCTTCCGTTGCTTTTGCTTTGATACTTTAAGAGCACCCTCTCTTTGGCCGCTCCGCAGCTTTCTTCGTTTGACAAACATCGGATCACCGTCGACTTCCAGATTTGGGGGCTCCGCCGCCATTCCGTAACGATTGATGAGGAATCGCACCATTAGTTGCTGGAGAATCACAGAATCAATGAGAATGACTGAGGCCGTGTAAAATGAAAGCGATTGGCTCACGGCCTAACGGAAATGACAAATTTGGTGTGGACATGTCATCGCAGTATTGCAGAATCTGACTGATGTGGAATACTTCATCAGCGGGGTTTGGTGTTGATATTTCAGTTATTCCCGGCTTACAGTATGACGCTAAACAGAAGAACTAAAGAAATGTTAAAATATTAGGAATGAATAGACTGGAAATTGGCAAGTGGAATAGAAGACTCGTTAGGTTAAGATTCAGTTAGAATTCGCGATGGAGCAACTTCGTGATCGACTACGGAAGTGTTGTGAAGAAGAACAACCCGTTGTAAGGGTTACAGACTGGAGGTGAAGGACTACTTCAAAACCACGGGCTTCCGGCATAATGGTATGGATCACTGTCAGCAGGTTTCCAAAGGTTAGGCATTATTCTAGCAGAGCAATAGACTGAAGATTCATTCTTGCGTTAGTCTATCCATAAGCAGATTAAAATCTCATACCGATTTCAAAGGGTCCAGCTTCACTTAGATATGGGTCAAGCAGTTCGATAAGGTTTGACACTCTATTATTTTTATATAAGCGAGTCCTAAAAGCCACTTTGAACTCAGTGGACAGCACATTTTGTGGTGGTTTGTTCCGAATGGGGGCTTGTTTTATATCTTAGAACTTGGATCTTGCGGTTTCTTTTTGTGTTCGGATTATTCACAATGCGATCTCTGAATTCAAGAGTGCAAGAAGCCCCCTCTGATTCGGGCCCTTGGCGCTTACTCCAGAATCGTATTTTAAGCAGTTCATGGGGAAGGGTTAAATTTAGCCTAAATCTTTGTAGTCACAGGAGTTCCAATTCCAGCAGCATGAATCGTTTTCTATAGGTGAGTTGAAATGAGCAACCAAGTAGCTGTTTTATCAGCTATCTTTGAACACTTCCAGTGACTACTCTACAAAACTAAGGCATATTTGTTTACATGACAGCACAGTATCCCAGCGCGGGTCTGACTTTAGTATCGAAGACATCTATTTTGCTTCCTGAAAGGCAAAAGGTTTGACAGATTAGGTCGATTATTCTACCGGCATTCGCAGTTTGGATGATTGTGCCTTCCGGAAATGTAAAAGAGGGGAATATTGCGATCTTCAATCCCGTAATAATGGCTTATCGAAAACTGGATGCCGGGCTACGTGAACAACAACCCAGATAGGGGAGGGGACAATATCGCACTTAAACGTTAAGATGCTGCTTCTCTCTGCTGGAAACTTCTTCAAGGTATAGCTGCACCAAGAAAGAGTGGAATTTATATCCCGAGTGGTGTTGCTGATAACGGAACTAGGTGGACCAGCATCGAATGCGTAAAAGGCTTTTATATTATCCGCCAATAGTAATAGACTGCTATGCCAAACAACTCTTACAACACCCTACAGTACATTATGAAATGTAGGGGGCCTAAAATGTGGCCCTGGGTGAAACCACTAGCAACGAACTTTGGTTTAGAAGCTGCCGCATTACCATTGACCAGTTGGCTGCGCTTAGGAAGATATGATGATAAGCAGCTTGGCAGTGGGTCACACTGGAATGCAAAGCCCCATAAAAGCTTTTTGCATATCAAGAAACATATTGATCAGGACTTTTCTGCTATCAACCGCCCCCGTGACTGAGTTCAAGAGATCTGCTTGACGGGTTAAGCATAGACGGCCTTTCAGAAAACCGCGCTGGCTGCCGTTCAGAAGTTTGCTTATCGCAGGACGGGCCACTGTCTTATTTTTAATGACCCGCTCCATGGTTGTGGAAATAATTAGGGTGTGTTTCACCGGACGATAGCTTCAAGTCCATGCCATAAGCCTTTCTTGTGTAAATGGGATGATTATAGCGGTAATTCATTGATCAGGAAAGGAACTTAATTTCAAAGGCGGGTTGAACCAGTTTGTTAGAATCATGAGGTTCGTAAGCTAACTGAAGTAGGATACGGTCCAGATCATGGTAAAATGTTAGTTCGACCTAAGTCGGTAGACGGAAGACCACTTCTGAAAAAGACAAAACAAGGGACAAACCAACGTTGGATAAAGGCGCTAAGCTTGTGATGGAAGCCAGTGTCAGACGTTAGTGTGGAGGCGTAAGAGGCATTAAAAGCCTCGCTCTATCTGTAGCTTTACCTAAATGTTCGTTGATGAAGTTATTGGAAGACATATCCTGTTGATGTCCTGTTGATATTCTGTGTTTTTGGTTTCCATCAGCCTACTGAACTGAATAGCACCGAGGTCACACGCGCGTGACCTTAAGCCTGCGTGTTCTGTCCAAGCTGGATCTCGAATACGAAATCGTTTCGGCTAGAAATGCCAAACGCGATCTTAAAGTAGCTGGCGCTAAAAGTCCATGCCAATGCCTATATCCGGATATGTGAACACCTGCTGCCGTCTTGAACAAGCAGTGCTGGGAGCTACGGAAACCTGCCAACAACACATTTATCTGCACAGACAACTGGCCTCATCCACGGGATGTTCTGTGCAAACTGAATTGAAAAATTGAGTTGTTCAGTCTTTTTGATGCCGCGATGCTCCAGTTTCCTGTTGAATGAGCACTCGGTCCGCCAGTTGCTAAATTATCCGTGGCGCTCGATTCAACTGTAGAAAAAATGACAGGTCTTCCGTATTCCGCGCAGGTGACCTAGCCTGGAAAATGTGGTCTTGGGACCTTAGAGTCTTACCGTTCTGGCCTTTGTCTGACAAGATATCGCTGGAGTGATTGAATCGAGGCGAATTCCGAGGTTATTACGGAGCTTATCGTCTACCATTTGAGGATACTGGGATGTAAAATGTGTCCCAGTTTTGAGATCGGACAATTTGTGGTGGACCTTTCCAGTAGACAGAGGTAAAAGGCTTATGAGGAGACCTTTGATGAACGGAAGTGATAACGGATTGCACAGTGGAAATAATTCGATTACGAATCAATGAAAACAACATTGAAAAGTCCGCCGAATGTGAGATAGTTGAGATGAACTTTATCTCAGAATGCAGGGGGTACGGTGGTAACAAAGATAACGCAGGCAGGAATCAGAGGAACATACTGATATTTAATGAAAAAAGCAAGTGGTATGAAGCAGGGAGACGGAGAAGAACAATATGAAAGTGCGCATGGGGAAGATAATTGACATGAAAAGGGACGCCACTTTTTTTGAAAAGAGTGAAATAATTTCCGGGATGGGCAACAAGAATTACCCAGGGATTAGAGCTGGCAGATTGAGAATCAAGAATAGAGTTCCAAGACATGGAGGAAAAACTACTGACTGGCAAACCGTGTCAAGGAGGGAAAAAATAATGCGCGAGAGGAGGGTGGGAAATTTTACCTGGGAGTAGGCCTGGTAAAGCTGGAAAAATGAAAAATACTTCGCCTTATTTCTTCTTATATGAATTTTCACTGTCCGTTTTGGGCCTTTTGGGCTGAGATTTGTGGGGATTCATGTTTGCGTGACAGTTAAATTCATCCACGCAGCAGGGGAGAAAAAGTCTCCGAAAACGGACCATTTGTCGTTGTAAAGGTGCCCTCGCGTAATGGTTACAAGGCCAGAGGTCGGTAGTGGGGGTCTTGTTGCAACAGGCTCAAAATAAAATTCTGCCAAACACGTGGGACTGTATCAGGATTGCATGTTAATGAAAAGTGGTAACCAAAATTTGCTCATTTCGGTCAGCGATAGGCGCAGTCGTACATGGGTGGAGTATGAGAGAACCTCATGAATACACCCATTTTATTATATATATAAAAACGAACAAAAGACAGGCTAAGTTTCAGTAACATCATCCTCGTGGCCAATGCAGTCACATTTATAGGTTAGAAATGCACAAATTATGAACAAAGTCTGCATGCTAAATTTTGATTGGATGGTCATCAAAGTTGGTTTTGCTTAGTTAGGGAACATAGGAAGGGAAATGTTGTTGTTTCGTGGTTGGGAAAGGGGCCAGTGAAACAATGAACAGAGGTTTCGGGGACTATCCATTTCCGGTTTCAACCAAAGAGTTAACGTATGGGTAATATTGAGCCCCAAGGTCGGTCTCGGATCACGGCCAGGGTGGTTTGAGTGCCTTACCGACACGTTTCTGAGAACAAAGCGATGGATTGAATAATCTGATTGCCGCAGCTTCTGCCGTTACTAGACGCTGTTTTCGAGCGGCTTTCGGCGAGTTCTTAGGGACTCTGTGGACTATTTTGAACGCGTCGTCATTTACGTGATGTCCAGTGTCCGCAAGGTGCGCCACAACTGCTCTGGTGATACATTTTCTGTTTCCCGTCGACAGCCAAGTTGGTTTGTGCTCTTTGATCCTTTGTGATAGTTGCCGTGTCGTCCTAACTATGTAGCTTGTAGAACGTGAGCAAACAAACGAATTGTTTAGCATGGATGAGGTGAGGACAGATAGCTCGCGTGCTGAAACCTACTCCTTGTCAGCGACATCACAGCGAGCGACTGATGATTTAAATCTACCCTAGTTGACTGCTCGCATCAATGTAGTCGAACCCAAAGGAACGGTAGAAGTATTCTTGATAAGCAACACAGAAGGGCACCCAGGAGGTTAAGGAATAACAATGACATCGTCATCTCGAAACCGGACAAAGGATCCGGGGTTGTCCTTATGGACTGTAGAGATTATATCGCTGAGATGAATGGTATACTAAAAGATCCGAGAAAGTTCAGGAAACCGGAAGGAGAAATGGACAAAACTAGAATAGGGGGGGAACAACTAACCAAAGTTCCAAAGTCACTAATAGAGCTCAATGTTGTGTCCCGTACAGCAATAGAGCAGCTATGACTAGCTGGTACCGCCATTCCTCGACTTTACGGGCTACCAAAGATTCAAAAATCAGGAATACCATTGAGACCGGTGCTCGACATGAGTGTCTGCCCGTATCACTCAGTTGCCCGATGGCTTGTAGATGCACTTGAACCGGTCCGCCGAAAGGTTGCCCGCTTCAGCCTAAAATACACCTTTCATTTCATAGAATTGATCAGCGAGCGGCGTGCTGGAGAACTAACGATGGCCTCTTTAGATGTGAGATCTTTTTTACCAAAGTACCGCTTCTGGAAAAGATAAATTATTTGTGCGATTTCATCATAGAAAATGATTTCAATATCGGCATTCCAGTAATCTATCTGAAGGAACTACTGTTACTGTGCACTTTTATTGTCCAGTTTACCTTCAACGGAGAGTTACACCGTAAGATAGATGGAGTAGCTATGGGGTCACCTCCAGGCCCCTAACTTGCTGATATATTCAGGGCCAAGCTAGAAAACGGGAAACTTAGGGATACGATAGAAAGTCTACCCATCTACTTTCGATACGTAGAGGATATTTTTGTCCTAACTGACAGTCATACAAGCCTGAAGTCATCGGTGAAGAAGTTCAACCAGGCACATAGTGCGGTTGGCTTTACGTCGGAAGTAGAAGAAAGGAACACTTTTTCTTTCTAGATATGCTTTTTTAATGGGTGGCGATAGCAAACGGCTTGGTCGCGTATATCGCAAACCAACGTGGACAGGCCAGTACATCAATTCCGCCAGCATGTGCCTATTGGACGTAAAAGTAATTTTATTTGCTCACTCACAGCCCGTGTGCGAATTATTTGCTCGAATGAGACCGTGGGTGAAGAATTAGACATTTTGAAGCAAAACTCTATTGGATAACGGATATCCTAGCGCTTCATTCAGAAAAATGTAGCAGGAAGGGCAACGAGACAAGCGTTATTGAAAGTGAAGAAGAAAGATTTATACGTTCATCTCCCTTTCAAGGGAGATGACAAAAGCGAGTTGCCAGTAGAAAGCTTCGAAAAGGCAATCACTCGCACATTTCCGGTTGCTAAACTGCCTGCAAACTTCACCAGTCGACCAGTGATCTCAACGAATCTAAAAGAAAAGTAACCTGTCCTCTCTTCATCCATGCTAAACAATTCGTTTGTTTGCTCACGTTCTACAAGCTACATAGTTAGGACGACACGGCAACTATCACAAAGGATCAAAGAGCACAAACCAACTTGGCTGTCGACGGGAAACAGAAAATGTATCACCAGAGCAGTTGTGGCGCACCTTGCGGACACTGGACATCACGTAAATGACGACGCGTTCAAAATAGTCCACAGAGTCCCTAAGAACTCGCCGAAAGCCGCTCGAAAACAGCGTCTA
Organism: Fasciola hepatica; assembly: GCA_948099385.1. Taxonomy (NCBI): domain Eukaryota; kingdom Metazoa; phylum Platyhelminthes; class Trematoda; order Plagiorchiida; family Fasciolidae; genus Fasciola; species Fasciola hepatica. The sequence continues at coordinate 13,036,353 of CANUEZ040000031.1, read as the reverse complement.
GTAACGGCAGAAGCTGCGGCAATCAGATTATTCAATCCATCGCTTTGTTCTCAGAAACGTGTCGGTAAGGCACTCAAACCACCCTGGCCGTGATCCGAGACCGACCTTGGGGCTCAATATTACCCATACGTTAACTCTTTGGTTGAAACCGGAAATGGATAGTCCCCGAAACCTCTGTTCATTGTTTCACTGGCCCCTTTCCCAACCACGAAACAACAACATTTCCCTTCCTATGTTCCCTAACTAAGCAAAACCAACTTTGATGACCATCCAATCAAAATTTAGCATGCAGACTTTGTTCATAATTTGTGCATTTCTAACCTATAAATGTGACTGCATTGGCCACGAGGATGATGTTACCGAAATCGTTCCTGTTCGTCGTTTTTTTTGCTGTTTATGCATGCAAGTGACACAATAATTACAGACTGTACTCGGATCGGGCCGTTCCGAAATTGAGAAATGAAAGATATTTGTCCGAGGCTGCTCCGGCCTGGGTTGGCCTAAGAAAGCATACGGGAATTACTGAAAGTGTAAATGTCTGGCTTTGTTCTGCTGTCATCTGAAAATGGCTTGGGGGAGACCATGAAGGACTTTCCGTAGGACCACCGCCTGATTCCAGTTTTTTCAGTTGCTTTTTGCCATACCGCAGGTAGTCATTTTTTCTCACATTTTGACACCATAACATTCGGAGATTTGGCAAAATCTATTGTATGCACGTCAGCATTCAAAGAGGTTAAAAATAGGTCGATTTAGATTGGCTGTCCAAAGAGTGATCTATCTGGGAACTGCGGTATACTTGTTAGAGAGAATTCATCAGCTTTAGTTTCGAAGACTCAGGTTTGTAGTCCGTGCAACCGGGATCCGTTTTTCTTCAAGTTCCCAAGACTTTTGTGGTTTAAAAATGGAACCCGTGGTTTCAAGGTGATTTTTCCCACAGAATTAATTAGTGTTCTTGGACCATTTTTGTTCCCTATATAAACCAGTGATATGATTCACATGATCCGCTATTGCTCTCCATTTTTCTCCCCATTAGACATCAAAACTCTTTACCCCCTTCCCACATGTAGTCCGCCATCAGCACTAAATGCCATCCAACAGGTTCATACCCTCCCCCAGTATTCTGTACAAACGGTGACAATTGAAATTCCTTGCTTTAAAGTTCTCCATTTCTTTACAGGTGCCATTGCCTTCGGTGCACTACCCACCAATATCAACCACGCAATACCCGGCCTTGGGTTTTGATACTCTCAGCTCTCTATCTTTTCTGAACCGTCCATATTTAGTTTTGCAGGGACCAAACGACTCATTGGCCTCATTATCTACTGTTTCCATCTGCAGTACAGTCGACTCTGACTCTTTCTCCTTATCCGACATCAGCTTGGGTAATATTCTTTTGTCTTCCCCGACTTTTGGAATCCGCTAAAATAACGCTGAGGAACATTCAACACACTTTCACTAAAGACATGCCTAGGTAAGCTTCCGGCATGATCCACTGAGGGCCCTGTGAGCTGTTCGAGCCGGACTTACTGTGGATCCACCACCTCCAGCTGAATCTGACCTTTTTGTTCAAATTGCTTCAAAGTGCTTATACAGTACTCGTCATCTGTCTCTTCAACTACCGGGCTCTCGCCTGCTTCGAAGTCGTGTCTCTTCCCCTCTACTACCACCGTCTAATTAGGCTATGAAATTTCAACTCCTTCAAACGGTTTGTGGCAGCATTGGAGATAAACTGCCTTTGCTGCATGTCAGATCACCTCTTTATCCTCATCGAGGAGTGTGCTCGATTACCACCTCACGAACTCTATAGCCACCAAGCTATGCAGTGGATACTACGTTCGAAATAGGTCTACAGCTTACTAAAAATACCCACCATTAAAACCCACAGGCAGACATTTTTAGTTCAACTCCAATTATCCACTGCACGTAATTGCAGGCGATTTATCTCATTCAAGTAAAATGTTCTCTCAGCTAACTGCACTTCTTTATCAACCCAGAGCTGAAACGGTCCGCGCTGGTAGCCCCAGATGCTACTGAACAAACTAGTGAATACTCGGTCATCTCAACTTTCCTTCAGCACATTATATTCCTCCGAGTAGGCCAGCCCAGGGCAGATACCAAATCTTTCGCCCAACCTGTATCTTTGCGTTCGTTTCTTGGCTATCACCCACTTATGGCCCCAGCCTCCTTTGTATCGTTCCAGCAACCTGGGGTTTCACCCACAAAGTGCTCCTCCATGACGTCATCCTGATTTAGCAAAGCTCCGTGCCTGCACCACGCTTGTACATCTCATATATTTGCCCTGCAGCTTCACAGCTTCCCTTATCTCGAGACACCCGTGGAAATGTACACCAGAAGTTGTGCACTTACAGTTAACCTACTGTAGCATCACATTTACATTTTATTTGCCCAAGCAGTCAATTTACGACGTTCCAGATCGATTCATTACCCCACTGCTACCTTCATGTAAATGTCATTATCCACCCATTATACAGTAAAATCGGCCTCACAAAGTGGGACGAAGCACGGATGTTGTTCGTTGGCTTAGCACACATTACATCCGCGGGAGTAGCACATAGTTTACTCTCGAAGACGGAGCCAAAGATAGCCCGAGGCACGACAAACGTTACGTCCTTCCACTGGACACGTGTCACACCGGAGGTTTTCATGAATTCCGACGGATATCGCCCTAATGCCGCACATAACTCCATGTTTAAAATGGAGCGTCTTCGATGCAGCCAACCTGTATATTGACCGAACTCAAGCGTTCCATCGCCAATTTTAGCGGTCTTGGGGCACACGAGTAGGCATTTCCCCACTTGCTTCCATTTTCGGAGCTAAGTAGATGCGAAGTCTACAGTGAGGACATGATCAGGAACCGAACTCCCTGCACCGAGCGTAAATCCTTCCTGGTGTAGCTCAGTTCAGTTATGTTTTTCTTACTCCTGGCGCTGAAGGGGTTCAAAAATATCGAAGTAGTAAATGGGGAGGTTGTCATTTGCTCCGGACCTTAGTAATGATTAGCTCATTTGCTGATATGTCGTCACATGAGGTATCTCAGTAGTAACCGTGAGTCAGAAAATACTTGACTTCTGTGACCTCGCCCGGTATATCGATGGAAGAGGACCTTGAGATTATTTTGCCGGGACCTACCTTTCTTTTTGAATACGTTACAATAGAATTCCTGGCCTAGGTCCCATAGCAGGGAACAGATACAAAGAAAACCATATTTACTATTGCTCCGGACATCGCCCGGAAAACAGAGCGCATCCGTGCCATTTTTGAACCAAATAAAGCTCTCCATAACTGTTGAACGGATAATTTGGTTTGCATCCTACTTTACCCTCAGGCTGTATTTTAGAAAGACTTATGTCCCTCGAGATGTGCTAAGTATGAATGGCAGCATGAGTGATAGAACATACGGGGTAATTCGGTGACCAAATGTGAGCAGACAGCAGCAATCCAAGGACCCGACTGGTCCGCCTGGTGCGTCTGGTCCGAAGCGAACCATCGGGGCATCCAAAGTGATAAAAACAGAAATGCTGACATAGAGGTGACTGTGAATACAGGTTCCGTCTCCCTCTTTGATGTACGCAGTGGGGCTAGAGGTAGTTCAGCTATCTGAAATACAAGGTTGAAGTCTTACATAGTTGTTGACAGTAGAGTGAAAGCCCTTCGTCAAAGATTTTCCCGGTAAAAATTAGAGCCGAAAAGAACAAACAAAATTGACCCTGAATGTCTGTCTTGACCCTCTGCTATATGGACGCAGTGGGCTCCAAAACTAGAAAACGAATAAAAAACCCATGAATGCTCTGTTCTTAAACTTTCCGGTCAGACTACACATACAGTCGGCTAAAGCCAATATATTGAACGCAAGCAACGCGGTTTATCGCGCATCACTTAGTCAGGCTGCGGAAACGGTCACCATGATACCATATCCTCTGCTATCACATTTTTCAAATCAGTTATCAGCGATCGAGTTTTGCGGAAGTAGCTAGGTAGATGCTGAAGCCAAGTCATCCAAAAATATCACGATGTAAACAGTCAAACCACTTCTGAAAAGACAGTTACCCCCTATGCAGAAAGAGAACACCGCTTGTCTCATTGGCCCTGAGCCACTAGGATCCGCTGATGGGCAAATCGTACTCATAATAAAAAGACCTTATCCACTACACCTAAGATCTCAATAACCAGTTTGGCATCAATAGACCTCGACCGGTCTAGCCAACATGACCCCATGGCTTTTTCCCGCAATGCTTCTCAGGCTGTGGCACATTCTGCAGACGCGTCTGAGAAGCTTCTGCCAAACCATCCTGCTGAGCCAGATAAAAGCACCTATGTTGGGGCAAGTTGCCGGACATTTTAACCTAATGTATAGGGTACACTGGAATTGCCGTCTGTGTAATCGAAGCCGTCCACTTTCGTAGACCGATACTGCCAGCTGTCACCGGTTCAACCTTCAGGAAGATATAGGTATCTTGCCTTCCTATCCACTACGACTGCCGGCAAGAAGAGCAGAAGGCATATTTATCGAACCCGCAGTCTTACATTTTTAGGGTAATCCAAAAGTTTACCCAGCAATTCTCCCTGTCCGTTTAGTCACCGGCGGATGTTCTTCCAGCTACATCTTTTCTACAGCCCGGTACGGTCGACTGGAAACCACATGAAACGACTGCGATACTACGGCGCCGTAAATATAGACAATCGTGGCGTCAATACCCGGCCAGGGCCTTTCGCCTCACGGGAAACCAAATGCAGCCCTCTCTGCTTGCCAATGCCAAACGCAACCGCCCCTTCCTCAGGCCAAACTCTGAGTCATCACTCAACAAACCCGCCCATCTGAAGCCAGCGTTGAGGTTAGAACGGGCGTGGGGCCCTACGGCTACGACGCAGGAACCTCACCTGAGCTGCATCCGACTAACAAAGTAGTTCCCCTAAGGATTCCTAAAACCCCTTCCAAGTCACAGTCCATATCGCATCCACCAAATTCGTATCAACTCCAGATAACGCGTTACTCGCCATCAGCTTTCCTTAGACCCTATCTACCCCAGACAAATCCTCTGAGATCCTATACAAGTAGCGTTTCAAACAATGGCCACATTTCTCTAGGCAAATATGTCCACCTTTTGCGCCCTTTAAAAAGTAGCTCTGGCAAATAAGAAAGTCAAAATTGCCGGTGGCCCAGTCCCTACCTCCACCTCCCAATGGTAACCTATCTCTCCATCCTAATTTGCAGCCCCGGGTCCCCTTTGCGAACTCATCAAACATTTGTCTTTTCCTTGCCGACTTTCCTTTTGAAGGTTGCCCTTAAATAAATGCCTTTACTTGCCGACATGGCCAACGACCCCAAACCAGGCCGTTTTTACCGGCGATGCTGTAGAATTTAGCAGACTCTTCCTGCCTTGGACAACTGGAGACGTCAACTTTGGAGTGACCACCATTTTCAATGATTACATAATCCATATTAATGGTCACAGTGCTCGTTCATCACTTTTGTCTTCTGCCATAATCAGGAACGACTCCACTTTCTCTTTCATCCATCTTTGAAAACAATACACACCTGAAAATTCTAACGCTCACTGTAAAATCACTATTAGCAAAGTTACTTAAGCTTCTCATCAGGGTTTTCACCGGCATATGTGTTATTATTTTTATCACGGAAGCCTTGCTCACCCCTTAGATCACATGAGCGAACTGCCTTTGAATGAGTAAAGAATCTTCGTAAAAATAGGGTAAGAGCTCGAGGCGTCGGATGAGTTGTATATCTCGATAAATCCCCGCAAGTCCCACCAAAGCATCATGACGTCTTTGATTCCGTAAAGGGCTCTCTCCGGTTAGTTGTTGAAATGCGGCCACAGAAAATCATGCTAGGATGCATCTATCGCTTGCTGGAGCTCACAGCAGAAAACGTTGTTGCTGTTATCAATGCTTTAGCCTCATCTCTGTCGTTCGTGTTAGCCACACGCTTTTTGGTGGTAAATTCAATACAGTTTCTTTAACAGTCAAGGACCCAAGGATTTACTGGGATTTATTTACAAGCCCCCTTCTTGGTAAGCTGACCTAACAAGTCGTCCCACTGGAGGTTATAACAAGCTAGAAGTCTTGCTTACTAGGGGCATCACACAGGTTATCAAATCGGTGGAAGGGAATTTTCGGAATGATCACAGGGCGATTAGTAACCAATTTACCCGGCCAACAGTGGCAGACGAACCGGACCAAATTAGCAAATTGTTTAACCCAGCACACTCGAAAGGCCTACCACAAATTGTTCTGTCTTAAAATTGAGACACCTAATTTCTGTCCGATGATCCTCTTTCGGTAACCGATGGGTTCTTTGATAACCCTAATAGTTACTTAGGTGCCACCACTCCTAAGAAAGCTCGTCGGAGCAAGCACAGGACAACGAGACTCTTACGTCTTAAAGCTGCTTTTCCCAGGCCCAGTCAGCTTGCGAGCAATACTGAAAACCTGTCAACATTTCTATAGCCGGATCGAGTATCGTGGTTAATTTGTCAGAAGTTGAATGAAGCCTTTGTCCAGCAGAAAACAAAGGATTTTGCGGTATTCCAACACAGTGGAACATCTGAGCAACTGGATAAGAGTTAGAAGCACTGAATATCGAAAAAATATGTCTTTCACGAGGTTCGACGAGGAACATCTAGATGAGGCCACAGTTGAAGCGAATTTTGGGACAAAGTCCGATATTGGCATCAGGCTCAGGCTCATTAAAAATACCCAGCAATAGAAAGTCCAAACCTTTCTTCCACGCGAAAAAAAATTCTTGTATGAGAAATTGTGCAAAATCATTCTGTCGGGAGCAAAGCTCTTTTGGTTGAACTTTTGATTGGCCGACGTTCCGGTTGCCGCCGGCAACCTTTTCGGGGCACGCTTCCGATCAAAACTTCAAACCATTATTCCTATCCGCAAAAAAGGCCCAGTGTATGACCCTTCTAATTATCGTCTTAATAACCATACCCCTCAAGCTGCCAGAATAATGGAGCGGTTGGTCAAACAGCGGGTGTCCGATTATCTCCTTCCCCATAACCTCGTTCACAGCGGTCAATATGGTTTCGTAAGGTCACCTTCTTGTGCAACGTTCAGGTTTGATTTCTTCAACCCACTGACCACGGCAGCTGACGACGGTAAATCTATGATTATCATCTACCTCGATATGACCAAGGCATTTGACCGAGTTCCTCACTCTTGGTTGTTGACAATACTCCGGGCCTATTGTATCCATGACCTGCTTTTATCATGGATCACTTCCTACCTCTCGGGCCGAACCCAGGTTGTGTATGCCAGTGGTCGTCTGTCGCAACCAGTGCCTGTCACTAGTGGAGTCATACAAGGAAGTGTACTTGGTCCGCTATTTATCTCTCTATATCGACGACATTTTTTCGATTGTGCGGCACGGCACACCTTTCCTCTTTGCCGACGACATCAAAGTCGTTCACGTTTTTGCCATCAAGATTTGAGCACAGCACCGTCTGAAATAGATAATGATCTTGAGAAACTTGATCAATGGTGCACTCCATGGCAGATGTGCTTCTTGACATGCAAAAGCTTCTACACAACCTGCAGATGTCAAGTCCCTCCCGTAACTCTGTCACTGAGCCATGTGCCCATCGCCCCAAGTTCATCAGTGAGAGAAATTGTGCTTCGATAAACTAACAAATTACAATTCTCGGGACGTATCTGATTTCAGACGGCCAGGGCCAGACAGAAAATATGCCTAAATCTCAGATCGTTTAAAATGAAACATAGTATTCTCCTTACATACCAACCCCATGCCAGACCCCACCTCGACTGTTGCACTATAATCTTCTCTGGAATGTCTAAGTTGGATAGAATACGCCTTGAGAAAGTCCAACGTACCTTCACCAAGAAACTTATAGGATATTTTTCTCCACTGAGCCATAAAGGGCGATGCACTTTACTAAAACTTGATCCCGTATGGCTCAGACATGTTACGCTTAACTTGGGTTTTCTATTTAGCCTTATTCACCGCTCTGCTTTCACTTCTACCAAATCTATACAGTTTCCGCTACCCATATCTTAACCTCTGCTCTACAAAGACTTCAGTCTGACCATCCCACAGTCCAAGCTGGCAATAAGATCCAAATTCTTTCTCATTAAATATTCAAAGCTTTGGAATAAGCTGCCTCGGACCATTCGCAAATGTGCGTCAATAACCCAGTTTAGCCAGTCCATAAAATCACAACTTACATATAGTCATCTGTTATCTTTGACCAAAGTAGGCATATCTGAGGATCGAGCCTATGAAGAGAGCATCGAACTTCAGAACACTAGCTTCCGTCTCCCCACCCGCTCTCTGCTATCCGTCTAGCTAGCCCTCGAAAACGGGCTCCATTACTAGAATTATGGTACTATATCCGAGCCTGCCATTTCCTGCCTAAAGAAAGACACTAGGCTTACCATTTATTATCACTTTTTTTGCGTATACTGCACACAACCCACATTGCAGCAGGATGGAGTTCTTGCAGTTTACAACCAAAACTGGTCGGACGCCTGCCGGTTCTCGCTACTCACCCGCGTTCATTTACTATCACCTGACTCCCATACGACTCTGCCTTATAAAATTCACTGGTCGGTCTTCACAAATATGTCTAGACAATTACTGCCTCCCTCGCTATATAGTATTGGGGCAGCCATATGAAACGACTTTCCTCTAGCTCAGGTTTTTGGCCATTGATGTTGTCCCCTAGCATCAAATGGTTCAGTGGCGCTGGATCCTACGACCTTGAGTCCCACCACCCACCGCTTCACTCCTTGATCCTTTGATCCTTCTCTTATTTATTCTGGTTTCCACGCCCCTCAGCTTTCTTGCCCGGCCATAATTTGCTTTCCTTATTCACCCCGGTTGAAACGCTTCATCCCGTACGTCCACCTTCCAGTAGCTACCTGTTGGCCTCAATTTCCTCCTTTTATACTTCCCGACATGAACACTAGTCTGTGTTGCCAAGACTTCTGAACCCACCACCTAACTTAGAATGCTATCCTCTCTCAGTATGTGCAATAACATCTCCCACTGGCACAGCCTACCCGAACCACTCCAGAACGGCCTCTGGCAGTCCTAGGCACGGTCTGGCTCTGTACAAGACTGAAACATAAATGCAGGCTCGTACATTAAAACACTCGTCTTCCTACTCCCTGTGTTTGCTTGGCCCCCCTCTGCTCTTACTCAGCCCCTGCAAGCGAAACCCCAGGTGTCAACGGCACCTTCACCATAACTGCTTCTGGAAATGGGGAAAACTTATCACCCCCTGCAGTTGCAAAAAATGACATTACCGGAAAATTACGGTCGGGCGTAGGAGCTATGGAAAGTTCCTAAATGGGCTCCACCCCCCCCCCTCCGTTAAGAAAAAAGCTAAAAAATAAAAAATAGAGAACGAAAAAGGCCTAATGAGATCGATTTGGTGTATAACTACCACTAATATTGGGCTGTGAAGGAAATGGGCAACCTCCAATCATGGGTGTCTCCCATTAGCTCAGACCTGACCATGCGAAAGGGAAAACCTCACACAGCCCTTGTCCACTTGACGTGCTTTTGGTTCCTACGCACGAGACTGACTCGGGGGTGATAGCAAACTGGTCTCTCCATATATGGTTTTCCACCTCCAGCTCTAAATTTCAACAACCTCGCACCCTCCCATGCACTTCTGGCATGTTTGTTGACGTCAGCTACAAAACCACAGTGGCTCTGGCCAACAAGGTACATCAGACGATAAACACGTCTCATCAAAGCACTAATCATATCCATCTAGATATTATTGTATATGCTAACACACATGTAAGAGGGTAGAGAAAAGAGCCTTTATTTTTCGCCCACCTAACTATTTTTTCTACTTTTCGTAAGAAAGCGGCTTTCCTCTTGCCCTAAAATTTAGCCCACTCTTCAGTTTACAGCCTTACCTAACAGCAACCTGCTGCATTAGACTTGTAGATACCCAACGACAGGATTTGTCATATATTCTTTGGATCTGTCATACAGACTTGTCATTTGGGTTCTTAGTGTGTCTCAGCTGCTTCCTTGTGATCTGTAAAACAATTCCGTGGGATTTGTTACACACCCCCTAGACCTACTATGCAAACTTGCCACTCAGGTTCTTCGTGTTATCCAGCTGCTTTCTCACGTAACCCTCGGATTCTATAGTCCAAACGCATCTCCACGGCTTTATTAATCCCGGATGATAAAACTGCCCGGTGAACGGCCGGATCGGTAACCAATGACTTTGCCTAGTAGTGCAAGCGCAGTTGGCCCTCACGAACACCGAATCACAATCCCAAAGAATCCACATTCCACTAAGACCATTGTGCCTCATTTCCAACCTCCGTACTCTTATCTGTTATTTTGCTCACACTGACCCTCAGCTGGAACTTCTCCCAGGCTGCGATCCTCCATTTCTGAATTTTAGAACCACCCGGCCATCCTGTTGCCTGGCTGTTAAATACCGTGCGGACAGCTTATATTTTTCTCTGCCCGTCTAAAACCGCACCAAAGGCCGGCAACCGCAAATAAGATCTAGCCACGGTGTTTCACTCACGAGAAGTCCTGGTATTTCCGCATATGCCTCTCTGAGGCTTACTGACGAATTCTCAATATCTGACAGCGGCTGGCCGCTTTATAGGCTCTGTTGCATCCGAAGTTCTCATAAGAGTGAGGAACTCTTGTCATGCAGTCGTGTTTATTATCCTGGAGAGAATACCCCTCAAGCTTGTCAAGCATATATTGTTGAATGCATGTGATATGTCCCACCTTCACTGTAAAATATCAAGGCTGCGTAAGCACGCTCAGCGCTTCAACTGTCCAATCCTTAGGCGATTTGCAGAGGTCCTATCTGCCAAAAAAATTAATAAAATGCATAGCAATATAGCTTTTAATTTCCTCTATAAGAACGTAAGAATATCTGAAGCCTAATCTACCACCCTACGCCCCTATTCCTCACAATTTTCGACCCTGCCCTCTGCGCCCCAGTCAGCCAATACTCAGTTACGATTGGCCGGTACTTCCCAAATGCTCCTAATCACCCCTGTCTGATATGAACCCGCCAAACCCCACAGGCTTTTCCTTTTGCTCCGACATTCCCCCCTCTGTTGATGCCCAGTTGTTCTACCATTCAGCAGTCCCTCTCACTGCAACATTTACCCCAGTTTGGCTGGAAGCCACCCCATCTGAACCCCCACTAGCTTCAACATCAACATATTCCCCTTTGACCCTGATCTCCGCTCCCTCCAATCGCGATAGCCTGCCTCCTTCTAACTTACACTTCCCCCCCAACCTTCCCCAAATGGTATATCCTCAGTCTTATTCAGCTCGCGTTCTATTCATGGCAAACTCCCGCACTCAAAACAACTTGTCCTCACAAATGATTACAACATCATCTTATTACCAGAATCCTGGCTGTCTGAGAGCACTCCTATTGATCAAATATCTTTGATAGGGTACAATATTCTAGGGGCCAACAAACTGAACCGGCGTGGTGGCGGGTGCCTAGCTCACGTCAGGTAGATCTACACCATGACTCCTCCTTTACATACGGCGGTCGATTCTATTCCAGATTCTCTCTGGTTTACTATCAACCTCCAAAGCACTGTTCTCCACATTGGCTGCGTGCATCGCTCACCAAATTCCCACAGTTCCTTGTTTTCACTCCTCATTAGGTCTTTCGAATACCTCTCATTCCTTCCTTCTGGAACCAAGCATATTGCGGGTGACTTTAATCTCCCTCAAATTTCTTGGCCTACCCTCTCGGTTCCTCCCAATCTTATGGACCCAAAACCAGTGATCGTCTTGGTGGCTGGATACAACATGTTGTCCAGTCTACCAGAAACGAGAACATACTAGATCCGGTATTTACTCATAACATGCCTCTCATCGACGTGTCCGTAACACAAAATTTCCCCGGCAGTGACCATAAAATGGTTATCTGCCATATGCCACTAAGTGGCCCACCTAATCCCGTACATCCCTCCAACAACACATTCCTATGCAGAAATTGGGCCTCGCTAGTCACGCTTTTTTATCAGAAAAAACTGGGGTGAGTAGTTTCTCACCCATGACCCTGAGCTAGCTGCAAATATTTCCTACCCCTTCGTTTCCGAGTGTCCGAAAAATTTGTTTAATACCACCCAGGCTGTGCTTAAAAGGAAGTCCCCTGTCTCGCCACTCCATAAGAAGTATCATAAACTTCTCAAACAACTACACATTGCAGCGGCTCTTCAATTTATATTCGTCCAGGCCGCCTCTCCGCACTTATTCAACGACAAGACAATATGCGACTTCGTGGCCAAGAAGCTAAAGCATTGAGCCATCCCAGCAAGTCGCAACTCCTTTCTATTTTGTATAGGCTTAGAAACTCTGGCTTTAAGGCCGACTTCCAATTTGTAATTCTGGATAATATCTCATCTATTACCTCCCCACCTTGTATAGCCGAAGCCTCCAATGCATTCCTCGCTTCATCCATGGCTCCAGATACTGCCATTGTCCCTCCCCCATCCTCATCACTTACTTACTCTGTCCCTCCCACGATACCCCTCGATACCAGGAATATTTCTAAGCTACTATCCAATAGCAACCCCTCTCCTCGATTAGGACTTAATAATAAAATAATAATAATAATAGTAGTATATTTCGGATGCGCCCGAAGCATGCTAGAATGCATGATCGAATGATTACAGTGATGCCGGAATGACAATTCACAAAATGGTACAACACATGCATGCAGAGCATCAAAGAGAGTGTAACAGTGAACTAAAACTGTAGTAATGCCCGGCAGGTTCGAAGGTCAGGGTCGAATGATGTAAGTTGAAGGTCTGGAGTAAATGCATAAGTGGTATATGAAATAATTACCACTAGTGGAAATTTGAACATATTCAAATGATATGTTGTTGGTGGGCTGCAGAATATGGGCGGCATATGGATAAGAATCTCGTCGAAGCGTTCGGTAAATTATTCACTTTACGACAGGTATGTCAAGAAGTATTAACATGGAAATATTTCAGTCTGCAAAGATGGTAGTATATAAAGTGGTGGCTATATACTGGAGGAATCATATATGTGGCAAACAATTGCGTATTCCTTGGGAGGGAGACTACTAGAGTGATGATGGCAGGGACGGCCGGAGGAAAACAGGTGAGCGCGTGGCAAATTGTTAACTTTATGTAGGGTTGGTATGAAATGTCAAAGCGGAAGTGGGAGACTAATCAATATTGACCGTGTGGTTACATCCATTATACAGGTGTTCAGTTCTGTGGGAGGGAAGGTAGAGTGATTCACAGGTAAGTGTACGTCAATAGATGAATGCTGTGTGGAGTGTACCATGCAAAAGACAGATCAATAAAACTGCCCAGGTATATCGCGGGAAGCGGCAGTGGATCAACGAATATAGAAATAAAATGTATCAGCCGGTGCAGATAGTGGTGTGATTTAGAGGCTGCATACGGGGTCAGTTTCGGTAATATAACACGAATGCAACATCTGGAAGATCAAAGGTCTCGATAACGGTGATGGTATAGTTAGTAGACGGTGAGTGTCACATTTCTAGTGACCAGTCTGACAGGTGTAACAAATGATGGGAACGGAGCGGCGATGCAGCATGGGAAGTGTGTCGAAGACGTCCAGTCGTGGAGGGAACGCAGTGATCTGCAGAGCCCGAACACTCGATGCAACAGCATTGCGGATGCGATCGGATGGACCGATGAAGAGTGCAGGTAGTTACCAATTACTTTGCTGTCCACTGGAGGAATACTGGAAGATATGTCAGCGCCGGACGTTTTTATTGGTGACCGATGAAGCAATGAACGGTGACAATAAAGGCGCCAGTGTTTGAACAGCATTAGCGGGTTCTAACACGGAACGGGCATAATGACATATGGGATTAAAATGAGTTGTATGAATGCAGTGAGATCGAGTAGTCCAGGTTCAATAAGTCTGGTGGGAATCTTGGGGAAAGCGATCGTGAGACGGGCGAAAATGGAGTCGTGTGTAAATCTCGTTTGTTCTGTCCAGCGAGAGAGGTTCCTGGGATGAAGAAGGCGACAATCGTCCTTAGGGTGCAGGTTCTGAAAACAAAACGGAGAGGGCTGCAGTCTGGCAATTCTACCAGCTGTGGGTTGGGGGAAAAAGGCAGAACGACAAAATCATGCCTGTAACGGAGAGGGGTGGTCTTGACGTTGGGATCTTATTTTTTGGATTAAACAACATACGGAAAGCGAAGAAGACCGGTACTAGCGACTAGTTATTGCGAGGCTTAGTGAGAATTACCAAAAAAGCAAGGAGGCGAGAATAGGCGACACTGGGGGCAAAAACCTTTGTGTAGTTCGACGAATGGTTTATGGGAGACCACATTGATTGTGGCGGTTCGTTCATCAAAACGAGGCCCGGAATCTCGTGTGTTGAAATAGGGTCTCAACGAGTAAATTGTTGAAGCGTGGATGAGACTGGTACCTTGAGGACCATATTATATATGCTGCTTTGTATTTTCTAGCATTATAAATGCTCTTATAAGTGGTGGCAGCTGATACAAAAGGGTCTAACCGACTATGGTAAAATCTGACAGCATGGAAAAATAATCACCGGAGTAACGGTGGCCAGTTGGGGATCGTGGTCAGAAGCGTTGAAAATAGGAAGTGGCTAAACAAACACGTGGAGTGTGCTATTGACAGTCATGGAGTATAGGCTGCACTGCTTTTATTTACTAACTATAATACAGAATGCTCCTTACCATCCGTTGGTAATAACTGTCTACTGAACAAAGTTGTTAAGCTTTTGGCTAGTACCCCAGGCCCAGTTCGTAGGCTCGGGTAATAGACGTGTAGGGATCATGCATTCGGATGAGTTTTTGGACATTTAGATGTTTATTTATTTATTTTTTGAATAACAAAGAGGCCGAAGAAATTGACCTAAGTTGGGGTGGGAGTTTGTTCCAGAGGGAAGGATATTTAACAGTAAAGAAGTTTGCCCTCATCGCAGTCCCGGATACTGGAGTCAAGACCATAGAGTCCGTATGTCATAAGGAATAGTTGGATGGTGTTTTGACCTGGGAGCTGAATTGCAAGATGTACGTTTTGCAATATTACAAAAGAAAAACAGGTTCATTCGTAGACGGCGCAGCCATAGGGGCTCTAGGTGCAATATTTCACACCTTTCCATATAATTTAAAGGCGAGAAATATCCTAGTAGTTGTTTGGTAAATCTACGTTGTACATTCTCAATTGCAAATCTGTCAATCTGCCGCATGTTAGAAAAGACGACAGTGCAATATTCCAGAAGTGGTCTGACATGAGTTTTAAAAATGCTTAGCTTGCTCTCTGTAAGACTGAAGGTTCTATTAATCAGACCAATTAGCCGTCTAGCTTTAGCAACCTGCACGGCTGAATGTTTGGAGAAATTAAATGTACAAGAATATTGTAATCCCAAGTCCCTTACTTTCGGACTGTTGGGATGAACTGATCATTAATTTTAAACATTCCCGCGGGAACCTGACACTTATACATAAGGATACAACTTTTAACAGCGGAGAATTTCATCAAACATTGGTTGCTCCATGAGTCTAACGGTAGCGAATCGCTCGTTATGTTAGCAATGGTAGAAGCTAAGGCGTCAGGTTCAAAGCAGTACATAATGTTTAGGTCGTCTGCAAAAAGGAACACAGCCCCGTGTGTGATGACGTTGAAAATGTCATTAACATATATAAGAAAACCTAAGGGACCTATTACACTACCCCGAATAACTCCACTAGTAACTGGTCGAGGTGATGATAAACTGCCATCAACGTCCACCATCTGCTTTCGGGATGTTAGATAGGATGAAAACCAACTCAGGATCGGGTCAACAATTCCGTAGGTTTTCATCTTCGCCATGAGCCTATTGTGGGATACTCGATCGAAAGCTTTAGTCATGTCAAGGAGGATTACGATCACTGATTTACCACTGTTAGTGGCCGTGGTTATTAGGTTAAGGAAGTCACACATACAGGTGGCACAGGATCTTTTTTGAAGAAAACCGTGCTGTCCAGTGTTAACGAGGTTATTGTTCAGTAAATGAGTTGTCAGCTTATTTTTTATTAGTCTTTCCATAATTTGGGAAACTATAGCGGTGCGGTTCACTGGTCGATAGTTGGTTAGGTCCTGGCGTGAATCTTTCTTAGGAATTGGGATAATAACTGATGTTTTCCAATGGGAGGGGAAAACGCTACTGCTCATAGATAAATTAAAAACCTTTGATAGCAAGAATGGGATATCAGTGCCACCTAGACTAGAAGTAGCCGGTGGCACGGCATCTGGCCCGGGGTGGTATGACCGCCTAATTTTAGTTAGCTGTACTGTTAAGTTGTTCGGGTGAAATTCAACCGCTGAGAACTGTGCAGATGTCAGCGGCTCAACGTGATATAGGCATGGGGAGTCATCAAACGTTAGAGACGAAAGAAAATAGGCACTGAATGCCTCGGAGATCTCTTGTGAGTTCGTTATATAATTTTTGTTATATATAATGGATGAAATAGGAGAATTGCACTGGCTGTTTCTCAACTTCACCAGCATAGATAAAGCTTCGGACCTCTTGGGGTGACTCAGCGCCCTTAATTACTGTTTTTTTACTGCGGGACATTTCAATCAAATTCATAGAATTAGATAAACGGTTCATTTGCAAGAACAACGAAAAGTCTCTCGACCTAAGGAATTTGCGTTGTAGCATAGGAAGCTTCTGCTTTAATCGACAAAAACTGTTTGGTTTATCTCGTCCAGGTAGACCTTGGGTTGGGGTGATTACGTCAAGACATGCATTCAGTGTGGAGTAAAAATGATCCACCACGGTATGCAAGTCATCAGATAAAAAGAAAGTATCCCAGTTCTGCGAGCGAATGAGTGAGGGTAATTGATTCCAGCTAGCTTGGTGGAACGGTCTTTTAACGGTTGGTTTGTGAACGGTTCGTGTTGGCACTGGAAACTCACATTTTACCGGAAAGTGGTCACAACCTGGGATGCTGTTCACGATAGATGTGTGCACGCGAGATAATCCTACCGTAAAAATGAGATAAAGGATGCTACTGCCTCTAGTTAGGCACATCACATGTTGAGTCCATCCTCCTAAACGAATGCTGGTCAAGAAGTGTAGTAAGTGATGTGGGGCTTTCAAAGTGGACCAACGTATGCCTGGTGCGTTAAAGTCACCGGTCACCAGTTTTGGGCCGGGTATGTCCGCAACAACGTTTAACGCCTCTATGATAGGCAAAACGTCGTCTTGACTAGTATTCGGGGGGCGGTAGATGCAACTAACAATGAAATCAGAACATCCTGTAGTGACCTGTAGCCAAACTGAATCCGGCAAGTTATCGAGTATGGGGTGCTGAAATATTTTCGCTCGCATGTTTTGTCTTACATATATGAGACAGCCTCCCCCTCGCTGAGTGGATCTATTTCTCCTGAAAGCTTGGTATCCGGTGATAGCGATATCCTCGTTTGGAGTGTTGTCTGTCGACCAGGCTTCGGTAATTAAAATAAGGTCGTATTCAGACGTGAGCAGTAATATACGCAGCATTTGCATCTTATTCACTATTGAGCGTGCATTCAGCATAAACAATGAGAACCGTTTAGTGGAGTCAAGGCTAGCGTTAAGATCTTTATAGGATTCCGACGTTGCATTTTCTGAGGGCGGATCGGCTGACGCAATCAGTATTCCTTGAGATGGAGTAGTCGGTAATGTGGATGGTGAAATAAGCTGAGTAGAAACACCTGGCGTGGCAGTCAGCTTGGTTGTTAAGCTAAGCTGGGTATGGCTAGTACTGATGAGATTCGTTAGATTGGAAGGATGTCGGCGGTTGGTAAATCTACTCAGTGCGGAACAACACCGCGAAAGATCACTATCGAGTGCTTTACCATTGGTAGATACCGATGGCTGGGACGTAGAAATATGAGGAGGGAGGGTTAAGTAGCTGTTAAGTGGGAAAGAAAAGGGAAGTGTAGCAGCCTCAGGTATCTTGGCACTTGCCTTAATACGGGCGGTAACATAGGTGCCCTCTTGATATCAGTAATTTGATGGGCTGTAACCTGGAGGGGGAATGTGAAATCGAAGTGGGATATACGGGTGTTGGTTGGCGTAGAAACTGGGAGGTCGTGGGTACTTTTGTAAGTGGCCTGCAGTAGAAAAGGGATTCAGGGTGGGTGAGATATGTGAACGATAAAAGGAAAGAGATTCATGTGAGAAAATATTACTTAGGCTACAATAGAGGTTGTGAAGAACACTAAAGTAATCGTTTGGTATGAATGGTGGCGTTGTTGAAGAGGCTCGGAGGTTGGTTGTACCAGCCTGATGAGGATGATTACCAGGTGAAGAAAACGCGATACTGGGTGGAATGTACGGTGCAACTAGTGGTTGGTGGTTTAGATTGGGGAGATAGGTCTTGAATGACGTTTTCTCGTCCATTGTTACACTCAGTGTTGCCTCGCTTGGGGTCCTTAGCCGTTGAAAGTGTGGCTTGATGAGTGAGTTAGGATTGACCTTAGTGTCAACAATGTGCAGTCCACCTAGTAATGATGTTTTCGCTGGTTTGGGGGATAACCTGGGCACCGTAGATTGCAGAGTGGCTATTGGAGCCAAGTGGAGAGATGGCAAAGAAGAATTTGGGGTGACTCCGTCGATGGGTTGGGAATTTCTGGGTATGGCTGTTGAGCCAGTCAGGCGGTTCGCATCGTCATCGATCGTGGCCGATGATGGCTTATCACCAGTTGCTCTTGTCAATGGTGGACCGGATCTCCCCCTGTTGCCGCCTAACCTTTTCACCCTTTCGCCTAATGGTAGCACCATACCTGCTAATTGGGAGCGCTCGGCAATCGTTCCCATTCATAAAAAGGGACCCTTACATGAGATATCTGATTATCGCCCCGTAAACCACGCCCCATCTTATCCAGAATTATGGAAAAATAGTTAAAGATCACATTATAAACTATTTATTTGACCTTCACCTTATTATTCACAACCAAAATGAATTCTCAGTTCACGGCCCTGCATGACTTGTCAGTATGATTTTCTGAATCTCGTCACGGACTCCGCTGAAAGTGGGCAATCTTTTGTTGTTCTTTATCTTGACTTATCTAAGGCATTTGATCGCGTACCTCACCCCCCCTTTTAACGAAGTTACGATCATTTGGCATTGTCGATCCACTGTTTTCTTGGTTCTCATCTCACCTATTTCATCGATTACAGATTGTCTTGATTAACGGAAACACCTCTAGCCCTAAACCTGTTACTAGCGGTGTTATTCACGGCAGTGTTTCAGGCCCCCTCCTTTCCTCTTATATTTAAACGATATGTTTCCAACAATACCTAATGGCACGCCGTTTTTGTTCGCGGAAAACATTAAGATAGTCTACACTATTTCGCCTGGCAACCTCAGTACTACTATCCCTAAAATACCCGCTGCCTTTGCCGCTCTTGATTAATGGTGCTGAACCTGGTCGATGAAACCCTCCGCTGATAAGTGTATTTTTCTTACTTACGAATACCAGGTTCCTCCTGGTTCCCTATGCATCGGCGAATCACCCATCGACCGCCAGCCTCATTAGGAGACCTTTGCTTAAGTTATTCTTGCTCTTTCAACTTCTCGAAACACGCTGCCTTTCAAGCGGCGAAGGCTAAAACGTGTCCTGGTCTCCAGTTCAAATCCTTCCAGCTTAAGGAGAGCATTCATTACATGTTCAAATTGCATGTCAGGCCCCTCCTCAAATATTTTCCCTTAATCTTCACCACTATGAGCTAATCCGACAGGATTATTATCAAATGTGTTCGAAGAAGATTCACAAAGCAGCTTATCGGTTGGTCGTCCAACTTAAACCACAGGAAACGACGCATATCTCTCAAAATCAAACCATTTTGGCTTCGTCACATCAAGCTAAGTTTGGTATTTCTGTATTAACTATTGATTAAGCAATCTTATTCCTCCAACCAGTTGTGCTTCTCCCTGGGTACTGGATGTTTACTCCACAACAGACGGTGTATTATTACCACACCCTCAGCGAGGACTGTTCCACGCTCTAAGTTCGTTCTCTTCACGCACTACAGAATCTGGAATAAACTTCCTTTGCACATTAGATCTTCTTAGTCAAAGTATGCATTTGTGCATGTTATTGATAGATTCCTTTCCGTCCCAGATGTTTTGCGCTTATTGAAAGTGCACACAACCGGAAGTCAAGCTTACGAAAAAGACCTCGACCTTCAAGCCATTGCCCTGCCTTCTCGCTTTATTTTACCGTCCTGAATAACTTCACCGCTTCTGAATTCTGAATGCTTTGTTCGATCGCTTCTCCTTAGACTTTGCCTTCCACCTATTTAAAGCATGCGTGCGTCAACTTATCGTTTTTCCATACCAGCCTATTGGATCCTGCCCATTCCACTCTGGAAAACGTCCTTTCAATTACTTTCGAACTTACAGAGAGACCTCCTTAATACTCCTCACAGATTGTCAATAAGCCTCATCCAATGCACGATTCATTGCCTCTATTTAGCTATACCACGTCTGCAACCCTGAAACCAACCTCAACAACGCTATAGAAATTGCATCAGTAACTACTTCCTGGTCCGCTATATATGTATATATATATATGTATATATATACAGATATCAATAAACATATACATGTACATGTGTACACATGTATATGTATATACATATATATTCACTACTGCCCTGCTATTATTACCACAAGCATGGTAAGCAACCCAACGCTTTTCTATTTCGCAGTATACAATGCCTCTTTTCCATACCAGGTCCCAGCACGTATAATTCCATCACCACCTTTGCGATTTTGAACTAGAAAATCAACTCTCATTTATCTCACTTAGCGCGGCTCACCAACCGAACTCACTATCTAGTTATGACGTCACCAATTCTTCCCCCACCCTCTCCCCCAGCCAAGATTCTTCCATAATTTCATGCAAAATTTACCTGCTCCCTTTAGCTGGCTATCTACTCTAGACCAAACCCCAAACTCGTTACTGAATCTCACGGCTCTCATTTATCCGTACTTCACTGTTTCTTTTTTAGTCTCACGCGTCATAGACCGAGCTTTGCTTGAGTGTTCGCTTCACGAAGTGTTTTTCAGGTTGGGCGTCCAGCACACGGTCAGCCCCACCCACTAGCACCGGTTGCGGATTGTACGCCCCAACTCGCCTTGTCCTATCGCATTCTTCACTTTCCGTTGCGGACCGCATGCTCCTACCATTCTCCCGCCGAGTTTCACTCATCTGTTGTTCTCGTCAGCACCCTCACCACCTCCCTTCCTTGTCTTCCTACTTCTGTATGTACACCAATCCGTTCTGTTTTCGTTCCTATCGTGTTTTACAAGGACTATCCTTGCTGCATGATGTCACTTTCGCCCCATCCATTTGACTGTGCTCAAGCCCAAAATATGTTCTTGTACCCATTTCGCCTCTATCGGCTCCTAATCAGTATTCGCCTGGTACCTCCATATGCTTATAAAGCTCATTGATCGCATGCCTCGCTAGCCACTGTTTTGCGGTATTCTTTTTTCTACATATTATACCTACCACCGTTACGTACCAGACACATCCGTAACCATGACTCATCACCCAAGTAAGAACTCGCCGTTTCATCCTTTGCATTTTTTACTACCAAACTTAATATTTTTTTACCATCCCCATATTTTCCATGCCTGAATCCATAATTCTTCCGGAGATCCTCCTCGTAGGCAGTGAACCGATCAGCAACTTCTGGTCCAATACATTGGTGCAGTGGCCTGTAGGTAAGCAACTCTTCAGTTGCAGTCTCCCAACTCCTACGCGCAACCACTTTTCGTGCATTTTTGCTCCATCACAGGCCTGCCCGTCCGGATCCTTTTTCCTCCTCTCGGTCTTCATCCTGAGTCGTCTGCAGTGAAAAGATCTGATTCTTCATGTCTCACCTGGTTTTCTTTGGTTAACACTCTCGTCTGCATCTTCATTGTACCTTTCAGGCTGCTCTGATTTTCCGCTTTCTACTCAGTGCAATGTCACCGTAACGCCATCAATCTCACCCACAGTTTCGAACCATGTGGTCTACCATTACCTGATCTTTCTGATCCCCGAATTGCTTATTTCTCGCCCACGTTACTCGTTGCAACAACTGATGCATCTTCTCCCCACAGTTCTTCTAACCTCCAAGTTACCCTTCACCGGTGATCCTTTGCACTTCTCCAACCACCCCGTACTTCCATTTGCTCTGCGTTCTCCAGCCACTTTCGCGGCCATCTTCTTCTTGCACAACGTGCGTCCATTTATTACCACTTCACCCATGTTCGACTGCCACCAAATGCCACACTTGTAACATTCAGACAGTTAGACTCACTCTTACTTGTCCTCATCGATCCTTTCCTTCATATTCCCTCGTTCATCAACTTCTTCTCATAGCCATCACTTCTGGGGTTCAAAAGTTGGTTCTCTTTTGCTTTTGATCTCCCATGTTCACCCGTCATAAACAAACTCACCGTGGTTTATTCAAGTTAATCCTGCATCTTTTGAACCAACCCTACCAGTTTCGTCCAACCACCGCCACCTCCGTGTACCCTCTCTTCACTGCTATTTGCTCCTGCACTGATATATATATATATGTATCCACTTATTTTGTCTGCCTCCTTCAGTTCCCCGCCGGCCAGTTATTTTGCTACCATCCCACCTCTCCTCATGGTATGCCCCCTTTTTGTCCACTACTGTGCCTCACGTTTACCGTATCTCGATCCCTCCGCGGCATCAATACCGTCTGACTCACTCTTTACGTCTTGCATTGCCAGCTCCCTAGTTTCAAATTGACACCGTCCGTCCATTGCAATATCGCATAGTTCAAGGCTACCTAGTCCCCA
The DNA here is from genome assembly GCA_948099385.1 of Fasciola hepatica. Classification (NCBI taxonomy): domain Eukaryota; kingdom Metazoa; phylum Platyhelminthes; class Trematoda; order Plagiorchiida; family Fasciolidae; genus Fasciola; species Fasciola hepatica. Next base: position 13,013,488 of record CANUEZ040000031.1, on the reverse strand, counting down.
GCTATACAACTCAGTCTTTTGTTCTTCTTTTTCCTCAACTTTTTCCTTTTTTCTTCATCGTTTCTCGTAACGATAGTTCCTCATGTCGATTTTCAGCCCGGCTCGTGTAAAAATCCCAGGTTCCGTTCTCCCCTACTTGGCTGAGCCAGCTGCCGTATCTGACCTTGGCCCGCAAATTCACCGAGCCCATATTTGAATCCATCTCGTGTTCACTTTAATTACCTACATTACTCTTTGGTGTGCACACATTTATCTACCTCTCATGTCTCCCCTATTTCCTCCTACCCCCTTTGTGTTACGGATTTCAAACGTTTTCATGAAAATTTTCTGTCAATTTTGTTGCTTGTAAAATTTTTATCATGCTTAAGGCATGCTTCGGGCTTCTCCGAAATAAACTATTATTATTGTTATCATCATCAAGACCCTGCCAATGTTAAAGCCACCTTGCGAGGACTTCTGACTAAACAGTGAGCGGTCCAGATTCGGCGATACCCTCCGCCTTGTCATGATGAAACAATAAACGAAAACCGCAACCATCTCTTGCCAAAACAGCCTGACGCGCACACGGAATAGCCACAAGAAACTCAGCAGAATGACGTATTCGCTAATTTACCAGCATAGCTCGGCTTATTGCACAGGTTTCTCGTGGACACAGCTTTCCGATTGGTGAATATTCCCCCCTGAAGCTTCATTCATCTTTTGCCAGCTGCAAAGTGCTAACACCGGATGGCACACACTACTTCTCATGGAAATTGTCACACCTTTTCAGGGGGTATTGTTCCTTTGCATACCCACAAATCTATGAAAATTAGTATTCCTCTGCAAACCTTCATAAAATTCTTCCCTGCCTCCTTTGTCTCAGCGCCATTTATCATTCCAAGTGAACATAGGCATGTATTATTGATCATTTTCTTCAATCATTCTTGTGGATATTGTATTTTCTGCGCCGTAGGCCAATGTCCGTCCGAAAATTCCTACTTCCGGCGATTCATAACTATTGCCGCATTTTACTAGAAATCAATTTGTACCCACCGTGTATTCCCCCGTCGCTTAGTTTCATTTAAACTCTCCTCGACCTCAGTTCATTGTTGCAGCGATGTGCGAATCAATGTCTGAAGTTTGTAAATTTTCTATCTCATTCAGTGACACTGTAAACTCTAACCAAGCTTGCATGCGTGCCTCTCGACCACGGTCCAGAATTATACCAAATGCTTCGGGGGTAGTTATCACAGGCCAAAGGTTGTTCCAATCTGCTCATGTATCTGTGTTACTGCAGGCATGCACGCTGTTTATGTTTGCAGTGATTGCAGGTACTGAGCGTCAGGTTATCCATATCCCATTATCAGAGTCACTCATCTCGATATCACCTGAGGTCAAGGCAAAATGTCGACCATCCGCGCTTTTATTCTTTGATAAGCATAGAGCTGTCCAGATGCTTGATACCTCCGTCACGTCCTTTTGGGTATTGCAAGTAGGATCAGCGCTGATTGTCATTGCTACAGGGTCAAGGTCAAGGTCACGGTCAAAGTCAACTTGACGTATATATCAGATTGTCTGGTTTTTTCCTTTCTCCATCGTTTAAACCTGCTTTTACTTAGCTCCTATCAGTAATAGTTATCTACTCTGGAGTTTCAAATAGTCCGTGGCAATAACTGCGACACACCACTGTGGGTCCATAACTTATTACCGTGAAAAATCAACGCAACTGTTTGATAGGACATCTAGACCTTTACCTGCCACAAATCACCCCTTGTGAGCCCAGCGATTGTTTGCTGAATACACCCTTTTAGTTATCGTTTCCTCCTTGGCTAAAACTCTAACTCCCCTTCGTCCAAACAGTGAAACCACCTGGTCAACCCTGTCTGCAAACATTCTAGGTAACGTCCTATAGAATTTCATCTACTTTCCGTATATAGGCTCTTTGCAGTCGCTAAATTTTCAACAAAACTAGTTGGTATATCCTAGGCCTACAGTCACAATGCGCAATTCCAAGAAAGCAGACCGGACAGTAAGATTTTGCCACCCGTAGCCGTACGTCACCCAATTGCTACGCCATGCTCCGTCTCATTACCGATTATTCATGGTGACGCAAGTGGCAAGATTGATAGCCTCTTACAACACGTTAGATCACTCTAATCGCGGATTGATGCTCTTGACAGAGCCACCAGAATTCTGACACCACTAGCTCAACTCCTCGAACCCTCTATGGTGACTACGGACTGTAACTTAGTTGTCACGTATAACTTTATTGACAGCTTATCTGCAGAGGTTTCAAAGCGAATACGAAGCTCAAATCACGCCATTGTATTTAACATTCCCGATAGGGCCCCACTCAACATAGTCAGCAGTACCTTGCTGAAGGCCGCTAACACGAAACGTGTGATATGCCCTACGAAACAAACACAACGATACCAAAGCCCCCTACTTTTCCAATTTCCGGACTCACTGACATCCAGTGAGTTTATTCACAAATAAACAGTTATTGCCATTAACCAGCCATACAAAAACACTCGAATAGCACCCGACAAAACGCCATTACAACCAGAAGTGCTGAGACAGTTGAACTCTCGCGAACATCTAAGGCGGGAATCCGCCCAAAAGCCACCTAACCCCGTCATTCCGTGACCTACCCTATGCAACCAACGTCTATCAGCCAACAACTGTCTGATGTAGACCTTGGCGCAACGCCTGGACCTTCTCCAAATCCACCAGTCTCCAAGCGCCCTGGGCTCGTCAATAGTGTCGCAGATGCCTGGGACTCGAATCCACCGAGTCCTGCCAGACGGCTTAGCTCTGTGCATAAGAAGCAGCTACCTAACTCGCGTAGCCTTCCTGACCCAACAACTTTGCATCAATCTCCCGAGGCGACATATAAACTAAAGTATGGTCGTTCTTGTCCACACCACATAGCCACGACTAAAACTCATCCGCGTGACCGCACCATATCATTGCCAGGTCATTCTAACTCGAATCAAACCCGTCAGCCTTCCGGGCATGCTTCCGCAAACAAACTGCTAAGAAGGAGCTTACCTAAAGACACAGCCTCATTGCTGCAATCTAACTTATCACCAATGAGCCGAAAGTTGGTAACGATCTACATTCAGCCCCCAATGCAGAGTGCCGATACCAACGGTAACACATGGCCGCAAACCCAGAATTCGGCAACCAACATTCCATCCCTACTGAAGGCCTCAACATTTAGTTCACTGGGCAACGACCGCCTTATGTCATCAGGCTGCACCACTAATGTCATGCAAAGATTAAAAGCGAACAGACACCCTTGTGAGGTGTCACTAATGCCAGGACCTACAGTTTCTGTTCTCAAAATAGATAGTTTCTTAAACCGTAATTTCTCCCAGCGAAATCCCCGCTCTAGGCACATGTATACGGACGATGCTCGCGAAGCACCTCACAGCTATTATTCAAAGCTGCATCTGCCTAGCTCTTCATTTCCTAACTTTTCCGTGCCGCCACCGTTTATCACTCTATTTCCTTTACCGTTCCAAGATTTTCGTTTTGCCCCACCACAGGCGTTTGACGCGCAGGATACATCCAAAAACCCCGTCCGAGTAAATTTTCCCAATCCTGTGGCATACAATCCCACAATCTTTCGTCTCTTCTGGCCCTGATGAACCACTTTTCAATACCAGCACCTTACTAGTCTTTCATACCTTCGGTAGCACACTGAACTCCGAAGGCCAACTACGCAACACTGCGTATTACCACTACCTCCTTCAAAAATGACCTCCATATAACCCTCCTACCAACTGCCGATTCCCATTCTACCCCACCCGGGCAGGTCGCATCGATGGGCGGCGAAGCGATCCCAAACTCTTTTAGTCCCTACCCTCTGAGGCCTGCTCTTACCACACAACAACCAATACCAAGGTTGTCACGTGGGCAAGCCAATACCTTCCAAAACCACGTATTCTATCACGGCAATGAGGCATCGAACGATCCCAACGAATCAGGACAAGTAGCAGAACTACTTCGTCTAAGGTCTTCCCTTTCAGCCCGTAATAACCTTAAACTAATTACTTCCGGTTCGTCCGTGGCTGATACTTCAAAAACCATCGAGGAGGCATCAAACGCTCGCTTTTCCTTTTCTTCGGTAACAGCTCCAACTCAAGCCCCTCACCGTGCACTTCCTCCGGCCAACAACTCCCATACGTTACCTAACCCTGACATTCAGATCCACATGAGTGGGTTGTCATTCATCTTATTTAACTCGCGATCCATCCTAAATGAGCTTCATAACTTAAAAAATTATGTTATAACCTCCAGTCTTGACATTATCTTTACTACCGAAACCTGGCTCACCGAACACACCAGCACAAACAAAATTATGCTTGAAGGGTATAAGGTTCTTAGGGTTAATAGGATCGACAGACGCAGAGGTGGGTGCCCTGTGTACGTACAGCACGCCATTTCAGTAGTCCCCATCAGACATGCCACACTCGACTTAATTCCGGATTCTCCATGGCTCACAATTCGGTTCTCAACTGTAGTCATGCACATTGATTGTGTCTATCGCCCGCCCTCATCTACTATTGCAGACTTAACTCCTTTAATTGAAGCCTTTGATTACCTTTCACTACTACCTTCGGCAGAGAAAATCATAGCCGGTGATTTTACCTGGCCTAAAATGTCCTGGAGAGACCTAACGGCACCTCTCAACCTAATAGACTTTGTGTCCCATGCTCACATTGGGGGCTGGGTGCAACACGTTAAAACCCCTACTAGAAAGGCCAACATACTAGATCTTATATACACCCACAGCGTTTCCCATTTTTTGGTTTCCGTTCTGAATAAATTTCCGGGTAGCGACCATAAGATAGTGGCCGGTAATCTTTCATTCCATCCTTATCCATCAGACTATCTGACCCCAGTCAACAATCCCGTCCGTTTAAATTGGAGCCCTCTGCCAAATCTCATCCGTAACCAAGATTGGAGCAGTTTTTTTCTAACGGCTGACCCCCAACAAGCGGCTGATCACTTTTACTTTACCATGGGAAACTGCCCCCTGAAACTTAGCCCAATAGCCCAAAACTCATCCACTAGGAAGTCCAAGCTTGCATCCCTCCAACGAAAGTACCTTAAGATGCACAGACTTTACCCCCAAAACCACGACTTCTCTCTTTTCATGAAGCTAACGCGTCCTACTGATATTATTGGGGACCTAAAGGAAAAACAGCTCCGCAACGAAGAATCCAAAGCCCTAAGGCATCCTAATAAAGCATTGAAACTCTCACTCCTACACAAATCTAGGAATTCTGCAACGGATTCTATGATCCAATATGTTGTGTTACCGAAAAAAACTCGGGCCACTTCCCCTTCTGATATCGCTAAGGCTTTCAACCACTACTTCGCCAATTCCATGGCCCTCGCCCCAGACACAGCACCCCCAAATCCTCTGACTATTACCAGCTCTTCCTTATCTACCCTAATTTTTGAAGTGAACATTATTTCCAGGCTCATTTCACGCTATAAAGCATCTGCGCGTCCTGGACCAGACGGGTTGCCCCCGGCTGCAATCATTAACGGTGGATCGGACCTTCCAGTTTTACTACTGAACCTATTCACCTTGTCACCCAAATTTAGTTTGGTACCGTCGAACTGGGAGCGTTGAGTCGTCATTCCACGACATAAAAAAGGACCTGTCCACGAACTTGCTAATTACCGTCCCATCAACCATACCCATATCATTTCCAGAATAATGAAAACGATTATCAAAGATGGCAATGCCACTCATTTTCTCGCATCTAACCTTCTTAGCGTTAGGCAGCACGAGTTTCTCAAATTTCGATCATGCACCACATGTCAGTTTGACTTCCCCAACCTAGTCACTAAGGCTGTTGATAGCGGGCAGACATTAGTAGTTTTCTACCTAGATCTGTCGAAGGCTTCCGACAGTATTCCACACCTGCATCTTATCTCCAAATTGCGTTCATCCGGCATTGGTGACCCGCTGCTTTCTTGGCTGAAATCCTATCTTGCTCACCGTTCGCAAGTGGTCCTCGCCAACGGACATACTTATAAACCGAAACCTGTTACAAGTGGGGTTATACAGGGAAGCGTGCTGGGTCCTCTCCTATTTCTGATGTACACTAATGACGATTGGGACCTAGTACACCACGGCACGCCGTTCTTGTTTGCAGACTATATAAAAATAGTTTACTCTCCCACTTCTAATAATGCTATCCCAACTCTTTGCAACATTTCCGCTGACCTCGCAGCACTTGACCGCTGGTGCCACACCTGGAGGATGAGCTTTGCCACTGATAAGTGCGAGGTCCTAACCTATAAGTTCCAATTGCCCCCTGGATTCTTAACTCTTGGTGGGTCCCCAATAGCCAGTCGACCTACTATCCGCGATTTGGGCCTGAACTATTCCTGCTCCCTCAACTTTTCTAAGCACGCCGCCATCCAAGCGGCCAAGGCTAGGAGCAGTGTGGCCCTTCTCTTCCGCTCCTTTCGTCTCCGGGACAGCATCATCAGCATCTACAAGTCACACGTCAGGCCTTTACTCGGATATTTTAAAACATGACGAAATTCGACAGAGCTGCGATTATAATAATAATAATAATTGTATATTTCGGATGCGCTCGAAGCATGCTAGAATGCATGATCAGAGGATTACAGTGATGCCGGAATGACAATTCACAAAATGGTACAACAAGTGCATGCAGAGTATCAGAGAGAGTGTTACAGTGAACTAAAGCTCTAGTAACGCCCGGCAAATTTGAAGGTCAAGGTCGAATGATGTCGGTTGATCGGTAAGGATGAATGAAACTACCACATTACCGTTTGAACTGTTTTCGCGCCAAGAATTTTAGCTGAAAAAAGGCGTGATCTTTATAATAAATGGCCAGTAAAATACTGAGAAAGACCGTTACTTGGGCGATATATATTTCTGAGAGTAGTTTGATGGCAAATCTGTAATCTTAAATTTCGATTGAATTTCGAAAACAGTAAATCCCTTCAAGAACTTCCAAGAATTAGCTAATTTTCTTTTTCCCCTCAGATTGTGGATGGTAGTTCAATCCTTGACTTTCCGGTTGGTCTGGAGTACATGCATAAGTGGTATATGAAATAATTACCACTAGTGGAAATTTGAACATATTCAAATGATATGTTGTTGGTGGGCTGCAGAATATGGGCGGCATATGGATAAGAATCTCGTCGAAGCGTTCGGTGAATTATTCACTTTACGACAGGTATGTCAAGAAGTATTAACATGGAAATATTTCAGTCTGCAAAGATGGTAGTATATAAAGTGGTGGCTATATACTGGAGGAATCATATATGTGGCAAACGATTGCGTATTCCTTGGGAGGGAGACTACTAGAGTGATGATGGCAGGGACGGCCGGAGGAAAACAGGTGAGCGCGTGGCAAATTGTTAACTTTATGTAGGGTTGGTATGAAATGTCAAAGCGGAAGTGGGAGACTAATCAATATTGACCGTGTGGTTACATCCATTATACAGGTGTTCAGTTCTGTGGGAGGGAAGGTAGAGTGATTCACAGGTAAGTGTACGTCAATAGATGAATGCTGTGTGGAGTGTACCATGCAAAAGACAGATCAATAAAACTGCCCAGGTATATCGCGGGAAGCGGCAGTGGATCAACGAATATAGAAATAAAATGTATCAGCCGGTGCAGATAGTGGTGTGATTTAGAGGCTGCATACGGGGTCAGTTTCGGTAATATAACACGAATGCAACATCTGGAAGATCAAAGGTCTCGATAACGGTGATGGTATAGTTAGTAGACGGTGAGTGTCACATTTCTAGTGACCAGTCTGACAGGTGTAACAAATGATGGGAACGGAGCGGCGATGCAGCATGGGAAGTGTGTCGAAGACGTCCAGTCGTGGAGGGAACGCAGTGATCTGCAGAGCCCGAACACTCGATGCAACAGCATTGCGGATGCGATCGGATGGACCGATGAAGAGTGCAGGTAGTTACCAATTACTTTGCTGTCCACTGGAGGAATACTGGAAGATATGTCAGCGCCGGACGTTTTTATTGGTGACCGATGAAGCAATGAACGGTGACAATAAAGGCGCCAGTGTTTGAACAGCATTAGCGGGTTCTAACACGGAACGGGCATAATGACATATGGGATTAAAATGAGTTGTATGAATGCAGTGAGATCGAGTAGTCCAGGTTCAATAAGTCTGGTGGGAATCTTGGGGAAAGCGATCGTGAGACGGGCGAAAATGGAGTCGTGTGTAAATCTCGTTTGTTCTGTCCAGCGAGAGAGGTTCCTGGGATGAAGAAGGCGACAATCGTCCTTAGGGTGCAGGTTCTGAAAACAAAACGGAGAGGGCTGCAGTCTGGCAATTCTACCAGCTGTGGGTTGGGGGAAAAAGGCAGAACGACAAAATCATGCCTGTAACGGAGAGGGGTGGTCTTGACGTTGGGATCTTATTTTTTGGATTAAACAACATACGGAAAGCGAAGAAGACCGGTACTAGCGACTAGTTATTGCGAGGCTTAGTGAGAATTACCAAAAAAGCAAGGAGGCGAGAATAGGCGACACTGGGGGCAAAAACCTTTGTGTAGTTCGACGAATGGTTTATGGGAGACCACATTGATTGTGGCGGTTCGTTCATCAAAACGAGGCCCGGAATCTCGTGTGTTGAAATAGGGTCTCAACGAGTAAATTGTTGAAGCGTGGATGAGACTGGTACCTTGAGGACCATATTATATATGCTGCTTTGTATTTTCTAGCATTATAAATGCTCTTATAAGTGGTGGCAGCTGATACAAAAGGGTCTAACCGACTATGGTAAAATCTGACAGCATGGAAAAATAATCACCGGAGTAACGGTGGCCAGTTGGGGATCGTGGTCAGAAGCGTTGAAAATAGGAAGTGGCTAAACAAACACGTGGAGTGTGCTATTGACAGTCATGGAGTATAGGCTGCACTGCTTTTATTTACTAACTATAATACAGAATGCTCCTTACCATCCGTTGGTAATAACTGTCTACTGAACAAAGTTGTTAAGCTTTTGGCTAGTACCCCAGGCCCAGTTCGTAGGCTCGGGTAATAGACGTGTAGGGATCATGCATTCGGATGAGTTTTTGGACATTTAGATGTTTATTTATTTATTTTTTGAATAACAAAGAGGCCGAAGAAATTGACCTAAGTTGGGGTGGGAGTTTGTTCCAGAGGGAAGGATATTTAACAGTAAAGAAGTTTGCCCTCATCGCAGTCCCGGATACTGGAGTCAAGACCATAGAGTCCGTATGTCATAAGGAATAGTTGGATGGTGTTTTGACCTGGGAGCTGAATTGCAAGATGTACGTTTTGCAATATTACAAAAGAAAAACAGGTTCATTCGTAGACGGCGCAGCCATAGGGGCTCTAGGTGCAATATTTCACACCTTTCCATATAATTTAAAGGCGAGAAATATCCTAGTAGTTGTTTGGTAAATCTACGTTGTACATTCTCAATTGCAAATCTGTCAATCTGCCGCATGTTAGAAAAGACGACAGTGCAATATTCCAGAAGTGGTCTGACATGAGTTTTAAAAATGCTTAGCTTGCTCTCTGTAAGACTGAAGGTTCTATTAATCAGACCAATTAGCCGTCTAGCTTTAGCAACCTGCACGGCTGAATGTTTGGAGAAATTAAATGTACAAGAATATTGTAATCCCAAGTCCCTTACTTTCGGACTGTTGGGATGAACTGATCATTAATTTTAAACATTCCCGCGGGAACCTGACACTTATACATAAGGATACAACTTTTAACAGCGGAGAATTTCATCAAACATTGGTTGCTCCATGAGTCTAACGGTAGCGAATCGCTCGTTATGTTAGCAATGGTAGAAGCTAAGGCGTCAGGTTCAAAGCAGTACATAATTTTTAGGTCGTCTGCAAAAAGGAACGCAGCCCCGTGTGTGATGACGTTGAAAATGTCATTAACATATATAAGAAAACCTAAGGGACCTATTACACTACCCCGAATAACTCCACTAGTAACTGGTCGAGGTGATGATAAACTGCCATCAACGTCCACCATCTGCTTTCGGGATGTTAGATAGGATGAAAACCAACTCAGGATCGGGTCAACAATTCCGTAGGTTTTCATCTTCGCCATGAGCCTATTGTGGGATACTCGATCGAAAGCTTTAGTCATGTCAAGGAGGATTACGATCACTGATTTACCACTGTTAGTGGCCGTGGTTATTAGGTTAAGGAAGTCACACATACAGGTGGCACAGGATCTTTTTTGAAGAAAACCGTGCTGTCCAGTGTTAACGAGGTTATTGTTCAGTAAATGAGTTGTCAGCTTATTTTTTATTAGTCTTTCCATAATTTGGGAAACTATAGCGGTGCGGTTCACTGGTCGATAGTTGGTTAGGTCCTGGCGTGAATCTTTCTTAGGAATTGGGATAATAACTGATGTTTTCCAATGGGAGGGGAAAACGCTACTGCTCATAGATAAATTAAAAACCTTTGATAGCAAGAATGGGATATCAGTGCCACCTAGACTAGAAGTAGCCGGTGGCACGGCATCTGGCCCGGGGTGGTATGACCGCCTAATTTTAGTTAGCTGTACTGTTAAGTTGTTCGGGTGAAATTCAACCGCCGAGAACTGTGCAGATGTCAGCGGCTCAACGTGATATAGGCATGGGGAGTCATCAAACGTTAGAGACGAAAGAAAATAGGCACTGAATGCCTCGGAGATCTCTTGTGAGTTCGTTATATAATTTTTGTTATATATAATGGATGAAATAGGAGAACTGCACTGGCTGTTTCTCAACTTCACCAGCATAGATAAAGCTTCGGACCTCTTGGGGTGACTCAGCGCCCTTAATTACTGTTTTTTTACTGCGGGACATTTCAATCAAATTCATAGAATTAGATAAACGGTTCATTTGCAAGAACAACGAAAAGTCTCTCGACCTAAGGAATTTGCGTTGTAGCATAGGAAGCTTCTGCTTTAATCGACAAAAACTGTTTGGTTTATCTCGTCCAGGTAGACCTTGGGTTGGGGTGATTACGTCAAGACATGCATTCAGTGTGGAGTAAAAATGATCCACCACGGTATGCAAGTCATCAGATAAAAAGAAAGTATCCCAGTTCTGCGAGCGAATGAGTGAGGGTAATTGATTCCAGCTAGCTTGGTGGAACGGTCTTTTAACGGTTGGTTTGTGAACGGTTCGTGTTGGCACTGGAAACTCACATTTTACCGGAAAGTGGTCACAACCTGGGATGCTGTTCACGATAGATGTGTGCACGCGAGATAATCCTACCGTAAAAATGAGATAAAGGATGCTACTGCCTCTAGTTAGGCACATCACATGTTGAGTCCATCCTCCTAAACGAATGCTGGTCAAGAAGTGTAGTAAGTGATGTGGGGCTTTCAAAGTGGACCAACGTATGCCTGGTGCGTTAAAGTCGCCGGTCACCAGTTTTGGGCCGGGTATGTCCGCAACAACGTTTAACGCCTCTATGATAGGCAAAACGTCGTCTTGACTAGTATTCGGGGGGCGGTAGATGCAACTAACAATGAAATCAGAACATCCTGTAGTGACCTGTAGCCAAACTGAATCCGGCAAGTTATCGAGTATGGGGTGCTGAAATATTTTCGCTCGCATGTTTTGTCTTACATATATGAGACAGCCTCCCCCTCGCTGAGTGGATCTATTTCTCCTGAAAGCTTGGTATCCGGTGATAGCGATATCCTCGTTTGGAGTGTTGTCTGTCGACCAGGCTTCGGTAATTAAAATAAGGTCGTATTCAGACGTGAGCAGTAATATACGCAGCATTTGCATCTTATTCACTATTGAGCGTGCATTCAGCATAAACAATGAGAACCGTTTAGTGGAGTCAAGGCTAGCGTTAAGATCTTTATAGGATTCCGACGTTGCATTTTCTGAGGGCGGATCGGCTGACGCAATCAGTATTCCTTGAGATGGAGTAGTCGGTAATGTGGATGGTGAAATAAGCTGAGTAGAAACACCTGGCGTGGCAGTCAGCTTGGTTGTTAAGCTAAGCTGGGTATGGCTAGTACTGATGAGATTCGTTAGATTGGAAGGATGTCGGCGGTTGGTAAATCTACTCAGTGCGGAACAACACCGCGAAAGATCACTATCGAGTGCTTTACCATTGGTAGATACCGATGGCTGGGACGTAGAAATATGAGGAGGGAGGGTTAAGTAGCTGTTAAGTGGGAAAGAAAAGGGAAGTGTAGCAGCCTCAGGTATCTTGGCACTTGCCTTAATACGGGCGGTAACATAGGTGCCCTCTTGATATCAGTAATTTGATGGGCTGTAACCTGGAGGGGGAATGTGAAATCGAAGTGGGATATACGGGTGTTGGTTGGCGTAGAAACTGGGAGGTCGTGGGTACTTTTGTAAGTGGCCTGCGGTAGAAAAGGGATTCAGGGTGGGTGAGATATGTGAACGATAAAAGGAAAGAGATTCATGTGAGAAAATATTACTTAGGCTACAATAGAGGTTGTGAAGAACACTAAAGTAATCGTTTGGTATGAATGGTGGCGTTGTTGAAGAGGCTCGGAGGTTGGTTGTACCAGCCTGATGAGGATGATTACCAGGTGAAGAAAACGCGATACTGGGTGGAATGTACGGTGCAACTAGTGGTTGGTGGTTTAGATTGGGGAGATAGGTCTTGAATGACGTTTTCTCGTCCATTGTTACACTCAGTGTTGCCTCGCTTGGGGTCCTTAGCCGTTGAAAGTGTGGCTTGATGAGTGAGTTAGGATTGACCTTAGTGTCAACAATGTGCAGTCCACCTAGTAATGATGTTTTCGCTGGTTTGGGGGATAACCTGGGCACCGTAGATTGCAGAGTGGCTATTGGAGCCAAGTGGAGAGATGGCAAAGAAGAATTTGGGGTGACTCCGTCGATGGGTTGGGAATTTCTGGGTATGGCTGTTGAGCCAGTTAGGCGGTTCGCATCGTCATCGATCGTGGCCGATATTTCGGTTATAGGTAATGGTGGAATCGAGTTAGTCAGCCCAAGAGAAGACAGCTTGCCAGGGGTAAACTCTATACTTCTTGGTTTCTTAGGCGCCGGCTAATGAGGTGACGTTGAACTGGATATATCTTAATCAACGTCAAACATATGGGATCGATGTTCTGGTAAACATGAAGCCGAATTGATATTGCATGCATTTTGCTCATCGTCAGACTGAGAAGGAGCGGATAGTTGATGGCGGACAATTTTTGACGAAGGTGAATGCGTGCTGGTGGACCTGGCGATTTCCCTTTGTAATGGGGTTTCGTCGGCAGCAATTTTAATGTTCTTGAACGGGGATCTCAAAGCGACGGTGGATTGTCTCTTAATGAATTGTTTAGCGGGTTCCTCTTCAAGAAATTTAAACAACACTGGACAGGATTTGTGTTGAATGTTCTTTCGTAGCCGAAAGCACTGGCAGGGGTGGTGTGCCATATTAATAAAACTTAGAAGGTTATGTTTTACATTCTCAACAGGGATTCTGTCGGGAATATTAAATACCACAGCATTTTTGAGTTGCTGATTCTTCGAACTATTTCCGAGGAATGGCGTCTATGAAACGCCCAGCCGTGACTAGGTCTAGGGTTGACGGATTTGTTGGAGGGTCAGAGATATACGTGAGCGGAATTAGCTTGGATAGGGTCGTATCAATCAAAGAAATGTGGCTGCTGAGATTAAGGAGATTGTGTTCTATGGTCTCCGCCCTTTTGTTTGCCCCGCCAAAAACATCGGTCAGGCTAACGGAACAAGGATTCAGTGGGCGTTTTGCGACTTTCGACTTGGCGAGTACTTTTGGTCGGATGTTGGTACGACCAACCAGTGAGGATGCGGTTTGTCTAGCCGGCAGCTTGGGCATTGCAACACTGACCGCGATTGCGCTAGGGAGCCAAATACACACAGTAGTCTTACGTTCCCCAATGTACAGGCTTACTGAAATAAAAACGTGTAACTCTGTGGCTCTGGATCAAAGAAACTTAAAACTATGGAACTGTTGATATAGAGTCTCTGAAATTAAACGAGGTCTTCTTTCAGGGGATTCTCTGAATTAATATGTTGAATTCGGTGGTAGACTGCCACACAGTCGCGCACGATGGTGCCAACTTTTTCTCATTTTAGACACAAGTTTCCCTCCGTTCATATCCTGGGAAGCGGCTCGAAGACTTCTTTTGCAAGAATTTTTAAATTAGCTGTGTAGGTCAAGATTTCGCGTCCGGAGGAAATCCTTCTAAAGTTTTTGGAAATATGGGACCACACTAAAAAGCCGTAATTTTTTAGTATTACTCTGGATAGCTATGCAAAGACTTTACCGATTTAAATCGATAAACGAATTGATGTGATGGTTCAGTTATTCCCGTAAATTGTTCGAGAATCGACAATGGTTTCTCAGATGGAGTCGCCAGAAAGATTTTTAGTTGGGCTTCATACCTAATTTCCTAGAAAGGTCTTGTGCTGATATTTCACGATCTCACTGTGGGGTGGCGCCAAGGAACAGACGATCACCAAAAGAGTTGAGCTAGCTAAAGAACGCTGGGTATTTTAAGGTTGGGCTTGCAAAGGGCTATTTGTAGTAGTAATAGATCTAGATTTCTATGTAGAGGGTTTTGTAGATCTCTCGCGGTAATAAATTACGGACGCACAGTGGTGTGTCGCAGTTATTGTCTTGGGCAATATGACGCTTTAGTGTGGATAAATGTTTCTACTAGATGTGACCCAAAATCAAGATCTAACGACGGAAAAAGAAAACATTTGAGACAACCTGATTCATGCGTCAAGTTGATCTTGACCACACCAGCTGAAAGCATACAAAGGCGTTTCACCAAACAACTACTAGGCTGGCCCACGTCTTTAAGCTATGGAGAACAATGCCAAAATCTGAATTTTGACCCACTCTGGCTCCGCCGCTTAAGACTAAACTTAGTATTTTTGTATAACCTACTCCATAACCGGTCTTCTTCCTTTGACCCAGTAGGCTTCTCCCGTGGAACCCCTTACTAACTTCGACACAGGCCTTCAACAGTCCCTTCTAGTGAAGATAAGTCGGCCATACGGTCACGCTTTTTCCTTCTTGTCTACTCCAAATTCTGAAACAATTTGCCCATCACCCTTCGAGCTTCACAAAACAAGTCCCAATTTCTGTCGGCACTCATCCCATACCTCAGTGTCACCCGTTCACTCCAGTTATCTAATATGTGCATGGCAGAAGAAATAGCTTACGAGAGAGGCCTCGACTTCTTAGGCAAACCCCTTTTCCGACCCTGCTCCCTTCAATTAGGGACATAATCAACGATAGACAGTTTCATCTATCTGACTGAGTTCTCAACGTTGGACTAGCTATGGCCATTTCCTCACTGAACCAAACCAATTGAAATACCACTATTTTCATCCAGTTTGCTTCCACCTTCTCCCATATTCTCTGTCACTCTTGTGCCTCATCTTTTACCGGTTTTTATATGCCTCCGTTAACCGCTGATCCACAGCAGGGGCACACCCCGACTGCTGCTTTTTATCTGCTCTCCTTTCCCACGTAACTCCCCTTTCTTAGCCCTTTTTCAACTCCTATCATGTTAATTTCCACATTTCTAAGGGTTTTGTCTGTTTATTCCATCACTTGTTAACAGCTGATCATGCACTTGACATGCCTCGGACGTCTCCGAAATGAACCGTTATTATTCAATATTACATTAACATAACCCACAGCTAAAGCCACGTCCAGACTGCAATCCCCCTTTATTTCAGATTCGTTGTCTCCCACAATCTCTGTCGCTAAACCGGCTAAAAAAGAATGCCACTTAGACTCGTACGGACAGAGATTCAAGTGGAAACTACCATAGCAATTGGGACCGAAATCAAATTATACAACAGAAAATACTCCTAATTGCTCATTAGGTTGTTCAGCGTATCCAAATGCAACCAACACGAATTCCAGTTCACGTGTATGCCGCTAATATACAGCCACACTCGGCTGATCGACCGACACATACTTTGTCCTGCCAGACGAATCTTACGCACTTGATGTCGTACGTTACCAGAAACGACGCTGAATAACACTGAAGGCAAATGTGTCAACACATACATATATATTTGTCAGTGAAACAGCATAATAACTTTGAAGTCCATGCGGAGATTTCCCACTTTATCATCCGTTACCAATGTTTATCTTTCCTACGACCCGTAGCCGGCTGGAAATTGACTCTCCACTTCCCGAAGACCTTCCAGTTGCGCTTTCTTATTTGAGAATGGTACATGTTACTGATCCTGAATCTAAACTCACCTTTTTATGGTCTGCTGTTTCTCCCACATCCACCAGTGTTCACTCTCACAAAATTGGTCTCATGCCCCCCTGCTTCAAAACTCATTCCGTTTATTGAACTCCGGTATATCCGTCATTCAGGGTTTGCATTGTCTTCATGATCGCTATCCTCTTCGCATGCGTTGATATTCCCGAACATACTTCTTTCAGTTTTCCCCCCTTTTTCCTCTTGCTCAAAAATTTACTCCATCTGCATAACCTCGGTGGGCCTCCGGTTTCCTTGGCTTGCATCATTCTCGTTCATAATGCGTCCTTAGCACTGCGTTAATGATTTTTTGATATCTGCACCGCGAACCAGTGCCCAGGCCGGAATCGAAACCGGTTCAAAACTGCCGCGCGAACCACTATCAGAATGATCCATTCAAACTGTTGCTGGCTTTGTTATTCCATCTCTGATACTCTCGACTTTCATATTTGGAATTTGTGAATATTTCATCCTATTGAGTAACGTGTTACACCATGATCATGCGCTACAGCGTGCATCTCGACCATGGCCGAGAAATATACCAGTATTATTATTATTACAGTGTACAGGCGCTCCATGCACTTTAATCATCCGAGTTGAAGAACTTTAACTCCGTCATAATCGATTTTGTGTCCTCCGACAATGAAATGGGTTCCGATTGCTGAGTCTTTCCGAAGTCTTATTGAGGGATTTGGCTGGTGGATCCGACTTTTCATTTATTCACGTGTTCTGTGATTCTGGTTTTCAACGATCTGCTAGTTAGCCCAACATACTCAACGAGGCATGCTTTACGGCTGGTCATCTTAACTTGGTTGTTTCGGTTTTGTACTTGAACTGGACCTTTGGCTTTATTTTCCATGTTTTACGTCCAAGCAGCGTGGTGGGTAGTGATGGCCTTGGAGGATACCTTTTAGGCGTTACATTTCTTCTTCTCGAGTGACATGGTAGATGAAAAAGGTCTACACCCTATATACTTAAAAGGAAACAAGTGCCCGTTTATCGCATTGAGGGCAAGAATAGTCAATTTGGGTAGCAGTCTTGGTAAGTAGGTTATATATACACCCTAGTGGTAACTTTCTGATAGTAATTATTATTGAGTGACAGTCCGGAAAGTTGACGACCGCGCCACGGTTTCCTGTTCTAATCGTGAATTTATTCGGGTCACGTTCATTTTTCAGACAACGCGGGAAACCATCTTTGTATTTGGGTTTGACAACGACAAAAGTGTCATCAGCGTATCATAGATATGCACTTGAAGGGTTGTCTGAATAGTATTTGTTTAACCGTGAAATACGTAGAAATAAGCCGGAGTGTGATGTTAACAAGTATTTCGGAAAGAATAAGTAAAATTCTCCTGTGTGTGGAAACATCAAAAGTTAATAAGCAGTCCGAAATGTTATAATAATAATGTTGGTTCATTTCGGAGACGCATGAAACATGCCAGGTGCATGATCAAGTCTTTACGGGTAAGGAAAAAGGACAGATTTAATTCATGAAAATGTATATATTTACATGAAAGGTTGGGATAAAATTGCTCAGATCGGAGAATACAGTGGGATACAAGTATGATAAGTGTACGCACACCAATAAAAGTGTAGCGAGTTTAATTGAACCCAAGGGTGGAGTTTTAAACTCAAGGTAAGCTGGGTACTCTGCAGTAGATGGTCAGCGGACAGGGCACAAAACTCATTTTAAAACAAAGAGCGAGCAATGCAAGACGTAAAGGGTGGATCAGATAATAAAAGTTATTCAGGAGGGCTGGATATGGTACCTGTGAGGCAGAGAAGTAGAAGCCATGGATGCTTATGAAGGCGGTCAGAAGGATTATAGCGAGAGAAATGGCCGGTGAGTAACTGCAGGCCGCAGAGTGAATTCATATAAACGTATGTGTGCGTAGATATAAATAAATAAATATATATATATATATACAAGAGGAGCAGGAGCAAAAGTAACTGGGTCCTAGGAAGAAATTATCAGTCATTTAGGGGGCAGAAAATGTTAGATCAAATGGATGTAGAATTACCTTTGAAATACCGTCGTGAATTTTTCCTCATGGCAGATGATCATAACGGCCCAAGAGAAAGAGAGAAAAAGGGCTGCGGAAGCACAGAAGTGATAAAGACTGTAAGGAGTAGATCATAAACAAGAGAAAATGAGGGATATGATCGAAGAGAACGGGTAGGAATGGGCCCAATTATTTGATCAATGCAGGTGCGATATGTGGTGACAGACCAAAGGAATCGGTTGGTGGCATATCAAACAATTTAGAACTGCAAGTGAACATTATGAAGTAACGCTGCCTTTACAATTGGTGGATCATGGAAAAGCTAATCAAACTGAAGGGCACAAAGAAAACGCTTGTTGTCCAGGTGGGGAAATCTGGAAACCGACAGGTATACATGAAAGAGGCTAGAAATTGATATAAGAAACTGTGATAGCGGGAGACTTTGGAGAAAAAAGAGGGGTTCATTGCTAGGAATTAGATAGTAATGGAGCCTTGCTACTCCGCAGTAAGTGGTCAGCGGACAGGGCACAAAACTCATCGAAAAACAGGTAGCGAGGGTTGGAAAAAGCAAAGGGTGGTACAGCTTACAAGAACGTTTTGTGGGGTTTGGATATGGTAAATGTGAGGCATAGATGTAAAAGGAATTGACGCATATCATGAGGGTCAGCAGGGCGATAACATGAGAAATAGCCGGCGAAAGGTGCAGGGTGCGGAGCGAACGTACGCGTACGTATGTATATATACATCAATAGAAATGCAAGAGGCGGGAGCAAAGAGCAGTGGAGTATCAAGAGAAAGAAGTACCAGTGATTGGAATGGGTGGGTAGAGTTATATCGAAATGTGTGGGATTGACTTGGGAAAATTTAGACGAGTTTTTTCATGACGGGATAACATGATGGATCCACAGAAACAGAAAACCGAAGAAGCACGGGAGCTATGCCGGCTGTGAAGAGCCCATCATAAACAAGAGTAGATGAAGGATAGGATTGAAAAGAACAGGTAAGAATGGGCCTAATTATTTGATCAATACAATTGCGACATGTGTTGACGGACCACAGGAATCAGTCAGTGGCAAGTCAGACGATTTGGAGCTGTAAGTGAACATTATGACGTAGCGTTGTCTCTACAATCGACAAAACATTGAACAGCAGACCAAACTGAAAGCCACACAGAAAATGGCTGTGGTGAGCAATATACGGAACAGGAGATCAGAGCAATGACCAAACGGACACAGGCAAGAAATGACTAGTTGGATCGACTTACTACGGGCGGAACACAGAGGAGGCAGAGAAAAAGGAAGCAAGAGGCACCGGAGTAGGCAATCCAGTAATAGAACAAAGAGCCCAAGAAGCGAATGCCCGACGGAGTTGAGGCCGTGGAAATAGAGAGCCTCGCGCCAGCGGTCAGTTGAACAGGTTAATTAAGCAGGAAGAGGCTAATCGGAACACTGCACAATGGAAAAAACCACAGAAAAATTGCGCGGGCCGAAAAAGAAAAATATGGTGGTGGTGGTTAGATAACAAATGCGACTGTAAAAGATGCATTGTTTGGGGCGGCGAGTTATAACACGAAGATTGGTTATTGGGGCGGATGCGACTGGTGTGTAATGGCATAAGGCGTGAGGGGGAGAGCAAGAAAGGATTCAACAAAACGGCAGGCAGTGAGGTTTAAGAATGCTATTAGTAGGCAGTATGAGCATACGATGATATCAAGTGAACAGAGACCAGGAGCAGGCAATGACGGCTAGTGGAATAAATAGATGTTGGCCAGCGTTGGCAGGGAAGAGTGGGTAGTACGATAGTGACATCACGCAACCACAGGTGACATGGTGAGCGGCTATAGAGGCAAGGACAGATTTGGTAGGTATGCATGCCGTGATATAACGACAAAAATGGAAAGTGGCAACAGATAAGAACTATAGATGAGCATACCTTGCTGAAACAAGGATGAAGGGCATGCTTTTTCCGGCCGACAGTATTGAATGCGGTAGTCCGAGGACAGTTAGAGAGTACAATCCGCCACCGGTGCTGGTGGGTGGGACTGGCCGTGCCCTGGGCACCTAACCTGAAAAACACTTCGTGAATTGAACACCAGAGATGTGATCTGTCGGCTAAATTGCGCTCGCACATCGTTGCAGACAGCTTGCACACCCGATGTGCGCCGGCCAAAGCGGTGGATCTGATCGCGCCCCCCACCGCTGGGGGTGGCACAAGTGATCATTTATAGTTGTTCAGTGGGCACAGCGATCGCGATAGTGGTGTGTAATTGAGGATAAATTGAACATGATTTGAGGCTGTGGACTGTATAACCAACGGGAACAGAGAGCGGTAGACAACCGTGTAGGAGTATTATCCAGGTGTACCTGCCAAGCAAGTGGTCAGTACAGTGCCCGAAGTGGTTACCCGTCAACAAGGAACACCAGGAAGGGGAAAAGGGATAGAGTGGGACAGTCCGGATTTGCCCCAGCTGAGAACCAACGGATATTGAGGAGAGAAAGACAATAAAAGTGATGGATAACAGATGAACGTGGATGAAAAACAGGGTTATCTTATGAAAGCAGGGGATAAGTTCGCTGTGGATCAAGGATGGCAATGGTCGTAGTTCGCCGAACTGAAGAAAAGAGCTGTGTCGGGCATGGAGTATACCTATTAGCCTGTGGCACAGAGGTAGCAGGGTTACAGTGTTAGGCTCCTTTTACAGGCCACATCGGTTGAGACGAACTCGTTGGTGCGCACTATAGCACTGGAAACTGTTAAGTATAAAGCAAGTGTGCGCCTAAAAGCGAACAGTGAGGAGGCAATGCGTTAGCTAGGGGGGAAGTTGTTCTTGACTTTGGAAAAGGTTGATAGAAAGAATCGTGGATTCAGACCGAGATTAGATTGAGCGACAGGAAGAGAGAAGGCGCGATGTCGGACGGGGTAGAAACAGGAGGCAGCGAACGAGATATGATAGGAGGTGAAGGCCTGGTTGTGAATTAGCCTAAAGCGGAAAACCAGGTTGAGCCTCATGCGACAAGTCCGTGAAGGCTCAATTTGTGGGGGCTCGCAGCGCTGGTAGGGCTTAAGGGCTAGGGTTACGCCCAACAGCCTTTTGGTGAAAGTACACTGAACGTTCTCAAGAGATACAGTAGAGGAACGTAGCCAGAGACTGGAGGCAACCGGACAGTATTCTAGGAGCGGTCTTACATGTGAGGGATACACGGAGAGGCGACTGGCCGGCAGTAAGAAACATCGATGAACCAAGCCTAGGGCTCACTTAGCTCTAGCGACTTGAAAAGAAGCCTGCTCTGAGAAGTTAAAGGAACAAGAGTAGCGTACACGAAGACCAAAACCCGTGGGGTGTAAAGGGATGAGTAGGCCGTCTGGACAAGTGTGCCGGGTGGTACAGTGAACTTGTAAAGTTGGAGAAAGCTTTTCTCCGCAGAGAATTTTATGAGCCACGAGAAGCGTCAAGTTTGGAGAGAGAGAGAGAGTAAGTCACGCGATATGTTGCACACGGTCACGGATAGGTCATTAGGGAGGACGGAGTGAACCATTTTCACATCGTCGGCAAAGACAAAAGCGGTACCTTGGAAAGTAGCAGAGAAAGTGTCATCGATATAAACAAGGAATATGTTGTGACTATCCCGATGTCTGGCACTACGAATCCAGCAGTAACTTAGCCACTCTAGCTACACGCACGATGTGGGCAGAACCCGATTAAGGCAGTAGAACAAATTCCAATCAAACAACCGTGTATATCGATGATTCGTGGTTCTAAATAATACAATCAATATAAATATACACCAAGTAAAAGACTTACGGCCAGGTGAGAAACCAAGAACCATTGGTAGTAGGCTCCCGAAAATTTGGACAGCGCAGGCTAGTCCTATAGTCAGATGGCTAAAGGAAACTGTAGCGCAGTTCGGTTGCGGTACAACCAATAAATCAAGGACCTTTACCATTATGAATCAATAATTCAACTACATATGTGTGAATTGGACTGTGGTTGCAAGGGTAAAAAGTGCCATTACCAATAAGTACAAATAAACCAAGTCTGTGGAATAAACTAGAGCAAGTGCCAACATGAATGGGCGAATCCGGCACTAGATCTGTTAATGCCGTCGACCTGTGAATGCCAATGGTGGTGTGCACTGACAAAAGCACTAAGAGTGGGAGTTCGGGCCTCCGCTCGGCAGTACAAATGAAACACTCGGAAGGATTATGTAACGGTAGAAGTGTAGACCTCTGGGGAACAAGGTTATTAACAAATATGTGAACTGTTCACGTGATAAGCACCATGAAACTCGAGTATAACCTCTTGTTATACCTGAGAAACAGAGAAAATACGTTAGGTATCTTTGGGGTTTACGATGCATGTACTGACGTCTAATAAGTCTCCGCCGACCTGGCCATTGAAAGAGGTCTCACACAGTTACTCTGCTACCTCTGCGCCACAGGCCACTAGGTACACCCCGCGAACTAAGGCCATTGCCTTCACTGATCCATAGCGAACCTACCTCCTGCCGTCATAAGATAACCCTATTGCTCACCACCGTTCATCTCTTATCCATCATATTCACTTTTTTCTCCTCAGTATCCGTTGATTCTCAGCTGGGGTACACCCAGACTGCGCTTCTCTATCTCTTTCTCCTTTCCAGTAATCCTCAGTGGCGGCTAACCACTTCGGGCACTGTACTTACCATCTCCCTGGCAGGTGCACCTGGATAATATTGCTACACGGTCGTCTACCACTCGCTGTTTCCGTTGGCCCTCCTGTCCATGGTCTCACGTCTTGTTCATTAGTGCCTGGCTCAAGCATCCCCAACGCAGTCGTTTTGGCCCCTATACAATTATCCATGAACCCTCGTGCAACTCCCAACAGTGCAAGGCGCGGTCAGATCCACCGCTTCGGCCGGCGCACATCGGGCGTGCAGGCCGTCTGCAACGATGTGCGACCGCAACAAGACCGGTGGATCACACCTCCTGCGTTCACTTCACGAAGTGTTTTTCCGGTTGAGTGCCCAGCGCACGGCCAGTCCCACCCACTAGCACCGGTTGCGGATGGCACGCTCTAACGTTTCTTGAACTACCGAATCCAATGCTGTCGGTTGAAAATTGCATGCTCCTCATCCTTTTTCCGCCACAGCTTATTCACCTATAGCTCTTATCATCTGTTACCACTTCCCATTTTTTGTCGCTCTACCACGGCATGCACACCCACCCGTTTTGTCCTTCCTCCTATCGCCTCTCTCTACATCAACTTTCACCGCATTGTGTCCCTATCGTCCTAACCACTCTTCTCTGTCGACGCTCGCCAATAAATCTTTTCCCACCTGCCGTCATTGCGTGCTTCTATCATCTATACGCTTGGTGTTACCCTCCGCTCAGAACGCCCATTGATAGCTTCCTTAAGCCTGTCGTTCTGTTAAATCGCTCCTCATGCCCAATGCCATGATGCACCAATCGCACCCGCACTCATGACCAATTGGCATATTAGAACTTGCCGCTCCAAACTTCGCATCCTTTACAGTTGTATTTATTATCTAATCACCACCACCATATCTTCCTCACTTGGATCCGCGATTCCTCTGTGGTTCTTTCTAGTGTCCTGATTAGTATCCACCTGTTCAATTGCCTGCCGGTACACAGCTCTCCAGCTCCATTGCCCCAACTGCGTTGCGCATTCAATTTTGTGGCCATTTTGTTCTGTTACTGGTTCACTTATCTCGGGGCGTCCCGCTTCCTTGTCCGCCTCCTTCGTGTTTCATCTGCAGTAAAATGACCTGATTGGTGATTTCTTACCAGTGTCTCCTCGGTCATCGCTTTCATCCCTTGATCCGTTTATTGCTCGCTACAGGCATTTTTCTGTACCTTCCAGTGTGGTCCGCTTCTCCATGTTCCACCAATGTAATGACATCGTTACGTTACGGTGTTCTTTTACAGTTCCAAATTGTTTGACCTGTCACTACCCGATTTCTCTGGTCCGTCACTACATCTCGCACTGCATTGATCAAATAATTAGACCCATTCTTACCTGTTTTCCTTGATCCTGTATTTCATCTTCACTCTTCCATGAACTGCTCCTCACTGTCTTCATCACTTCTTTACTTCCGCATTCTATTTTTCTCTCCGTTGGGCTGCTATGTGCACTTGTCATGAAGTTAATCCACCACGATATTTCAAAGTTAATTCTACAACCAATTGATCTAACATTACCTGCTCCTCCTAATGACTGATAATTTCTTTCTAGGACCCCATTTTTATTGCTCCTGCTTCTCTTATACCTAAGCATATATGTATTTATATATATACTTACGCATATATATCTATGTGCACGCGCTCTGCATCTTGCAGTTTCTCACCGGCCATTTCTCTTGCTATCATCCCAACGACCGTCATCATAGTTATCCATCAGCTCTACATCTGTGCCTTACATCTACCGTATCCAATCCTTCTAAACCGTTTCTGTCATCTGATCATCCCTCTACGTATTGCATTGCTCGCTGCCTGTTTTACGGTGAGTTTTGTGTCCTGTCCACCGACAATCCACTGCAAAGTACCAGTGCCTCATTGCTATCTAATCCACTGCAGTGCATCTCACCTTTTTCCCCGTCGTTCCTCGCTATTGCAGTTCCTTATACCGATTTCCAGCCTTTCTCATGTTTACCAGTCGGCCTTTTTATGTAAATGCCCGGACCGGCCATTCGGTCTATCTGACCTTGACTTTCAAACTCACCGGGGGTCCATTCAAATTCGCTCCTGAGCTCATTTAAACTCCACACAATCTCTATGGTGTGCATACGTTTATCCTATTTTCATCCTACTTTATTCCCCCTTCTGAGCCTTTTTATCCAATATTTTCATGAGAGTTTCCATATATCCATGGGTTAAATCTGTCCATTCCATCACCTGAATCAACAAGATCATGCACATGGCATGCTTCGGGCGTTTCCGAAATAAACCATTGTTATTAATATTATTATTATTATTAAATAGAAAGCAGAAGAACAAACTCTTATTACGAATAGTAATTACCAGAATAGTATTGGGCCCAAGACACTGCCTTGGATGACGCCGCTAGTAATGGGTCTGGCAGAAGATAAGTGGCCATCAACGAGCACAGCTTGTGATCTGTGAGAGTGATACGAGGATAGCCAGGAGAGGAGACGGTCAATGATACTAAGAAACCGGATTTTGGCTAACGGATGCATGTGGGGAACACGGTCAAAAGCCCCAGACATGTCAAGGTATAGTGGGATTACAGAGTTGCCGGCATCAGTGGCAGACGATAGGGCATTGAGGAAATTCGGGTGGCAGGAAGAGCAGGAATGGGGGTTCAAGAAACCATGCTGACTGGAGTTCATCAGATCCTTGGATAATAGGTACTGAACAGTGTGCTTTGATAATTCCTTGTATGATTTTGTAGACTACTGGGGTGTGGTTAATGGGCCGATAGTTATCTGGGTCGTGTAGTGCACTTTTTTTGAAGCACGGAGTTATAACGGAGGTTCTCCATTGAGGGGGACGAAGCTGCGAAGCATGGAGGTGGTGCATACAGTGAATAACAATAAAGGAGGGTCCGGACCACCAAAACGGAGGGGGGCTGGTGGGAGATCATCTGGGATCGTTTCAGGGAACTTTTAATAAAGGAAACTAATTTGTCAGTTTCTAGATGGGTGAAGAGAATCGACGAAAGAGAGGCAGAGGGGCAGGGATGGTTTGTAGGAGAAATACCAGGACAGCTGGTAAGGGTGGAGGAGAAATGCTCATTGAAGGCCTCAGAAATAGATGCTGGGGTATCAGCGTTGGATGAGCCACAGATGAGTAATTTGGGCAGTGTGATTGGAGTGATTTGACCTTTTACAAAGCAGGTTGAACAGGTAGCAAGTTTCGTTGGGGCATACTAAGGCGATGGCCTCTACCCTCCTCAGATGCGAATCGGCCATGCGACGCAACTTCGTTTGCAGCTGGTTTAGGCGCAGAAGGATTGTGGAGCCATGAAGATAATTTACTGCTAAGGTAGCTTTCGCTCTAAAAGTAACAGGTGAGCTGCTGGATTTGGGGCGTGGATGGGCATATGGGTTAGCGGTACTTAGGCGGTGTGGGAGGTTGGAGTAGAGAGAGTTCACAATGGAGAGGGGGTCAGGGGAGAGAAAAACTTTGTCCCAGTTGAGGGGCCAACTACACGAACGGTAGGAATTCGGAACGGAGAGAGGGGATTACATGGGGTGAAAACAGCTGAAGCAGCTGAACTTGCAACTAGCAATGCGGTGGTCACTACCCGGGAAGCAATCAGTAACCTGGGTGGCCATATCAAGAACATACATATAAATACTAGTGTTTTATTCCACAATTCATGCCTGGGTGATAGGTTGTTCATTGCAACTAACGTATTCGGACATTGACAAAACAAACCAAACGGTAAAAACATCCTTATTTGCCAAGTCCCCGTCCTGTTCACTTGAGTACAGTTACCGTCCAACAGAGGAGCAGCCTTATGGTTTGCAGATCGTCGGTAACCTTACTGCGTCTGGAATGCTGAACTTAGCTGTGTTTGTTTATCCACAATTGCCCATAGTTCCGTCTCCAGCAATCAACTACTTACCAAGCAGTATATGCACTCCACCACTCGAGGTCCAAGATATTGTTCTCTCTTGTAGGGCAGGAGAAATGTTACGTCCATCCACCAAGACGAAAACATGAAAGGAATGTGGAGGAGGTGGGAGGGCTAGCATAAGAGGACCAGCAGATTGAAGGTAGGATAAAGTTCCCCGCAGTAATGTTTGCACTGGCAGGGTAGTCAAGCGCAGCATTGAAGACATCCACGGCAGAGTCAATTTTTGCAGGCTCCAGACCCGGAGGGACATAGAGGCAGCCAAAAAGGAAGTTCTAGCCAGAGGCGTGAATAAATAGCCAAAACAAATCCTCATTAAGAAAAAGAGAGGGCCGTCAATAACACTGGCGTGGATAGTGCATTTGACAAAGGCTAAACAGCCCTCTCGCCGCCTGGACTGGCGGGTGTTCGAAAAGCATTGATAACCAGCTATATGAACAAGGTCAAGCGAAGCATCATCTGACAGCTGGGATTCAGTTACTAGTATAATATCAGCGTTTGACGTAAATGCCAGAGATCGCAGGTGCGATATTTTTCTAATTATTGATCGAGCGTTGATAAAAACCAGTAAGAACGAGTTCAGTGTCGGTGTGCGCGAAGCATGGATGCCAAGTACAAGGCTATTGGGATCGCTGTGGCGATAGGAGTTGTGTCTCAATGGGGATAGAGCGTCAATAGAAGTGGGAAGACGGACAATATTGGATGGGGGAAAAAAGTGGACAAAGCTTTAGCGTGGGCCACGGACGATCGTTGTGGATGGCCATACGGTGGGTGTTCAACAGACAGTTGATGTGGGCCGGAGGGGTGTCACATCGTACAGGGGGAGGGGGCAGGATAGGTCGAAATGAGAGATTTAGATTATCTGTCGAAGCGGGATGGACAGGGGAGTGCGGGTGTAGGGTACTAAAGAACAAGACATCAAGGGAAGAGAGGTCAGTGATATAGGTCTGTGAAAGATCATCAGTATGATCCACAGGGCGACTAGCAATATGGCCACGGGTGTGGAGGGCACCATTTAGGAAGAAAATGAGATTTTGACAGCAGGTGCTCAATCCATTGGACAGAATCTGTATAAGGCCAGTAGATCGGCTTGGGGTAAGGTATGTGTATGAGTAACTGGAAGGTAGTTTAAGGCGGGGGTGGGAGGGGAGTGGCGAAATTTGGAAAGGTTTGGAGGCTCGTAAGGGGCATGGGATCCGGTAAGTGAGGAGGGTGGGTAGCTGATGCGAGCAAGCAGGATACAGCTTCAAACCTGGAGTATCTGCTGGGGTGCGTAAGTGGTACATCGGGTTTATATGGGGGTTGACGGAGGGGGGCAGAGGGGAACAGCGCGGGCATGCTTAGGCTGAAGTATGGAGGTTTGGTGCCTGGGGGGCTGGAAGGGATATAGAGTAGCGACGGAGATGGGGAATTAGTATGGCCCACTCGATCAGAGAGGGGGAAAGACAGTGGAAGTGGGTGTGAGACAATGGAAGAGTGAGTGGAGCTGGCATTGCTCTGAAGGCCACTCCTACCTACAGGGACGATGGTGTTAGGCGAACCTTGATGTTGGCCTAAATGGATTCCAACTGCAGGGTCCGAGAGTACTCTATAGGCTGATGCCGATTGAGAGTGGGGGCTAATAATAGTAATGGTTTATTTCGAAACACCTAAAGCATGCTTGATTGCATGATGATATGATACAAATGAGGTCACAAAAGGTCCCTTGAATATTCATTTGGGTAAATGCAGCACAAACGTGTATAGGTTTTAGCGGTTGCACGAATGAACGCCCGGCAAATTTGAGTTTGAAAGTCAGGTGAAAGCACCTTTCCGAAGTGAGTGAAATGGGCTGCACGATCGAGATACTTGATGAAGTAAAACGTGGATGAAGTAAAAGCGCGCAGTATTTCGGATAGCATCGATGTAACGTCACAGGGGTGAGCAAACTTAAAAGAAGACCTTCGAAAACGTACCAGCGAAAAATTGGAGTATTTTTTGGTGATGAAGGGCACGCACTTGAACCAGTAGCCCACATTGACCGGAAAATAGCAGAGATATAACACCGAAGGATTTGTGGTGTCCTCTTACGAGGGGAATTGCGTACGTGAGACAATTCGTTTTCCTACTCAATACGTACTGACTAACCATCAAGAGGTTCTGGAGGACTCCCTCATAAAGAGGTGGATGTAGATGCCCGAGCCTAGAAAGTTTAGTGGAGCAGAGTGACGAAAGTTGACAGGTGAGTGAAACACGATTCGAATAAAGGGTTCGTTTCAGAATAATTAGTGAACACAAGTTGACAACAGGGTGGACAGAGAAGTTGATGTACAATGATCTTTAGAAGTCGCATAGGAGTGGTGCATAAACGAAACTGTCAATACATGTGAAGAACCGCTTAACGGGATGTGCCGGTAAGAGTCTGACATGGGGCATATGGGGAACAACCGGAAGGTCAGTAACTTGGCACACATATAGTTCTTACCCAGCAAGGGTTTGGAGAAATTGCATCCGCAGTGTTCTTTGGCGTTGATGCCCAATCGTGGAGGACTGATGAAAAAATTGCAATAAGAAATTGGCGGGTAAAACGGTGCTCAACTATTGGTTTATCAGGGGTTACTCTAAGACTGACAGATGAGGAATACAAATTTACAACGGAATAGGCGTAACAATGGTTTATAGGTTCAATATCTGACGGAATAAACTGGGTGTAGTACATCACTGGAGCCTGCCGAAGGCGCAGATAATCGTGTGACTAGGTACGTTGAGGAGAGTCCGACCTGAGACTTTGAAGGGAGGGACAAACAGAATAACGGCAGCCTAAATTACAGGTAGTTGATTTTCAGCAAAATGTGTAGAAAAAGCACTCCACGGATTGTGGTGCAGGTGGCTGGCCGTGGTATCTTGGTGGAACAGCGCAGTGGTTCATAGATGAGTGAAAGGTGATACAATTATGGATTTGTCTGAGTTCATTGATGAGTAGCATGAGAGCATCTGAAGTTGGTAACAAAGTGGATGCCGTAGGTAGACACATAGTGGACTGATACATTCGTATAAAAGTAGTACATATGAGCAGCTCTCAGGAAGTGCAGGTGAGTGTATAGCTGGATATGCTGAAGTCTGACACGAAAAGCTGAGGAGGCAATTGAACTTCTTATGTCCTGGATTGTGGCTACTTAATTGCCAATGAAACTGTCAGAAAATGCAAACGGCTGAATGAAAGGAGATGCAACGGTAGGACACAATGAACATAGAGCCGATGTCACGCAAATGAAGCGCTGGAAGGACGACCATTTCTTTTCGTGTGGAATTGTTGGCCGGTAAGAAACGAATCTTTAACTGGTGGCTTTGTTCAGATAAATGTAGTGGTGACATACCAATTACCTAGTGGATGGATGGTCTCTCGAAGAGTACATGAGAAATTGTGACGTTCATAATAAAGATATTTGAACAGTGAAACCGTTTCACGTTTCGGGGTACAGAATCCGGTAACTGGACATAATAGGATGAGGGTAGACATGGCATCAGTTCAGACAAATAAAAGGTAAGTCGATGGATATAAATGCCAGTAGTCGCAAATAGTAGGGTACATTTCTGAGCCGAGTAAGTTTGTGTGCATATTTTGATTTGGAACTTGACCGGGTGTATGGTAAACCTTGTTCAGGAGCGTTGGAGGAGACAATGGGTGGCAGCAGTAAGATGCAGGGGACGTTGTTTTTCAATCCGCAACTGGTGCTAGTGGGTGAGGCTGGCCGTGCATTGGGCGCCTAACCTGAGAACCAATTCTGGTGAAAGGAGGTGCGATCCGCCAGCCTAGTTGCGCCCGCACATCGTTGCAGTCGGCCTGCAAGCCAGGTGCGCGCCGGCCAAAGCGGTGGATCGGACCGCGCCACGCACCGTTGGGATTGACATGAGTTTTCTTGTCTGGTCCAAACGGCCGTAGTTATCTGGTAGTCCGCGATCAGACGACCAGGCACCAGGGGATCCCGGAACGTAACCAAGGGGCATCGGTTGAGTAGCCTACGAATAGCCGATGGTCAGGCAGATGCATAGGCCAGTTTAGTGACCGGTGTGGTCTCCAGAGTATTAAGAGTCATCGAGAGAACGGTACGCACGAATGAAGGTCTGGAAATCAAGAAAAAGTAAGGGAGCGCAGACTGGGATGCTCCCAGCTGAGGATAAATGAGAATCGATACAAAGGGGCAACAATAATAGACTGACTCTCTAGGACTAGTTTTTCGATTGCAGAAGGCAGAAAATCTAAGGACGTTTATTTGGTTCCATCTGTCATGCAGCGCCAGTGTTTGCGCGATTCGAAGGTCTAGACCCATCTCTTTGGCTTGGTCATCGGGCATGTCTACATTTAGGAGCTGTAGGGTTTGGGAAACCGTGAGGAATTTACCCAACGCACTTCTAAACCGATGGCTGGAAATGGAACTGCGTATTTCTAACGGTAATTTATTCCATAAGTTAGAGCACTCTTTGATAAAGAAGTGTGAATGTAAGCTAGTGTTGGTAATAGGGGTTGAAGGGGTTAGAATTCTTGAACGTAGTGGATAGCTAGAAACGGGCGCAAAGTGCAGTGGATTAGAAGTATATGTCCGGCTGTGATGGATATTATACAAGAAGATAAGATCCAATTTCATACGGCGAAGCCAAAAAGGATCTAGTTTAAAAAATAAGCAGCGTTCTTTATAAGTGAGGGGTGAGCTCCATCCAATCAGTCGCTTAGTAAAACCACGTTGAACTGATTCGTTACTAGTTCTGTCTGATTTCTGCATACTAGAGAAGGTCAGTGGGCAGTATTCTAAAGCCTGGCATGAGACTTATAAAGGAAAAGAATGCAATCTCGACGTCAAAAGGAGCGAAATATTAGCCCCAGGCACTTTCTGGCCTTAGCGAATAGGAGGGTCGAATATTCCGAGAAATGGGTGGAGTGATTGGTAGAACCAGTGCAAAACTGGTCGAGGTACCAGGTAAGCTCATGGGAGGATTAGAGCGGCACTTATGAGGATGAATACGAATTGTCGCGACTGAGCTAGCAGCTGGTGGGCAGTTTTTGTGGTCGTGAGTGCTAAAGCGGTGGTTGATCACTCTTGTCAACGGCTCAGAGGACGGATGGAAATTAGTATGGCGGGGGCTGACGGTTGTACCATGGTCTTGTCTTGGCTCTGAGGCTATGGTGGGGCAGCCCGGGTTCAATAAGGAAGTGGAGTGCCGCTTTGGGCCTGTGGTCGGGGAGCGAGAGCTACTGCTAGTAGAGGCTACTGAGGGAGATGATAGAAAATAGTGTCCGTGTGGAAGCGGAGCCAGGGGTGATGAGTTAGACATATCTAGGCCGACAGATTGCAGGCAGACAGAGTGGGGCGCTGGGCTCGCCTTTGACTTCTTGCCAGTGGAGCATTGGGTAACTGTGGAACACTTTTAAGCAATGCGTAGCCAAATTCGCAACGATCAAGAAATCAGAAGGCGATTACCAGTGAAATTCCACGATACTAGATTATCAAATGAATAATGACACCAAACAGATAGAAACCTCAATTATGCGATCACAGGGACTCAGAATCGAAAACTGAATAGCTGCTTGCGAGAACGTAGCGCGTGCTTCAAGCAAGCCCAAGATAGGATATGACAAAGCAGTGCTCTAGAAGCGAACAAACAAGCATTGGTTTGCATAAACAGTGGTTTATTCAGTAGTGTAAATAAGTGAGTGGTGTTAAGGAAACGTGGAGCTGCGGTGCTTTTTTTGGGGGGGGGGGGGATTTCCACGACCGGTCGTTACACTAACCTTTATGTCGGTTCCCGTGGGGTCAGTCTGCATGTGCAAGGCGGGGTTGCTTCCCAGAGAGCGAATATTTCCCTTTGGAGGGAAGTTTGTCAGGGAATATCCTGATGTTCCCGAGCGGCGAAATAGCAGCAATTGTCGATTTGTTGCCAGTGAACTCTTTAGCTGTTACGTCTTCCACGAATTGAAATAGCAGCGGGCAACTATGTCGCTGAGAGAATTTACGTAATCTCTTGCAATGGCATCTATAGTGAGCCATATTGCACGAATCGGGTATGTCGTGTTTCACTGAGGACAGCGGTAAGCAGTGTGGAATAATAAAAACCACTGGTTTCTTGGAGTTGGTAATGCGGTGGTATAATTCAGTTGATACAGAGTCGAGGATGGTTCCCACTAAAACCAAGTTCTTGGGGGATGTAGCGGCCGTAGGATCAAACAGAGTTGCCAGGGGTGAGACCTCTGAAAGGGTCTATTCAATCAGCTCGAACTTGCTCCTAAGCCTGATGAAACTCTGCTTGAAGCCACTTAGACTATTAGAAGCTTCACCACCGATGTTACCGAGGGTGACAGATCACGGCCTGGTTTTAAGAGGGGTTTGGTGTGTTTGGATTTGCCAACTTTAGCGCTACGGATTTTCCGAGCACTAGTTGAGGACCGGGACGGCATGATGCGTAAAAATGTATGACAAAGGTATAGGAAGCAGAAATTCAGTCAACTGGAGAGAGACAAGCCAAAGGTCAAAGCAAAACATAAGTGTACGAGTGTGCCATATGCCCACAGGTCCAGGTGAGATCTATGCCCGGCTAGTCAAGGTCAAGGCCACCCTCGCGTAAAATTCAGGTTGCCTCGTTTTCTTTTTTAGCTTATACCACTGTTTAGACTTGTGGCTGTGTCCACCCTAGTATATACCACCTAATAACCTGAAACCGTGACCTAGTTGTGTGAACGACTGCGGCACACCACCGTGCAGACGCTAGTACTTATCGCGAGTTAGAGTTATAGACTATATTGATTATTCACTGCTCCAGTTCCATTTAATTACATTCTACATGGCTTATCTAGCAAATCTCCACTGATTCTCGCCACAGTAAGATCTATCTAGCATTTTTACATCCCATCGCTGTAACCCAACCTTTACCTTATTTTCGCTACACATCCACCGGTGCACCTTCTGAAGTTTCAGTCTCACTGTGCCTCCATTCATTTGTTTTTTTTTGCCATAAGAGCGCACTTTTTTGTTTTTGGCAGCTATTATATTTATGAAGCCGCCATACAGACAGTACCCCAAAACAGTCGGGAAATGTCAAACAATTTAGAAGGGATACAGCGATGGAAAACAGCGGTGGAAGGAAAAAACAAAATATATGACAAAGAAGAATTGCACAGCATTTGCAAATCCGAAACTCTGAAAACGGGCTACAATACCGCTTAAAAGCCACGCGAACCTCAGTGATGCTTTCTGTGAAGAACGGATCTGAACATGTATCAAGAATTACTAAAAAATGGAGGCCATAGAAATTGCTCAGTGACCGAAAATCGTGGATCCCCACTACTCACAATTGTGGGTAAGAAAACGGGATGTAAGATAAGATACCGCGGCTGAGTTGCGAATTGGTGCCCAAGATTACGGGTGGGATTGTGTTGTCTTTATTGTCAATACGAGTTCGAATGTGTCCGGTCCGAACCACCGCGAATACACAAGCTGACCTTTGATAGAAAACAATACAGATGGACAGAATTCAGCGACCGGCTTGAGAAGCAAACCAATCGAATCCTTGAGAAAGGCCTTCTCCAGTGAGAGCACAACAGGCCTGTAGTCTTGAAGTCTTGAAGTACTACACGGGTTCGAGGCTTTAAGACCAATTGTCCCGGTTCTTTAGGAAATCTTTGATCTTCTGTCGGATTCACCGAGCTGAAACGAGAGTAAAAAGAAACGGGGGGGGGGCGGGGGTGGCAGCGAAAACAAGATACATATAACCTCATTCAGTGTCACACTGTGGACAGTGCCTTAAGCTGAGTGGGGGTGCGGCATTCATGAACATATATGCGATAAAAGACAACTATTTTGTTTGTTTTTTTTGACAAAGGGAATTATTGGGAGAGACCCAGGTAGATGTCTAGCTTTTTCTTGAAGATAGTTTTGTCCTGCGACAGAACAATATCTTCCGGAAGTGCATTCCACATGGTAATAACCCTATAGCTAAAAAAGTTAATCCTTAGTGAAGTGCGTGGCCTCGGTTTGAAAACTTTCCTGCTGTGACCACGGAGAGAGGAGGCTGGACAGACGGAGAAGAAGTAATCGCTTTGACCTGTTTCAAAAAGGTGGAACATCAAAAACAGATCACCTCCTACGCGTCTTACGTCAAGGGGATAGAGGTTGAGGAGTGAGAGGCGGACGGGATAATGTAGATGGGATAGACCACTTACTGCCTTGGTGGAGGCTCGCTGAACCATTTCTAGGATCTCACGGTCTCGGACAAGACCAGAGTGCACTATCTGACTACCGTACTCCAGCAGAGGTCGGATATAAGTGCCGAAAATTATGGGGAAATCATCCTTAAATATGCGCGGGAAGGACCTTCGAATCATGTTTAGAACTCGAAAGGCAGACTTGCTCGCAAGTTCGTGATGATGAGAGAAGGATAAGTTACAATCTAACCAGAAACCGAGCACCTTGTGTCGGTCAACCCTTGGCAGAGTGGCTGCTCCATTAATGGAAAACGTGTGACCAGTCTCTCTGCCGAAAGACATGCTCACGCATTTGTCATCATTAACTGGGAGGTTCCAATCCTCGGACCAGCGTTTTGTTTCATAAACTGCAATTTGCAGGTCTTCAACGCTTGAACTCCAGAGGGTTACATCATCTGCGTACATGGCAATGTTCGCAGGAAGGGCTGTCGGTAGATCGTTTATATAGATCAGGAAAAGAAGAGGACCTAAGACCGACCCTTGGGGGACCCCAGTTGTTACTGGGGAGGGTTGAGACAAAACATTCCCGACTTTAACCACAAAGGTGCGGTCGGTAAGGAAGCTACGTAGGATGCCCAACATGGAGCCTGTGATCCCGTACGTCTGCAGCTTATAAAGAAGAGGGGCATGTGGGACCTTATCGAAGGCCTTAGCAAAATCGATGAATACAGCGTCTGAGAGCTGGCCATCATCATAGGCTTTCGTTAGACTATCCATGAGAGTAAGCATATTGGTAATGCATGACCTGCCAGGAAGAAACCCATGTTGGGACGGGGAGAGGATCTTATTTCTATGAAGATGGGAAAGGATCTCACTCTTAAGAATTCCCTCAAAAATTTTGCTAGGGATGCTAGTGAGGCTTATGGGTCTGTAACTAGAAGCAAGGTGTCTACTACCCTTCTTATAGATGGGTGCGATCACTGCTTTTTTCCAGTTACGGGGGAAAACTCCATCGTCAACACATCGCTGAAAAAGCGAGGCATAAGGAGCAGCTAATGTATCCGCGGCTTCCTTGAGAATACGGGGATGGATTAGGTCAGGACCCATGGAGCAATATTGGTTGAGCCGTCGGAAACCTTTTGCGACTGCACCAATGGGAATAGTTACGCGGTTAAGGGTAGTGGTCAGAGATAACGGGTGCATAGTAGGGTGGGATGATATGGGAAAGGAGCTAAAAATTGTACGGAAGTAGGAGCTGAATGCCTCGGCTACTTGGCTAGGGGAAGTGATTGGAGATCCGGCACTATCTTTGAGAGCTAATGGCGTCGGAGCTGTGCCCCTTAGACGGCGCATGTACTGAAAGAAAAATGCCTTATTGGTCCGTGCTCGATCAAGTACAGATCGCTGGACTGCATTCTGATAGGACCTAATCTTGTCTTTGCATATGTTCCTTATGATCCTGAAGTCTTCTGCATCACGGGCAAGGCCTGTGGCTTTATATCTAGCAAAGAGGCGTGCGCGTTCGTCTAGAATGCGCCTAATGGGGCGAGGGAGTGGTCGCTTAGCGGTCTGTGGGCGACGAATTCTGGGGACAAAAAGCATATCAGCTAAGGAGATTAACTCTCTGAGATTCTCTGCCATTCCATCCGCAGAGTTACCTGGGTTAGTTAAATTTAGCTGGGAGCGAAGAAATGCACAGACTTGGTCAAAGTTGGTCCTTTTGAAGGATCTCAAAATCTTAGTTTCTGACGGAAGAGGAGGCCATTTCACGATATGATCGAATCCAATGAGAATGTGATCACTTTTGCCGAGGGGCGGCAAGTAATGCACCACATCTATTAGGAACCGATCATTGGTGATGACCAGGTCTAGTAGGGACGGGGCGTGGCCTGTGCGATATCTAGTCGGATCTCTTACGTTCTGCACCCATGAGTTTTTCAGTACGAGATCAAGGAGGGGTTTACCGAAAGTGATATCCGGGGCATCAGCTCTTTGTCAGTTTGTACTGGGAGAGTTGAAGTCACCAGTGACTAACAGATGGGTGAAGTCTGTATAGCTTTTCAGGGAGCCCAATAAGTCTATGAGACCTAGGCTATCAGTTGAATTGCATGCGGGGGGACGGTAGACAACACCAAGCAATAGGGTGTCTGTCCTAGAGAGGTTAAACACAGCCCACAAACAATCAATACATGAAAAGGTAGGGGTTGTCAGTAAAGTGGGAGGAGAGATCGAATTATCGTAGTATATGATGACCCCGCCGGCACGACCTCTACTGGAGTCCTGCCTTACTATAAAGTATCCCGGAATGGATATTTCGGCATCAAGTATGTCAGGGGTGAGCCAGGTTTCTGTGAGGGCTATGATCTGAGGCTCCTTATCCACTGCAAGCTGCCGAAGCTCCGGGATCTTATTCAACACACTCAGGCAATTGCTGTAAAAACACTTGAGCACACACTCAGGAGTTGTTGCAGAATCGCCAGAGGCAGCTGGTTTTGGGTTTGAGGAGGGGGAAAGAGGGGGATTTGAGGATGGAAAGGTCCTGGGAGAGTCGGGGGCTGAAGATATTGGGGGGCTAGAAGGTAAGCAGACTGCTGGGGGGAACGGTAGGTTTTGATGTCTAGTAACCTGGGGGGTATCAATCCAGGTGGACGGCCTACATCCTTCGGTCTCCGAAAAGGGTGGGCTGCCTTTCGTGGTTTGCCCTTCTGCGCACTGCTTGATGCCCTATTCTGAGTTCTCTTGTTGAAGAGCTTATTTTTCATGACAGCACCAGATATATTATCTGGTGCTTTAACCTCCTCACTGCTTCTTTCAGTAGAAACAGATTGCAGGTTCATGTCTAGGCTCAAGGATGAGTGAGTCTCGTCCGTTGAAACAGTCTTGTTGGCTATGATGGGGCCTGGGATGCTTTTCGTAGGCGACAGATGTTTAGTGGCACTAGGCCTACTACTGGGAGTACTTTCGGCGATGGGAAATGGTGTCAGTAGAGAAGCGAGGGATGGTGGGCATGCAGCTCGGTCCTCAAGGCGAGTTACCTGGACAACTGGCAGCACTCTGAGCTTAGGATCAGCATTTTGTGGGATTTTTGGCTTAGCCTTCTCACTGCGGAGCCTCAGATGAAGTGGCTTATCAATGGATACGCCCTTGAGCCCTTTAATTTCTTCCTTGAGCTTTGCGGCCAAGGAAACAATTCGTTTGGCTGCATCTGTGGAACCCATTACAATGAGAATACCGTGAACCCGGTTGGTGCGTTTGGTTACCAACCAAGTGGACCGACCTTTAAGTGGGAAAGGGAGCTTAAGGCGGTTAAACACCTGGGCGTAGGTGTCATGAGGGTGATCTGAACTGAGGAAGCGGCCCCAAAGGATGACTCGCTTGGAGCAATTCTCGGTATCTTGTGAAATCTTGGCGGCGTCAAGAATTTGCTGCTCAGAAACTCTACAAACCTGATCGGCTGCCTGGGACACCGGGAGGGATTTGATTACCAAACTCCTCAGGCTGGACAGCTCATCCTTAAGGGTGTGGACGGTGGCCCTTAACTCGGCTATCTCTGCAGCCTGACTTTGGACTGCACATTTTAGTGCATCCGTTGCCAGCGCATTATGAAGGACTGTTTCGTCCGGATTGAGGAGTTAGGCATTGGCCACGGAGGGGGAATCGCACTGCCTCATGGGGAAAGTAGCCTCATCTGAGCAAGCGGTTATATCAATGGTGTGGGGCATTGACATTATTCAGGATCCAGTCAGCACAGATGAAGATAAACTTAAATGGAGGAGGACGAGCTGTGTGTTCTAAAATTTTCAAAAACAGCTACACTCACCGAGGGAGACGACCGCACCGCTGGTGTACCGCAGTTCAGTTCAGTTCAGTTCAGTTCAGTAAATGCCAGGGATGGTCGCGAATTGAAGTGAGGCTGAGGCTTTGACTGATTTCAGCTACTGACATACACCCAGCGACGTCCTGTTTATTCGCGAATATAATCATCTTGGCTTTTTTGAGGTCCTTCGCTGCAAGCAGTTTATAAAGTTCTTTTTTAGCGACCCAAATACGCTCCCTATCGGCGCTGTCTGTGACGAGAATGACAAAGTCAGAACCAGGAAAGTATGTGGAGCATGATGGGCGAAGGGAACTCTGTCCTCCGATGTCCCACATTATGAGATGTAGGTTTCGCCGTTTCACCTCCTCAACGTTGCTTCCGACAGTCGGAGATGTGTGTACGGCCTCTTTTAGGACGAACTGATAGAGTATTGTAGACTTTCCAGAAACAGCAACACATAAGTACCTATGGTATACTATGGGGTTCAACCTGTGCACACCACACAGCAGAATTTCTTCTATCTCACTATTCCTCATCGTCCCAAGTCTCCTAATCCCAATTATATATATAGCGGGTCATATAGCTCACTGCCCGCATAGGTCTCATCTAGACCTTTGCGCACGTAGCACCCAGGCCCACTCCTAGTCTGCTCAGACCTTTGGCTTGTCTCTGTCTAGCTGACCAATTTCCTGCTACCTTTTTACCTCCGTCATATATTCCTACTTATCATGCCATCCCGATCCCCAAGCAGTACTCGGAAAATCCGTATCGCTAAAGCTGGAAAATCCAAACACACCCAACCCCTCCCAAGAACCAGGCCGTGCTCTGTCACTTTCGTTAACGTCGACGGTGAAGCTTCTAATAGTCCTAATGGCCTTAAGCAGAGCTTCGTCGAACTTAGTAACAAGGTCGAGCTGATTGAAGAAATCCCTTCAAAGGTTTCACCCCTGGCTACTCTCCTTTACCCTGCAGCCGCTACATCGCCTAGGAACTTGGTTTCGGTGGGACACCTTCTGGACTCCGTGTCTACTGAAATATACCACCGCACTGATAACTCCAAGAACGCAGTGGTTTCTAATGTTCCAGACAGCTCACCACTTTCCTTGGCGAAACACAACATACTAAGTTCGTGCAATATGGCTCACTATAGATGCCTGTCAGGAGGCTACCTAAGGAGTCCCAGCGACATAGTTACCCCTGCTGTTCCAACTCACGGACGACCTAACAGCTAGAGTTCATAAGCAGCAAGTCGACAATTGCTGCCCTTTCGCCGTATAAGGACATCAAGATATTCTCTGATAAACCCCCCTCCAACGGGAAATACTTCGCTCGCTGAGAAGTAACTCCGTCTTGCCCATACAGGCTGACCCCACTGTAAACGACATGAAGGTTACCAAATGCCCCTCTGTCGAGAAGTCAAAGGCAAGCCCAGCGCCTCACCCTGCCCGCCTGCAAACTGTCTGCTTGGATATGTCTAACTCCCCACCCCCGGTTCCGCCTCCACACAAACGCCCTTTTTTACCATCTCACCCAGTAGCCTCTACTAGCAGTAGCTCTCGCTCCCCGACCACAGGTCCCAAGCGGCACTCCACTTCGGTATTAAAGCCGCGCTCCCCCGCCATAGTCTCAGAGCCAGGACAAGACCCAGGGACAACCGTAAGCCTCCGCCGTACTACTTCCAATCCGTCCTCCGAGCCGCTGACAAGTGTTGTCACCCGCCGCTATCGCTCTAACGACTCTACCAACTACCCACCAGCTGCTAGCCCAGCCGCGACACTTCGATTCTATCCTCATCAGTGCCGCTCTAATCCCTTCATGGGCCTACCTGGTACTCCTACTAGGTCCGCACTTGCCCAGCCAATCACCCCACCCGTTACCCCCACTCTCGACCCGCTTCTGATTATAGCGTACTCTCGGATCCTCCAGGTGACAACCAACTGGGCCACCATCCGGATTCGTCCAACGCCATCGTCCCTTTGAGTAGGAGTGACCTCCAGGGCCTTGCCATTGCCACTCACCCTTCCATTGCCTCGCACCCCCTTCCACTGTCTTTCCCTCTCTCTGATCGAACGGGTCACACCAATCCTCCATCTCCGTTGCTAACGTATATCCCCGCTGCCTCCCAGACACCAACCCCCCATACTATAGCCCCAGCATGCCTCCGCTGTTCCCTCCTGCTCACCTTCACCAACCCTCATCTCACCCTGAAGTACCACGTACATACCCTAGCAGATACTCCAGGTTCGTACCTGTATCCCGCCCCCTCGCCCCAACTCCACACTTACCGGCTCCCCTGCCCCTCATGAGCCTCCAAACGTTTCCAAATTTCACCACTCCATTCCCGCCTTCCACCCCACAATACCACCCAGTTACTCTCCCACGTGCCTTCACCCCCATACCGACTTCCGGCCCTATACTGACTCTGCCCAACAGGTAGGTTACCTGCAGTCAAGATCTCGTTTTTTTCCTGACCGGTGCCCTCCGCACCCATGGCCATATTGCTAGTCGCCCTATGGACCATATCGATAAACTTTCACAGAGTCATATCACTGATCGCTCCCCACTCGATGTCATGCCACTTAGCACCTTACACCACGCACTCCCCCCTGTCCACCCCGCTTCGACAGATACTCTTACCCTCTCACTTTGCCATATGGTGCCCCCTCCCTCTGCACCGTGTGACACCTCTCCGGCCCACATCAGCGGTGTGCTGCACACCCACCATATTGATCACCCACAGAGATCGGCTGCGCCTGATGATAACTCTTCTCCTACTTTCCGTCCCCCACCCAACACTGCCTGCCCTCCCCCTTCTACTGACGCTCTATCCCCATTGAGACACAACTCCTATCGCCACAGCGATCCCAATAGCCTTGTACTTGGCATCCATGCTTCGCGCACACCGACACTGAACTCGTTCTTACTGGTTTTTATCAACGCTCGATCAATAATTAGAAAAATATCGCACCTGCGATCTCTGGCATTTACGTCAAACGCTGATATTATACTAGTAACTGAATCCCAGCTGTCAGATGATGCTTCGCTTAACCTTGTTCACATAGCTGGTTATCAATGCTTTTTGAACACCCGCCAGTCCAGGCGGCGAGAGGGCTGTTTAGCTTTTGTCAAATGCACTATCCACGCCAGTGTTATTGACGGCCCTCTCTTTTTCTTAATGAGGATTTGTTTTGGCTATTTATTCACGCCTCTGGCTAGAACTTCCTTTTTGGCTGCCTCTATGTCCCTCCGGGTCTGGAGCCTGCAAAAATTGACTCTGCCGTGGATGTCTTCAATGCTGCGCTTGACTACCCTGCCAGTGCAAAAATTATTGCGGGTGACTTTAACTTTCCTTCAGTTTGCTGGTCCTCCTACACTAGCCCTTCCGCCCTCTCCCCTTCCCTTCTTGTGTCCGTCTTGGTGAATGGACCCAACATGTCCCCTGCCCTACTAGGGGGAACAACATCTTGGACCTAGTATTCTCCATTGATGTTCCTGATATGATCATCCAGACTACTGTTCACTTGCCGGGTAGTGACCGCCGTATTGTCAGGTGCAAGTTCAGCTGCTTCAGCTGTTCTCCTTCCGTGCTATCCTCTCCCCCTGTTCTGACTTCCTACCGTTCCTGCAACTGGCCCCTAGTGCCAATGATAATCCGATCTCTTAACTGGGACACATTTTTCCTTTCCTCCGATCCCCTCACTGTTATGAACTCCCTCTACTCCGACCTCCTACAATGCCTAAATACCGCCAACGCATGTGCCGATCCACGCCCCAAATCCAGCTGTCCTGGTATTCCCCCTCCTACAATCCACCCCTGCACCTCTGCCTCTCTTTCATCGATTCCCTTCACCCATCTAGAAATTGAAAACCAGTTTCCTCTATTAAACCTTCCTCGAAACCGGTAGCAGATGATCTCCCACCGGCCCTCCCTCGTTTCGGTGGTCCTGATCTCCCTTTATTGTTACTTAATATGTATACCACCTCCATGCTTCACAGTTTCGCCCCACCTCAATGGAAATCCTCTGTTATAGTTCCGCGCTTCAAAAAGGGCGTATTACACGACCCAGATAACTATGGGCCCATTAATCACACCCCAGTTATCTGAAAAATTATTGAGAGAATTATCAAAAAACACATTGTCCAGTACTTCTTATCTAACAACCTGCTGAACCCTTGTCAGCATGGTTTCTTGAACTCCTGTTCCTTCTCTTCCTACCAGCTTGACTTTCTCAATGTCCTGTCGTCTGCTGCCGACGCCGGAAACTCTGTAATTGTCCTGTACCTCGACATGTCTAAGGCTTTTGACCGTGTTCCCCATATTCATCTGTTGGCCAAAATCAGATCGCTCGGTATTACTGACCCTCTCCTCTCCTGGCTATCCTCCTGTCTCTCTAACAGATCACAAGCCGTGCTCGTCGACGGCCACCTATCTTCCGCCAAACCAATTAATAGCGGCATCATCAAAGGCAGTGTCCTAGGCCCATTACTATCCCTTTTTATATCAATGACATTTTCTCTTCTATTCGACACGGCACTCCTTTCCTCTTTGCCGACGATATAAAAATAGTGTACTCTTTTCTCCCTAGTGACCTGTGCGTGACTCTGTGCAACATGTCGCATGACTTACTCGTTCTCCAAACTTGGTGCGTTTCGTGGTTCATGAAATTATCTGCTGAGAAAAGCTTCCTTCTACCATACAAGCGCACCGTACCACCCTGCTAAATTTGTCTGGACGGCCTGCCTATCCCCATACACCCCATGGTTACCGATCTCGGTGTACGCTACTCTTGTTCCTTCAACTTATTAGAATAGGCATCGTTCCAAATCGCTAAGGCTAAGCGAACACTAGGCCTGTTCAATCGGTGTTCCTTAATACCGGCCAGTCGCCTCTCCATGTATCTCTCAAACGTGAGACCGCACCCAGAATATTGTCCCATTACCTCCAGCCTCTGGCCACGTTCCTCCAATGTATCCCTTGAGAACGTACAGCGTACTTTCACCAAAAGGCTGTTGGGCGTATGCTTAGCCGTTACGCCCTGCCAGCGCTGTGAGCTCCTACAAATTGAGCCTCTATGGATTCGTCGCATGAGGCCTAACCTGATTTTCCTCTTTAGGCCAATCCATAACCTGGCCTACACCTCTAATCCCATCTCATTCGCTGCGCCCCGCTCCTGCCCGCTCGGACACGGTGCCTTCTCTCTCTCTCACTGTCCCTCATTCTAATCTCTGTCTAAAGTCCCGATTCTTTCTGTCAGCCTATTCCAAAATCTGGAATAAGATGCCCCTCAGAGTACGCAGTGCCTCCTCAATGTTCGATTTTGGGCGCGCACTTTTGTCATATTCAACAGACTCAATGTTATATTGCTCACCAATGAGCTTGTCTCCGCCGACCTGGCCTTTGAAAGAGGTCTCATACAGTTACTCTGCTACCTCTGCGCCACAGGCCACTAGTACACCCCATGCCCGACACCTCTCCACTCTCT
This sequence comes from Fasciola hepatica, assembly GCA_948099385.1. NCBI lineage: Eukaryota > Metazoa > Platyhelminthes > Trematoda > Plagiorchiida > Fasciolidae > Fasciola > Fasciola hepatica. Next base: position 12,969,144 of record CANUEZ040000031.1, on the reverse strand, counting down.
AGTGCCGCGAACTAAGGCCATTGCCTTCACTGATCCATAGCGAACCTACCTCCTGCCATCATAAGATAACCCTATTGCTCACCTACGTTCATCTCTTATCCATCGTATTCATTTTTTCTCCTCAGTATCCGTTAGTTCTCAGCTGGGGCGACTGGCTGGTTTATTTCGGAAACGCCTGAAGCATACCACGTGCATGATCTTGTTGATACAGGTGATGGAATGGACAGATATAATTCGTGGAAATATGCAAACTCTCATGAAAATATTGGATAAAAAGGCTCAGAAGGGGGAATAGTGTCGGTTGAAAATAGAATAAACGTATACACACCATAGAGATTGTGTGGAGCTTAAATGAGCTCAAGAGCAGATTTGAATGGACCCCCGGTGAGTTTGAAAGTCAAGGTCAGATGGACTGAATGGCTGGTCCGGGTAATTAAAAGTGGAGGCCGACTGGTAAACATGGGAAAGGCTGGGAATCTGTATAAGGAACTGCAATAGCGAGGAGCGGTGGAGAAAAAAGCGAGGTGCACTGCAGTGGATTAGATATCAATGAAGCATTGGTACTTTGCAGTGGACTGTCAATGGACAGGACACAAAACTCACCGTAAAACAGGCAGCGAGCAATGCAATACGTAGAGGGATGATCAGATGATAAAAACGATTAAGAAGGATTGGATACGGTGGATGTAAGGCACAGATGTAGAGTTGATGGATGCCCACGATGACGGTCGTTGGGATGATAGCAAGAGAAATGGCCGGTGAGAAACTGCAAGATGCAGAGCGCGTGCACATAGATATATATGCGTAAGTATATATATAAATACATATATGCTTAGGTATAAGAGAAGCAGGAGCAATAAAAATGGGGTCCTAGAAAGAAATTATCAGTCATTAGGAGGAGCAGGTAATGTTAGATCAATTGTTTGTAGAATTAACTTTGAAATATCGTGGTGGATTAACTTCATGACAAGTGCACATAGCAGCCCAACGGAGAGAAAAATAGAATGCGGAAGTAAAGAAGTGATGAAGACAGTGAGGAGCAGTTCATGGAAGAGTGAAGATGAAATACAGGATCAAGGAAAACAGGTAAGAATGGGTCTAATTATTTGATCAATGCAGGTGCGAGATGTAGTGACAGACCAGAGGAATCGGGTAGTGACAGGTCAAACAATTTGGAACTGTAAAAGAACACCGTAACGTAACGATGTCATTACATTGGTGGAACATGGAGAAGCGGACCACACTGGAAGGTACAAAAACATGCCTGTAGCGAGCAATAAACGGATCAAGGGATGAAAGCGATGACCGAGGAGACACAGGTAAGAAATCACCGCCCGATGTGCGCCGGCCGAAGCGGTGGGTCTGACCGCGCCACGCACCGTTGGGATTGACATGAGTTTTCTTGTCTGGTCCAAACGGCCGTAGTTATCTGGTAATCCGCGATCAGACGACCAGGCACCAGGGGATCCCGGAACTTAACCAGGTGGCATCGGTCGAGTAGCTTACGAATAGCTGATGGTCAGGCAGATGCATAGGCCAGGTTACTAACCGGTGTGGTCTCCAGAGTGTTAAGAGGCATCGAGAGAAGGGTACGTACGAATGGAGGTCTGGAAATCAAGAAAAATTAGGGGAGCGCAGACTGGGATGCTCCCAGCTGAGGATAAATGAGAATCGATACAAAGAGGCAACAATGATGGACAGTGTCCCTCTGAACTAATAATGATAAAAATGGTAATGCTTTATTTCGGATAACACCGAAGCAAGCTGTAACGCAATATCGAACGGAAAAATAGGAGGTAGATTCCGAATCTCAAGATGATGATTCAGGTAAGTGCACTCGATATTTACAGGGGAGAAAATTTAATTTACCCCTGCTGAAATATTACGAAAAGAAGGACTGTGCAACGAGAGAATCAAACATAATTGACGAACGTTTTTGCACCCTGAGGAAAAAAGAAATTTCCAAGGGAGACATGAATCAGCTATAGCGCTCTGCTGAGTAGGGCACGGCTTTGGATTGGAAACCAGACGATGAAAAGAATGAATTTGCAACCAAAGAACGAGCAAATATTTCGGAAATTACCCCCGTAAGGCTCAGGGACCAAATACCGGCTGAGCCAGTTAAATACTCAGTGAAGGACTCATTTGTAGAGAGAGGTTGCCTGGGTGATGGTGGGAGAAGTGGCCGGGTGTGAGCATGTAATCGTTGCACACATTGTTTAATTTCATAAAGGTGGAATGTGATGCACCAAAACGGAAATGGGAACTGGGCGACAAAGCAATTTTTGATGTGTAGCCATGATAGCCGCAGATACACTGTTTGCAAAGATAAGTATTTGAGTCACAGGTAAGTATTAACGTTTGATAATCGTCATCTAAGGGCTGAATATGACGACCGAAGAGATGCAAGAATGGACATTGTCTGAGTGGATTTATCAAGATAGAATACCGGGTATAGAAAAGCACCAAACAACCGATGAATACGTTTGCGAAGTTAGGCGGTGAAGTAGTTGACAGGTAAAATACTATCTGTTGGTATTATTTGTAGAAGGTGGATCATGTGATGGCGAAAGATCAAGGCGCTGCGATACGGGTGTCCCTCAGATGTGAATATATGGGGAGAGCATGAATGTTTGCAAGGTGAGGATATTGCGATGCTACAGCCGTGTGGGCGAACAGAAGGACTGGTAGAGAGAGCGAACTACCACAATATCGTCGACTGTTAGGGTGCTCTGAAGACAAATATTCCTCAGCGAAATATACTGTTTAGACTATGTGGGACGGAAGCGTATGGCAACAATAAATGTGACTTTTGCAAATACGTCTGTAACTGTGGTAAAAAATGGTGAGTTTTATCCTGGGGATTTGTTCAGTTTTGCGAATGGGACAAGCGGGTGGTTGGGCACGAATCCTCGGGAAAAAGGATCATGAACGGTAAGCCGAGAACGGAAACGGTATCTTCACCCCGCGATAATTATGTGCTGGGGAAAGTAGATTTTGCCGGGCGTAAGAAGCAATAAGTTGAGATGGCCAAAATGAAGAAAAGTACGGTGAAAAATAAGCGATAACTGGGGGAGATAGTTCCATATTTGCAGCATTTCGGGTGTATAAATGTTTATTTTGCCACAACCGGTGCTGGTGAGTGTGGCTGCCTAGATTTTTGATTGCGGAATGCAGAAAAACTAGGAATTTTCATTCGAATGTGTCTGTTATAAACCGCGGTTGTTTGCACGTGTCTAAAGCCTGGACCCTTCATGAGCTTGGTCATCGAGTATGTCTACATTTAAGAGCTGTAGGGTTTGGGTGACCGTGAGGACTTTATCCAACGCACTTCTAGACCGATAGGTGGAAGTAGAACTGTGTGTTTCTAACGGTAATTTATTCCATAAGTTAGAGCACTCTGTGATAAAGAAGTGTGAATGTAAGCTAGTGTTGGTAATAGGGGTTGAAGGGGTTAGAATTCTTGAACGTAGTGGATAGCTAGAAACGGGCGCAAAGTGCAGTGGATTAGAAGTATATGTCCGGCTGTGAAGGATGTTATGCGAAAAAATTAAGTTCAGTTTCATACGGCGAATCCATAATGGGTCAGGTTTACTAAATAGGCGGCGTTCTTGCTCGTTCGGTTTTCTCCACGTGTTGCCCATTCTCTTCACACATGGGGTTTTCCCTTCACCCCTCGCATTTCCATGTTCTAAATTTCGTCATCACCTTTGAACTTATCTTTTACGGTCCGTCATCTGACCTCCCGCCTCCACTTACTTCTTCCAAAACCTAACCGACCTGTCTACGTCCCTGGTGGCCCACCGTCTCCAACCGTGAACCGTGCGTCAGTGGATTTGGGGAACAAAGCTCGAAGGAACTTGTTGCTCCTACTGTGTAAGCCCGTTGGATCTGTAGAGCCCACCTGTGCGGGATACTGGAAGTCTTGTCTATGTGAACCTGCTAGTCTGGGATTTTTTGTGGCCCTCTTTCAAAAGCTTTTTGTTTGCTAGCTTCTTGATCTAACGTTGAGGCTATTTGCAAGCTCAGAAACTATGTACTCTATCCCGTCCGATGATGAGTTATGCCTCTCCGAGGATGAAGGCTGATGGTAAGTGATCCGAACGATCATAGAAACTGTAAATTTTGGATCATGTTGAGCTGATTTCAGGCGTGCAACGATGATTATGCTGAAGCCAAAATATCTTTAAAACAGGTATAGCGGCCGTTCTCGAAAAAACGGAAGCATCCGGTGGTTAGACACCAAGTGTTTGGATGATCGCTTTCTTCCGTGAACACTTCTAAGAAAGCTTACGGTGATTGGTGCAGTTCGCAAGCTTCTTACTATGAACGTCGCGATGGCACTTTTTATTGAGTGAGCAGGACAGAATGCGGTTCAAAGTTTGTTGAAGAATCAACGCAGCGAGTACTGTGGTTTTTAGGGAATATTTTGTTGTCAAATAGCAGCACTGTTGGTTGAAATTTTGATTGGCCGATGTTCCGGTTGCCGCCAGTCACCTTTCTCAAGGCATTTTTCCGATCATGTGTTTCAAGGGTAGTTGTCACAAGCCAACGGATGTTCCAGTCTACTTGCGTAAGCAAGATTCCTTGTTTTACCGCCGGCCAGTACTTTAGTAATGTGTGCCGTGGTTGCAGGTTTTGAGCGCCTGGTTCGCTTGTTAGCTTTACCAGCAAAAAGTAATACGAAACAGTTCAAGTCGAATTTTGTAATAATGATATTGATGGTATATTTCGGGTAGGCCCAAAGCATGCTAGAGTGCACGATTAGGTGATCAATTGATGTCACGATGAGAGTTTTCGAAGGAGTGCATCTCGTCTGCGCGGAGTAATAAGAGTGTTAAACTGGACCAAAACGAAAATATTTCCCGGCGAATTAGAGAGCCAAGCCCAAATGGTCTACTCGGCTATTGGTAATTATTTTTGGTTAGAAAGGGAGAACGTGTGTATAAATAGTACTAAAAAAGATCACGAGATTAGAAATGCCAGAAAAATCAACTGATATTCTTGAGCTCTTTCAAAAAGCAGATTGTACCAGGGCTATGCCAATCTTCATTTGCACGCTTTGGGGAGCGAAAAGTGTATGAGAAAAAACTCAACAATATACGAGAATGAATCTCTAGAGATAAATTGCAATGAAGCGACTGCCAGTATGGTGGCCACTTTTGACGGTGAGATGCCAATGCAGTCAAACGCAAGGAAATAGAACAAAAAATCCGATGGGAAGAGGGAGAGACTTCAAGGACGATGATGAGAGCGGTAGCCATAGGACGGACTGCAGGTGACAAGTGAACTGTTTACAATAATATAGATGTGTCATGAAATATCAGCAAGGATATAGAATTTTGGCAGCAAATCAATATGAGGTGCCTTTTGTGGTGATTGTAAAGGCGAAAAGCTTGCAGAGACGATAATGCGGTGTGGAGTAGGAAAACGACCTAGTAACATTTTGATAAGCGGATCACTCTATATTCGTAGCGAGACAGCTACGGGACAGTTAAGACTGATAATTTGTATTTGAAAAAGACATCAGATAAAAAATGAAATAATACAGCCCCTGAAGATGGCAGTAGGAATTGGCGGTTGAATACCAGTGGCGTCAGTTATGAAGCGAACGAAAGACACATTCGGAAAAACGAGGAAACCGCCAAAGTGATGATGAAGGAAGTGCTGGAGAAAACAGACAGATTGAATAGAATTGTTCGCCCCTACTGAGCTATTCGAGAAACATCAGTGTGGAACGGAAGATTGGTCTTCGTGGGGTGGGCGTAGCTGCAGTGATAATGAAAGTGTATAGTCCACAGAAGAGATGATAGATCGGATGGCAGGTAAGTGAGCATCAGGTAATGAACACTACATCCTGTGTGCTGTGCAGCAATGACAGGCGAATAAAGCTGCGTGACATGGCAATGAGAGGGCCGGTGTGTACTAACAGCTACAATATGAAATATTTCAAGCGTCGGCGCTGGTTATTTGCGGGATTTGTCATCTAATGAAGGAGCCAAACAAATGGCACAGCTTGAAGGATGGAAAAACTGCCGTATTGATGAAAGAAAAACCGACGAAGGACAGGTGAGCATTGGACTATTTTTCTGCTGTATATAAGCTAAATGACGATGCATCGACTTCGATATGGGGGTGACAGCTAGGTGACAAATGTAATTGGGATGCATTGAAAAGTGATTGTCTATGCGGACAGCATGCATCGGTGATGTTGTGGTGAGTGAACGGTAAGGGAATAATTCTGATGACGATTGTAACAGGTGTCTCGAGATAATAACAACGGCGGTGCCTCACGATAAATATACGTGAGACGTACAGATGTTGAGGATACTTGGTTCTCAGCCAGATGAGGATGAAGCAGTGAAGAGGCACGATGTGGTTGAACAACTGAACTGATGGAGAGAGCAACTAATAACTTACCTCTTCTCTGACTGCTGGGAAACTGCGGAATTTATCTTAGCAAAAACAACCGATTGGAGAATTCGGTAAAGAAATAAACTGTGAAAATGAAGGTGCCGGTAAGTGAGTAGTAGCAACGAATTCTGACATGGGGAATGGGCAAGTCTACGGAAGAGACGGGAGAGTAACCGGAAGTGAAACGCAGGGAGCGTAGGCTTTGGGGTCCTTGCCAAATAAGATGAGTATTTATATAAATCGTCGTAGTGTGCCAAGGAAAAGAGAAAATGGTGGGTAGGGGAGAAAGGCAACACTCTAATTTCGTGCGTGACTGAAATGTCAAGCTTCACCGGGCACGAAAAAGTAAATTAGGATATCAGTATTGAGAGTGAGCCCGATGGAAGAAAAACAGTCTTAAGACAACACAGGGAGAATGACTTGGTTGCAAGAGTAATACGGGCCAAAAGTGATGTTCTGTGATCCGCAATTATTGTTGTTCAATAACACATTCAATCACTGCGTAAAAACAATGGTGACTTCAAAAGTGGTTCCTTAATTATAACAAAGCTTGTCATATCTTCCGGCCGAGAGGAACAGCAAACCTAAGGCGAGGGTATGTGGCGTCCCCAAGAGCCGGTGAAAAATTGCACCAAAAACCACGTCAGAAAACACTGAAGCATCGTTAGCATTAAACAGGTTTTTTCTACTCAAATCATAAGGGTCGATGGAGGAAAGTCACGGTCGTCGTTGACCGATCACAATACAAGTGAAACGTTTGGCACAACTTAAAAATGGACCTTGCGGTAAAAAGAGAGATGGAAGGGTGACCGACGAGCTAAACAAGACAAGAGCTTGCACAAGAAAATACCTGTCGGGCCCAAAGGAAAGGAAACTTACTGTGGCTCACGTTAGCGAGGAAGGCGAGTAGACTCGGGACATTTCGTGGTTTACCGACAATTCACAAACCAGATGCACCCGTTCGCTCCATTGTGGATGGAACACCTTGTGGGGCGTACGGATTGGCAAAATATCTCTAAGCCCTATTCAAACCATGTCGAAAACTTGTGGCAAGTCACATCAATGATGCATTCGATTTTATCAGCATTTATTAAAACGTTGAACCTGAGAGTCATGAAATGTTGTAAGTTTTGGAGCGGCCTCTATATACAAAATTGTGCCGGCAATAAACACTCTAAACATTTTGAACTGCTCAGTGCTTTCTGAAGTTTCCTCAAACAAGAGATAACTACTTATTCCCTCCGAAATATTTATTGGCATCGCATTCCCGCTTAATTTACGTATTTCACGGTTAAACAAATTCTATTCAAACAACCCTCAAGAGCATATCTTTGTTACGTTGATGACATTTTTGTCGTTGTCAAACCCAAATACAAAGATAGTTTCCCCTGTTGTCTCAAAAATGAACGTGACCCGAATAAATTCACGATTAGAACAGGAAACCGTGGCGCGGTCGTCAACTTTCCGGACTTTCACCTAATAATAAACATTATCAAAACATTACGGGCTTTGATATTATAATTGCATACACACAGACGGGAAACTTTTCCACACCTTTCTCGGTCCATGTAGTCTAGACATGAAATTCACTTTGATTTGATTTCTTTTCTTCCACATTTCGGACCTGGTTTTGTTTCATTCCCAGGTATAATGGTTATTCACACTAGTGCATTGTGTTTTTAGAGGTATCAGCTGCGAGGTTTGACCTTGAATCTGTGCTTTTTTTATCGTGAAATGCCAAGCGAGACCCTTCCAAGGACTCTTAGTTTAAACCTATGCGCTGCGCGACCCCGTCCACAAGGCATTCGCTTATTCTGGACCGAATCACTTCCTTTAGGCATCCTTTTGTGCCTAGGTGTGAGTCATTAATTGTTCCGCCTCGTAGGTTACAGATTGATTAGTTTGGCTTTCTTATGTTGAGGCTCAGTCCACGAATTCAGAAAGATTCAGTAAAGTTTTTCTGACACTCAAAATCTCATGAGAATTCTGCTAGATCAATCAGTGATATTGCAGCCAACTTTGAAACCCAAACAAAGTAGCTCTGTTTCAATCTTCTCACAATCAGCTGCGTATCAAGCACATCAACTTCAACCGATCCGGGCGACCAAATTACTGGAGGGCGCGCTCCTTCAGCTTCTTCGATCGCGTTCGTCGAGGAAGACAACGAGGAAAGACCGTGGAGTGCCAACCGCAAGTGCGTTCCCACAGGGCTGGATACGGAGACCAAATGCCGGTGTGTACCGAAAAATTGTGTTGGAAGTAGCGCTTGCGGTTGCCGCGTACACGAGAAGTACGGTTGAACAGATGATAAACGGGATTTGATTGGCTGAGCAGTTTAGAGTTCACCCCCTAGAAGGCCTCCAGTAAGAACTGCTTCGATTTACGAGTCTTGCAAGCAAACGAGCGTGTCTCTTTTGGTGAAGCCAGTAGAGTAAGTAAATGTGGTTTTTTGTCGTGACTCTGGAGCCGTTCGCGAGTTGAGACCGCAGCTCCAAAGTCCTCGGATCCGGCCGTATTTCCTGTGAAATTCGGTCACCTGACGGGCAAAAAAACATGAAAACGGAAGAAACGCGTGGGGTTACTCAAAGAAGAGTGAATTATTTTGGAAGTGAAAAAATGACTGATTAAATCCATCTTATTCTTCTAATGGGAGCTGACAACGTGCGTCCTCCAAGGAGGAAGGCAGAAGAAAAACAAAACAAAGGGGAGGACGGGAAGGTGCGGCAGTATGTAGTGGTTGACACCCGTGCGAGAAACTAGGGGATCCACCGTAGCTGGCCACCCAACCCGAAAAGCCCCTTAGGTTCGAAGCTGGAGATAGGATTGTCTGGTGCCTACGGCGATGGTGTCAATGGTTTTTTCTCTCTGCTCGCCTCAGTGAACGACCCAGTGAATGTTCGGCCTGGTAAAGGGGTGTTGCGGTAGGTATTTTCGGAAATGCTTGCATTCTGCTTACTAGTACTTAATGAGTGCTCACTGGATGATGGCTGCGAAAATTTATCGGAGGGCAGTCGTGTTTTTGTCATTAACGATGGGGTATTTTGAACGCGGAGCGAATTCCATCTAAAACTACAGGCCTTAAGTGGTGGTGTCCGGAGGGGATGGATGAGCAGAACACCAACAAAGTCATCTGGAGATGATAGGGAAATAGGTAAATGGCCCTAGTGGGCTAAATGAACCTCGGATGTTCAGCAGCAACCGTGGGTAAAAAAACGTTCCACTTTCCTGTTGTTTTTTTAACTCGTGGGGTTCAGTATACCGTACCTGCGAAACGAACGAATTTCTTGATCAACCGTCCGCCACTGAAAGTCAGTGGAGGCGACTGTGTGTTGAGGGCTGTGTCAGAACTGCCGGAATACTGGGCCTTCTGCGTTGGTGCGATCGGCGTGGAGGACGCCGGAGACATTGGTGCTGGTCCTGAAGAATTCAATGGGGTGACATCGGACGGAGTGGATTCAGCCAGAAAAGTTGTTATATGTTGGTCCATGGTACCCATATCATTTTTGCCGTTGTGGTTGATGACGAATGTTTTCCCTAAGCGGATAAGACCCTTCAGGGGACGGAGTAGGCAGATTGTAGAGGAGCGCGCGCGTCTGTCCTAAGGAAAACGTGCGTGCAGCCTTGGAGCTGAGGGTTTGCGCAAACCGTCGTATTTCGCTGGCGAGCAGTAGGAGGCTGTAAATCATGCATCTGGTGATTCAAGTTGGCGGCACATTCAGCGTGATCGAAGGTAACGTTAGAATCTAGGCTACCATATCGCTAGAAGGCCGAAGCCCAAAAACCGAATGTGAGTTCGGCTGATATAGTTTGCAGGTCGGCCTTGAGGGATTTGCGGGAAAATTAAATTACTAGCGGTAGTGACTCCCGACGGTCTGGATTTTTGTGAGCCGGTGAGACTGACTTCAGTTGCTGAAGAAAACGTTCTACCTTCACGTTTTCTGACAGCTAATAGGTGGTGGTTTGAAGACGACGGTTGTCTAAACGTTGGAGAAGGCTGCTGAAGGATCCCTCGAAATGCAAGCCGCGGTCTGTGGTACCCATGACTGGACAACCAGCTTGGGCGCCTGTTTCGCCAGCTGCATTGTGCGAAGATGCAGCTACCGGCCATCTGGTGAAACGATCTACACAAGTAGCAGATATATGCTGCCCCATGACGGAGGCAACTTCACCACTAGGTCGACATGCACGTGCTTGAATCGTGAGTCGACAGCTGCAAATTTTGCTATTGAGCTTTTTGTGTGCCTACGCACTTTCGAATGCCGGCATCGTTTTTATGTTGTGCCAAACATATTGGTCACCGACGAGTTTAGCAAAAGTCTTTATACCCAAGTTGGACAAACCGCGTAAGGTTTCAAAAACCTTTCGTCCAAAAGCTGGCGGTACTACTGGCCTTGCTTGGCCTCTGGAGGTGCCACAAAGTATGTGACCTTCGGCCAAAGGAATGGGAACCTGGAGCCAAAGCGATGAGGAGTTTCGGAGCTGTTCCAGCTCATGATCGCCTGTTTGATTGGATGCGATAGCTGCGAGGTTGATCAGGCGGGGTTTTGAGATCCAGGTTGTAAGTGGTAGATAGCGCGCATGTGAGAGGATTATCAGCAACTGACATATGACGTACACCGATCGTGTACTGGGCAATGAAATCCAGATGTCTAGGTTCACTGGGAGAGTATCTGCCCGTGGCGGCGCGCAATGCGCAGTCGAGCGCTGAATGATCGGTGTAGAAAGCAAAATCACGTCACTCTACGAAGTGTCTCAAGTGACGGATGCCTAGGTAGACAGCGAAAACTTCGCGGCCAAAGGTGCCGTACTTGAATTCAGCCGATTTTAGCCTTTGAAGGAGAATGCAACGGCTGCGCTTCACTACGGCGGGGTTTATTGTAGATTTCGCTAATTTTTCATATGAATTATTCTAGGAGTATTTCACCAGCAACCTTTATTAAAAGTTTCACCATTTCCATACTTAAGAACTCCACCCCTTATCCAAACCACTTGTCCGTCCAAATTAGTGCGAGCTGCCCAGAGTTGGCCACAAAAACAGCAGTGGCTAAATTTACCCTCCCTTGGGTAGGCTATCCGTTAGTCATCATCAGAGATCATACCACCTACCACCAATATTCTGTAAAAAAAAGCCAAGGTCAACGAGCAAACGGTCTCAACCAGTGGCCTCTCGCTCTACAGCAAATCAGAAACCCAAACGACCTGAACACAAAGATACCCACAATATGATAGAAATATTTGGGGAAGCCAGTAGAAGGGCCAGTGCCATTGAGATTAACTTGGCAGGTATTTCTACCCAGATCGCGTTGCTTGATAATATATTATCAAAACTAACACCACCAACCTACCTTCTTCAGCATTTGACACTTCCTGGTCCCCAGAATCTAATACCAGCCAGTCCGTCTCTTGCCTCAGTCGTATCAGAAATCCTGCTCTGGCTGCAAAATGCAAAAAAGCAGTTGTCTTCAACATCCCTGGTCGGCTAGACTTCACATTGGTTAAATCTACTATCCTTCAATCCGCGGGCATGGCTCACTTTCCAGGTCACTGCAGAAGACTGAGAAAAAGGTCACAAAAGAACTCTCGTCCCATTCTATCCCAATTTTCTGATGAAAATATCGCTAGAGAATCCATCACTTAGCAGCGTACAGTCGCAACTGCTCCACAGTTTAAACCAATCAAGATACAAAATGAGAGAAGGCCACTGCAAAGACAAGTGATAAGATGTGCCGCTAAAAATTCCAATCGCGTTGGCATTGGGAACCGGAGGTTGCCCTCCTCCCCAAGCATTTTACCAAGAATCAAGAATACCTCTCATTCTTGTACCTCTAGAAGATCCACAGGGTTAGTTGACCCAGACGAATCTTTCTTCACCTCCCCACAGCTACCCCAGCCAAAACGACAACATATATCAACAACACGTAAGGGCTCATCCCAGGAGGGTGTTCACATTACTCCTCCAGCTCCGGACGACCGTTCAAGGGGACTTCAAGTTCTCAATGAAACAAAACCTGCAGCACTAATATCTGTCCCCATAGGCCCCCGTTTAGAAACTGACGAAAAACTCATGCGTGCCACTCGCATGCCGCGTATGTCGCCGACAATAAATAACCGTCCAGAAGAGAGGGTCAACGAGGGGTTCGTTGCCAAGGCTAAGACTTCATGACAATGATAATAATAGTTCCTTCCCTGGATCAAATTCGTCACCGACCGACTTCCCTTATCTTGGATACCCTCGTATCTCTCAGCATGTGAAACAACATAGCACTTCCAAGATGATGACACAACAACGGTGGGACCATACCCTAATAAAAACAGATGGTATGATGAGCAAACTGCGTTCATACCTAACTCCGGACTAATGGAACCTTTCCATCAGCCTAATCTCCCATTATTTCCAACCTTCCCACCTTCCCTCCGTTAAACTGTCCGAGCGCATCACATATCCTTCCATTTACCAGCAAGTATCCCAAATTCAGCCAAGGTGCCTATTTTTTTCCATACGTACCGTGGGTACAACATTGCCCCATAACCTGGATATGCCTCAAATGAACCGTTCTGATCAGCCGCGTAGTAGTGTAATACCCAATACCCTGTCATTTAATATTCCACATGCCTTCTCTGATTCGCGGCCAAAATTGGGACACCTTTCATTTAAGTGCAGATCCCCAGCCGGTGGCATATCAACTCTACTCTATCTCTGAACGATGCCTCAATCAAATACCCCCATCAAAAAATCTTCAATCCGTCCTAAGGACATAAATTGTCTCGTCTCAACTTGAAGTTAAGTAGACTCCAAAGCGTTTATCTTAAAACAAGAGACTTTTCACTGTTTATACAGTTGATTCTTTTGGCTGAAACGGTAAAACTGTTCTCCGAGAGTGAAATAATACAACAGGAACACAGGGCCCCACGTCGTCCCAGAAAGTCGAGATTCTTGCAAAACTGATGAAGTCGAGGAACCCCAAAACAACTTCATCTATCTCTTCTATCTTTTTCAACAACACGTGCGTTGACAAACCGCTGGACATAGCAGAAGCGCTGAATACGTTTTTTGCTTCTTCCTTAACTAGTGACACATAATCATTTTTCTACAATCCACCAGTTCCATCATGTAAGCTACTTTCTTCTGTAACATTCCTGCCCTCCGAAATCGAGCCTTTAATTTCAAATATCAAAATGTCTTTCCACCCCGGATCGGACTTGTTTCCATCGGCCGTCTTTAAATAGGGCGGCCTAGATATCCCGATTATCCTATCAAATTTATTCAATTTGTCTATGCGCTTTAGTTGGTATCCTATACAGTGGAAGATTTCGGTTATTATTCCAATTCACAAGAAGGGAACACGGGAGGACCCGGCCAACTACCGGCCTGTGAATCATACCCCAGTAGCAGCGAGGGCGTGGAGAGATTATTAAAATTTAAACTAACAGATCACCTCTTAAAAAGCACCTTACAAGTAAAGGTCAGCACGGTTTCCTAAAACATCGATCCTGCGCAAATTGAATGACTGACTTTCTGAACCTTATTTATATAGCTGCCAGTGATGGTAAGGCAGTGATCTCAGTCTTTTTAGACATGTCTAAGGCCTTCGACCGGGTGTCTCATATTCGTTTGTTGTCAAAGACTCAGACATTTGGCATTGTTGACCCGCTGTATGCTTGGCTAGAATCGTACCTGTCCTCGCGCACTCAAGTGGTAAACTTTGATGGCACAATTTCCACACCCAGCCCTGTAACCCGTGGTGTGCTCCAAGGTAGTCTACTGGGCCCGTTGTTGTTTCTCATGTACATAAATGACATTTACCGTGGTTCGCCGTGTAACTCCGTTTTTATTTGCTGATGATGTAAAGTTGCTGTACACCTTAGACAATAATAAATCGGGTCGTACTGTAGCGAAAATATCAGAGGACTTACGGATGCTCAATTCCTGGTGTACCGATTGGGCACGGAAGCTCTCGGCGGATAAAAGCTGCATTCTTACATACAAGTGTCGTGTCCCTCCAGAAACGTTTAGTATAGGTGGTCATCCGATCCCCAACAAATCATCTGTATGCGACCTGGGCATACACTACTCGTGTTCGTTCAACTTCTCGGAGCATACAGACACTCAAATTGCTAGGTCCTGCAGGATAATGGGACTTGTTCACAAAAAATTCCGTTTGTGTGAAAGTAAACTCGGTGTCTATACAACAAACGTTAGACCATTGCTAGAGTATAGTTCAATAGTTGGCTCCAACTTGCGCCAGATTGACAGGATCGCCATCGAAAACGTTCGACGTACCTTTACTATACAATTAGTTGGCTATTCGTCTAGTCTCAACTATAAACAGCGCTGTGACCTGCTACACCTCGAACCCCTTTGGCTCCGACGGATAAAGAACAACTTGTCCCTTTTCCACTCATTATTAAAATACAGATCCTGCAAAGTCTCCCCTGTAGTACGAGACCCGTTGAGCTTAAGGTATTCGTTACGACACAGCAGTCATTCGGTCATTGTGCTGTCCTCGAGAACTAGCCTACGGTCTAATTTCTTTGTTGTTAAATATTCACAAATGCGGAATAACCCCCCACCAAATGTCCGTGCAATAGACCACTTGCCGAAATTTGAGTTAAACAAGCGGTTTGATGTCCTGACATTCGTATCAAACAATGATCCATACACTTCGGAGGAGCGAGCGTACGAAGTTGGTTTGGGTTACTGACAAGCGGGTCTGAGTCGGTGGCCACGAGATTTACGTACCACACAGGTCGCCGTATATACCACTCAAGTTTTACTGATCATTCGTGTACAGCCTTGTGTTTTGCAAAGTCGAACCACCCACCAAGTAGTTCCAATTTCTGGATACTAGAGGTTTCTCTTTACCATTAATCGTTGTTACCCAGATGGGAGCAACCCAGACTGCGTTCTTCTATTTTAAACTTTCCAGACAACCACCGATGGGTATCTCCCGTTCGATGGCTCGGCACAATACCTGGCCCACATACCTCGCTGGAAATTCGATACCTGCCCGCCATTTAGCCACTACCACACTGGTCTTGCACCCCAGGACCCATCGCAAACTGGACGCAAGCTCCTGGACTATTCGATCTCTACTTGACAATGACAATATCACTCAAGCGAAGCCCGCCGGTGCAGGACGCTGTCAGATCCACAGCATTGGTCGGCGCAAATCGGGCGTTCAGGATGTCTGCAACGATGTGCGGGCGCAGCTAGGATGGCGGATAGCACCTCCTGTCACCAAAAATGGTTTCCAGGTTGGGTGTCAAGCGCAAGGCCAGCTTCACCCACCAGCACCGGTTGTGGCAAAATAAACATTTATACACCCGAAATGCTGCAAATATGGAACTATCTCCCCCGGTTATCGCTTATTTTTCACCGTACTTTTCTTCATTTTGGCCATCTCAACTTATTGCTTCTTACGCCCGGCAAAATCTACTTTCCCCAGCACATAATTATCGCGGGGTGAAGATACCGTTTCCGTTCTCGGCTTACCGTTCATGATCCTTTTTCCCGAGGATTCGTGCCCAACCACCCGCTTGCCCATTCGCAAACTGAACAAATCCCCAGGATAAAACTCACCATTTTTTACCACAGTTACAGACGTATTTGCAAAAGTCACATTTATTGTTGCCATACGCTTCCGTCCCACATAGTCTAAACAGTATATTTCGCTGAGGAATATTTGTCTTCAGAGCACCCTAACAGTCGACGATATTGTGGTAGTTCGCTCTCTCTACCAGTCCTTCTGTTCGCCCACACGGCTGTAGCATCGCAATATCCTCACCTTGCAAACATTCATGCTCTCCCCATATATTCACATCTGAGAGACACCCGTATCGCAGCGCCTTGATCTTTCGCCATCACATGATCCACCTTCTACAAATAATACCAACAGATAGTATTTTACCTGTCAACTACTTCACCGCCTAACTTCGCAAACGTATTCATCGGTTGTTTGGTGCTTTTCTATACCCGGTATTCTATCTTGATAAATCCACTCAGACAATGTCCATTCTTGCATCTCTTCGGTCGTCATATTCAGCCCTTAGATGACGATTATCAAACGTTAATACTTACCTGTGACTCAAATACTTATCTTTGCAAACAGTGTATCTGCGGCTATCATGGCTACACATCAAAAATTGCTTTGTCGCCCAGTTCCCATTTCCGTTTTGGTGCATCACATTCCACCTTTATGAAATTAAACAATGTGTGCAACGATTACATGCTCACACCCGGCCACTCCTCCCACCATCACCCAGGCAACCTCTCTCTACAAATGAGTCCTTCACTGAGTATTTAACTGGCTCAGCCGGTATTTGGTCCCTGAGCCTTACGGGGGTAATTTCCGAAATATTTGCTCGTTCTTTGGTTGCAAATTCATTCTTTTCATCGTCTGGTTTCCAATCCAAAGCCGTGCCCTACTCAGCAGAGCGCTATAGCTGATTCATGTCTCCCTTGGAAATTTCTTTTTTCCTCAGGGTGCAAAAACGTTCGTCAATTATGTTTGATTCTCTCGTTGCACAGTCCTTCTTTTCGTAATATTTCAGCAGGGGTAAATTAAATTTTCTCCCCTGTAAATATCGAGTGCACTTACCTGAATCATCATCTTGAGATTCGGAATCTACCTCCTATTTTTCCGTTCGATATTGCGTTACAGCTTGCTTCGGTGTTATCCGAAATAAAGCATTACCATTTTTATCATTATTAGTTCAGAGGGACACTGTCCATCATTGTTGCCTCTTTGTATCGATTCTCATTTATCCTCAGCTGGGAGCATCCCAGTCTGCGCTCCCCTAATTTTTCTTGATTTCCAGACCTCCATTCGTACGTACCCTTCTCTCGATGCCTCTTAACACTCTGGAGACCACACCGGTTAGTAACCTGGCCTATGCATCTGCCTGACCATCAGCTATTCGTAAGCTACTCGACCGATGCCACCTGGTTAAGTTCCGGGATCCCCTGGTGCCTGGTCGTCTGATCGCGGATTACCAGATAACTACGGCCGTTTGGACCAGACAAGAAAACTCATGTCAATCCCAACGGTGCGTGGCGCGGTCAGACCCACCGCTTTGGCCGGCGCACATCGGGCGTGCAGGCCGTCTGCAACGATGTGCGGGCGCAACTAGACTGGTGGATCACACCTCCTGTGTTCACTTCACGAAGTGTTTTTCATGTTGAGTGCCCAGTCCCACCCACTAGCACCGGTTGCGGATGGCACGCTCTAACGTTTCTTGAACTACCGAATCCAATGCTGTCGGTTGAAAATTGCATGCTCCTCATCCTTTTTCCGCCACAGCTTATTCACCTATAGCTCTTATCATCTGTTACCACTTCCCATTTTTTGTCGCTCTACCACGGCATGCACACCCACCCGTTTTGTCCTTCCTCCTATCGCCTCTCTCTACATCAACTTTCACCGCATTGTGTCCCTATCGTCCTAACCACTCTTCTCTGTCGACGCTCGCCAATAAATCTTTTCCCACCTGCCGTCATTGCGTGCTTCTATCATCTATACGCTTGGTGTTACCCTCCGCTCAGAACGCCCATTGATAGCTTCCTTAAGCCTGTCGTTCTGTTAAATCGCTCCTCATGCCCAATGCCATGATGCACCAATCGCACCCGCACTCATGACCAATTGGCATATTAGAACTTGCCGCTCCAAACTTCGCATCCTTTACAGTTGTATTTATTATCTAATCACCACCACCATATCTTCCTCACTTGGATCCGCGATTCCTCTGTGGTTCTTTCTAGTGTCCTGATTAGTATCCACCTGTTCAATTGCCTGCCGGTACACAGCTCTCCAGCTCCATTGCCCCAACTGCGTTGCGCATTCAATTTTGTGGCCATTTTGTTCTGTTACTGGTTCACTTATCTCGGGGCGTCCCGCTTCCTTGTCCGCCTCCTTCGTGTTTCATCTGCAGTAAAATGACCTGATTGGTGATTTCTTACCAGTGTCTCCTCGGTCATCGCTTTCATCCCTTGATCCGTTTATTGCTCGCTACAGGCATTTTTCTGTACCTTCCAGTTTGGTCCGCTTTCGTCAATTCTGTTTGATTCTCTCGTTGCACAGTCCTTCATTTTGTAATATTTCAGTGATAGTCTACTACCCCCGACCAGATCGACCCTGACTTGGCCGGCTTGGCCACCCGACCTTGAGTTCATATTTGCCGGACGCCGCCCTAAAGAGTAAATCAAATACTTTCTCCTGTACAATACCGAGTGCACATACCTGAATCATCCTCTTGGAATTCGGACTCTAGGTCCAGCTGTACTTTTCTGATCTTGCGTTACAGCATGCCTCAGGATTATCCGAAATAAACCATTATCATTGTCAGTAATTTCTGGATGAGTGCGTTGCCGTGGAATTCTTTAAAAAGCGGGAGTTCACCACGAAGTCCACCTCATTGAAATATATGGAAGTTACTTCTGACAAAACCTCGCTCAAGAGGGAGGTTTTCAGATCAATTACCAGCAACCAAGTACTCTCAACGCCCACTGATCCATTGCCACTCGATCACTCTGAACAGTTTCACACCGTCAATAACTCGCCGCCACTTCAGCTGACCAGTGCTCCAGCGCGAAATGTGGACCTAGATTTGTCCGGTTCGCCACCAACACCACAACGTCCCCCCCAAAAGGCACCATGTTTTGCCCAAGTTTCCACCACTGCCCACCCACAGGCGAGCTAAACGGCCCTTCCTCTCAGCTAGCAGCCATGCATGCCCATTTCCATCCGCTAAACGAGTCAACAAATCGCCAGGTTCCAGTGCGCCACCCCGCTCCGAAAAGCCAGCTGCGAAGTTGTCTTTGATTGTTCCGATCACAAATACACCCCCGTCACCTGTTACTCTTAATGGCCAAACCACCTTGCACTTACCTCATCACGCCCCCACCTCTAATCTATTGTCGACCTATGACCTCTCGCGCTCTGGCTAACCGGCCTATTACCCTTAACAGTCCTCCCCCACGGCCAAACCTACGAAACCGCATTGCCCACCCCGGCGCTAGCCCATTAGCGCATCTATCGGGTCCCACGGAGATCCGCGGGCCCAAATGCATCTTACCGCGTCCGTCAACTCAGATGCCGCCGCTATCACGCCCACAGACGCAGTACCACTAAGTTTACCGCCTCCATCGCTAGCCCTACCAAACCCGAGTCACGCAAGACGGGTTACCAGCATAAACGCCAAACGGTATCATAACATGTAGCCCGCGCTTGACCCTTTACCGCCCTGTGGTATGCCCCAATTAAACCACCCGCAACATCAACATTCTCTGCCTCCTCGCCACCCAACATTGCCGTATTCTACTCTGACCCCACTGCACACTATGCCAACTGACCCCACATACGAAAGCCTCTTTCATCGGCAGCCTTTTTACTACTACTCCACCCCCCTCCTCCACGCACTGACTCATTCCGTGGAGCCCTGCCTGCCGCTCCCAGAAACTCTATCCATAACGTCATTCCCACCTCACTCCAATCTTACTTACGCTGCCATTGGTCACCCTCCTCACTAGGCCCCTAACATAACCATGGTTGCCCCTCCACCTCTAGCTTCTACCCCCATACTAACCCCCCAGCATCCCTAAAAACTCTCTTCCGATTCAAACATGATTTGCCACGAAGATCCCATTTAGAGTCACCATGTCCTTCTCCAGATCTACTACACCGCATTACCAAATCACCTCACCATCCAGTAATAATCTCTACTGGACTTCATGAGTGATTATCGGTCACCGATGGTATTCTTATAAACCTTTCGCCCCCATACCGGCCCACGATCGCCCCTAATAACATTCCCCCGATTTTATCATAGTTTCCATCTAAAAGCTCCATTAGACACCGTATTAATACCTCTCGATCGGTTACCCGGAGTTACTCACCCGCCACCGCATCCAGTGCTGCTCCCCATTAGTCTTCCAGCTTGTCTCACCCAAATTGCATCCTGCGGCAGTCATCCTTCTGGTGTTTTCATAGGCCTGACACCCATCAATCAGGCATCCTATATAGGCGACCACACCGTACCCCACAAACTACTTCCATGTAACCCACCTGCTAATCTCCCCAGCCCAGTTACTACTCCCCCTGGTGATACCCTTCTGGTTGACAACCCGGCTGCCGGAAGCTTACTCGGCCCCAACAGTCATCCGATGCCTTCACGTGGAGCCCTAGCACCTTGTCACCTCAAAAGGTACAGGCAGAGTTTCCCTTCTACTGCTGAATTCCCGTTCGCTGTTGAACAAAATTATTGACATGAAGAAAACATATACTTGCTTCTAGCTTTGACATCGTTCAGGTTAAAGAAATATGGTTAGCCGATCACATCCCAACTGACGTTGACTCTTTGGTAGGCTATAACTCCTTTCGAGTAAGCAGAGTGAACCGCCGAAGGAATAGGCCTCGTCGAGGAGGAGGCTGTCTAGTTTATGTCGAGAACACTCTTCAGGCCATTCCACTCTCACACACAACTCTCGACGCCGTTCAGGATTCTCTGTGGCTAACGATTCCCTTACCTAACTCCTATCTTCATATTGGTTGCATCTATCGGCCACCTGGTTCCAACGCTATGGACCTTAACAAGATTATTGACGCGTTCAACTACCTTTCATTGCTGCCCTGTTCCTCCAAACTCATCGCGGAGGACTTCAATGCACCGAGCATCTGTTGGAATACTCTATCTGCCCCAAACAACTTATTAGATTTCATGTCATGCATCCGCGTAGGGCGCTGGATCCAACATGTAACAGTCCCAACTAGAGGTAACAACATCCTTGATTTGTTGTTCACGATTTGTTTATCAGATGTTTCAGCTAGTACGCCCGACCTCTTTCCAGGAAGTGACCACAGAATGGTGTCCTGCGTCTTCGCGGTTCCGCAAGCTTTCGATAAATCCCACCCACCCAATCGTTTCTCTTCAGCAGTCAACTGGGACAATCTTATCTGCACGCTTCGTTCGTTAGACTGGGACGACTTCTTCCTGCAAAGCGACCCCCAGCTGGCTGCTGATTTACTATATTCTAACCTATCATACTTGCTGTCAAAAATCACTACAACTCAAATCATATCAAACCGAGTCCGTAGTCCAGTCCTGAGCCGAATGCAAAACAAATATCTGAAGCTCCAGAAGGTGTATCACAACAGTAGCAACTTATCGTCATTCTTGCAGCTCCAACGTCTCTCGTTAGCAATCAGAATTAAGTCGGAGGATATGCTTAAAAACAAGAAGTATCGGCCTTGCAATGCCATGATACTTCCTCAAGGTTGGCACGCCTAATGAAGAACAGAAATCAGAGCAAACCGGCAGGTATCCCCTCTCTCATTTTGGAAAATAACGATCACATTACCTCACCTGTAGCGATAGCCCAAGCTCTTAACTCCTAATTTGCTGCATCCATGACTACGGACCCCCTTACTTTACTCCAATGCATAGACCCCGTCACCGAGCACTTACTGTCTGATTTAGAATTTACTCTAAAAGAGGTGACTAACCGGCTTATTCGTGTCTGGAAGTCCTCACACCTTGGCCATGATGGTGTTGCACCGACACTTCTACGCCTTGGAGGAACTGATATCGCGGCCCTACCATTGAAGGTCTACAATCTATCCATCAAGTATGGCATATTTTCTTCACAATGGAAGACTGCGGTCATCATCCCAATCCATAAGAAAGGACCAATACACGACCCCCCAATTACCGCCCTATCAACCACACTCTAATTGCTTCTAGGTTGATGGAACGCCTCATCAAACAGCGGATGTCCGACTTCCTATTGTCCCATAACATCATCCATAGTAAGCAGCATGGCTTCTTAAAGTCACGTTCATGCATCACTTGCCAATACGACTTTTTTAACCTCATAACGGCGGCCGCCGACAACAGTCAATCCATCATCATTATATACCTTGATATGACAAAAGCGTTCGACCGCGTCCTTCAGGCTTGATTACTAACCAAACTCAAAGCTCACGGCTTTTCCGGTTCCCTTTTAGCGTGGTTAACATCATACCTATCGAATCGCTCACAAGTGGTTTCCATTGATGGGTGTTTCTCACAGCCTGCTCCAGTCACTAGTGGAGTTATACAAGGCAGTATACTCGGTCCTTTACTTTTTCTCATCTACATAAATGATATATTTCCCATCTTGCACCATGGCACCCCATTCCTCTTCGCTGATGACGTTAAGATTGTCTATGAGTTTCCTCGTCAGAACCTCAACATTATGCTGGATGAAATTTCTAGTGACCTAAAGCGACTCGGGGATTGGTGCAATTCATGGAGTATGGACTTCTCGGCCTCGAAGAGCTGCTACACAACATTCAGATGTCAAGTGGCCTCCGGAACCCTGCTTATCCACGACCTGCCCATCTCCTGCAGCCCTTTAGTTCGAGACCTTGGCCTTCATTATTCTTGCAGTTTTAGGTTTTCTGAGTTTGTTCCACTCCAGATTGCAAAGACGAGAAGAACCACTGGTCTCATCTCCAGAACCTTTCGGCTAAATGATTGCAAACTGCTCACTTACAAGTCTCACGCCAGGCCTCTCCTTGAATACTGTACTATTATCTTCACCAACATGACGAAATTCGACCGCATTTCTCTGGGGTCCGTGCAACGGCAGTTCACCAAACAATTAGTGGGATTTTCCTCCAGTTTGTGTTACAAGGATCGATGCATCCTACTCAGTCTTGACCCTCTATGGCTGCGTCGCATGAAGCTCAATTTATGCTTCCTGTTTAAGCTGTACCACCGTACGGCCTTTTCGTGTACTGAACCTATTCCTCTCACTCCCTCCACGAATTATGTTCTACGCCATCGGTCATTGCAGTTCTCCATTCCTAGATCAAAGTTAGCGTTAAGATCTGACTTCTTCGTTATAAAATACTCAAAGTTATGGAATAAACTCCCGCTAAGCATCCGCGAGAGTCTCTCAATTTCCCAGTTCAGAGGCTCGCTGAATCACTTCTTGACTGTTCCCAATGTAATCCTTCTTACCGGCCAGACCGTCACCGAAGAGGTGGCCTACGAAAACGGGTATGATTACTAGGATTATTGCACCAGAACTTTCATTTCTCGCCCGATGACAAACGCCAGTGCAACATACGTCCACGTTCCTGCGCATGATAGCAATTTTCTATAGTGCATCACTACTGATGCTCTAGCGATTCTTTCTGCATTCTTCCTTAATTGCTCTTCAGAACTTCTAATTGCGTGCAAACAATTAATCCTTTGAAATGCAGACGCAGCAGCCCACCCGGTTTACGCTATATTGCAAGCCCGAGGTAGTACTTATCAACCCTACGCTATTTAAACTCTCGAGTTAAACCCAGACCAAAATATGAAATGTGCCACTGACCGTTCATATAAACCCAACCAGTGTGCCAGTCACATTCGCTCACAGTCTGTTATTTCGAACCTATCTTATTGCATTGTTGCCAAACTGCTTTCTGCGTAAGAAAGCGGTACTGAGGATCATCATTTCTAACTGCTCTAAACCTTGAGACCCTAGGTCTTTCATTAGCATCCGAGCGATGCCATGCCAACGTGAAAAAGCATAAATCCTTTGGGATGCATACACCGTTACCAAACTAGTGTACGCAACTCCGTTAGCCTGCAGCAGTATAGCACAAATCCACCGCGAGCCTATTTTTACTTGGAATGTGGAGTAGGTGCCATTGACTGCTCAAATGAAACTTCATCCATGCTTCACTCACACAGACGTGACCAGTCCATTATCTATTGTCTTCATATATCATCATAACCCACAGCTGGAACCACGTCCAGACTGCAACCCCCCTTTATTTCAGGTCTGTTGTCTCCCACTATCGCAGTCACCAAACCGGATAACCAAGGACGCCACTTTGACTCGTACGGACAGAGACTCAATATAACCTACCATAGCAACTTGGACCGAAATCAAGCCACCCGACGGGAAATACTCCCAATTGCTTATCAGATCATTCAGCTTTTTCTAAAACAACCAACACGCATTCCAGTTCATGCGCATCTTGCTAATATACCACCACACTCAGCCGATTGACCGACACATACTTTGCCATGCTAGACGAAACATACCCATATGATGTCGTACGTTACCAGAAACGACGCTGAATATCACTGAAGGCAAATGCGTCAACATATGTATATGTATATTTGTTAGTGAAACAGCATATTAACGCTCAAGTCCATGCGGAGATTCCACACTTTATTATCCGTTACCACAGTTCACCTTTCGTCCGAACCGTAGCCGGTTGGAAATTGACTCTCCACTCCTTGAGGACCTTTCAGTTGCGTTTTCTTATTTCTGAATGTTACATGTTACTGATCCTGAATCTAAACTCACCATTTTATGGAATGCTGTTTCTCCCACATCCACCAGTGTTCACTTTCACGAAATTGGTCTCGGCACCGTTTCGAAACTCATTCCATTTATTGAACTCCGGTAAGTCCGACATTCAGGGTCTGCATCGTCTTCATGGATCGCTATCCTCCCCGCATGCACCGATTTTTCCGAGAACACTTCTTTACAATTTTTATTTCTTCCTTTTCTTGTTCAAAATTTACTCCATCTGTAGAACCTTAGCAGGCCTCCGTTCCCAGGCTTGCATCATTCTCATTCATAATGCGTCCTTGACACTGCGCCAACGGTATTCGATATCTCCACCGCCCAGCCCGGAATCGAAACCGGTTTGAAAATGCTGCGCAAACCATTAGTAAAGTGATCCATTCAAACTGTTGCTGGCTATGTCTATCTATCGCTGATACTCTCGACTTTCATACTTTGAATCTGTAAATATTCCACCTTATCGAGTAACGTGTCACACCATGATCATGCGCTAGCGCGTGCGTCTCGACCATGGCCGAGAAATATACCATTATCATGATGGTTGTCTTGAATACATTAGACATAAATTTACTACTACCCTCCTTCACCACCCAGTGCTTGGCTGCATTCCCGACTCTCTTTGGCTGTCCGTCCGAATTCCTGGAGACGTGTTGCACATTGGACGCATCTACCAAGCACCAAATTCTAGCTACTCTGATTTTCCGCATATCGTTAGGGCTTTCGAGTACATTTCTACTCTATCCTTGGGTTTCGAGACCATAGCAGGAGACTTTAAAACTCCGGGTTTTTGTTGGAATACAATGACTGCCCCTTTTCATTTATCCAACTTCGTTCTGGACACCTTCACTGCGGGATGGACACAGCATGTCTCCACTCCAACAAGGCGTAACAATATCCTCGACTTGGTGTTCACTCACGGCCTCCCTGACGTGAACGTCTCCATCACACAAAACCTTCCCGGTAATGACCACAAAATGGTCATATGTCACTTCAATATTACACAGGAATCATGCCTACCTGAAGTTGTTGAAGTGCAAAGCCAAAAGACCTGTAGACTGACTAACTGGGCCCAGTTTCCTACCTCCCTTCGGGGCATTGACTGTCTGACCTCTTCCTCACATCCGATCCGTAAAACGCAGCTGATGTGTTCTATGTCAAGTTGCTTTCCTCCGTAAATTGCCTTACCTCAACCGTTAGACATATTAGAGCCAAGGCTACAAAAATTGACAGACTTCGACAAAAGATTTTTAAGCTCCAGAACTCATTCATCAGAAGTCGAGATTTCCCTCTGACATTCAGAATAAGCCGACTCTGCCGTGATCTCTATGCAGCAACCGAGAATAAACTCAAAGAGCAGGAATGGATTGCACTACAACAGCCTCATAGTGTAAAGCGTCTTTCTAGTTTGTTAAAATTTCGCAACTCATGCAGCAATGACAACATTATCCCATTTCTCATCCAAAATGGCACCTACCTTGACTCGCCAGAAAATATGGATGAGGCTTTCAATTGCTATTTTTCCTCAGCTCTTATTACGGACATTAAACCTCCGCCATTCCGCTACCCAATTCTCACACAGGAAGTGATATCAACCATAACATTAACCACGACCAAAATTGGGAAATTCCCAACCAACACTAAACCCCCCTATCACCCGGGGCCTGATGACCTTTCACCTGTCCTACCTCGATTTGGGGAACCTGACTCAGTGCTCCTATTACTGAATCTCTTTACATTATCCATGTCGTCTGGAATCTGCTCGGCTCAAAGGGAAGCGTCCTGAATAATTCCGCAACAGAAAAATGGGCCTTTGCATGATCCGGGGCACTATCGCCCCATAAACCCCACTTCGACTGTTTCCAGGCTCCTGGAGAGGATAATAAAGAACCAGCTTGCAAATCTCCTGACTTCTCAGAATCTTATCAACCCAGCTCAGCAAAAGTCTCTGAAGTCCCGTTCGTGCCTCACGTATCAGATGGACTTCCTCAATTTAATCACGTATAAAGCAGACAGCAACAAGTCAATCATCGTCATCTTTTTCGACATGACTAAAACGTTCGACCGTGCATCTCACGCTCGCTCACTGCCAAAAATTAAATTCTACGGAGTCGCTGAACCCCTTTTGTCTTGGCTATCATCTTACCTCTCCGAACGCTCTCAAACCGCCATCGGCAACGTGACATCCTCTCGGCCCAAACTGATTATTAGCGGGGTCGTACAGGGTAGCGTTCTAAGTCCTCTCTTATTTCTTTTGTACATAAGTGACGTCTTCCAAGTAGTGCAACATGGCATGACATTCCTCTCTGCTGATGACATAAAACTAGTCTATGCTTTTGAGGCGAACTCCCTGCACACAGCTACCAGTGATATTCTGTCAGACTTGAAATCCCTTGACAAATGGTGTACCCAATGGCTGATGGAGTTTTCGGCAGCCAAGAGCTCTTTTCTGTCTTACAAATGCCAAGTTCCACTCGGCTCCTTCGCAATGAATGGTCTGCTGATTCCCACCACTCATATGGTACGAGGTCTGGGCCTGCGTCATTCATGCTCCCCTAACTTTCATGAACAAACATCGACCCAAATTGGCAAGGCAAGAAGGATGATTGTACTTATCCTCAGGACATAACGTACGCAGGAGAGTAAGCTCCTGATATTCAGGACACACGCCAGGTTGCTGCTGGAATACTGCCCCCTGTTCTTTGCTTTGATGCGAAATGCCAATTGGGTCAACATAGAGAAAGTGCAACGCTCCTTCACCGAAAAATTACTCGGCACCTCTTCCAACCTTAACTACACAACCAGGTGCGAACTACTCCGGCTTAAACCACTATGGTGCCGTCGTATCAAGCTCAGTCGTTCATTTCCCTTCAACCTACTGCACACAAAAGTCCACTCATCTGACAACCCACTCGGTTTCCTTAGTGAGACTCCCTACTCCCTCCGTCATAGGCAATTCACCACTACAACCCATTAATCTAGGCTTTCAATCAGATCCAGATGGTCCTAGGTTATCTACTCGATCCTGTGGAACAAGCTTCCTGACTCACTGCAATCGTATCGCACGCTAAAACAATCTGAAGGAGCTCTATGTAGAATCCTAGATGCGTCTTCTGTGATTAGCATGATACGTGATAACATTAACATAGACGGAGCACATGAAGACTGCCTTGACTATCAGACCATAATAAGCCACGGCCTTTTGCGTCCAACACCTTTCTCATGACCCCTCTGATAATCACATCCACGTATGCAGGCATGTATGTATATATTTATGCATGTGTATGTATAGATATTTGTGTAAAAATATATATGTTTTGGGTATGCTCTACTCAGTTTTCTTCCCCCTTCTCATCAGATCGTGCCATTTTACTCCGCAATTTGCGTACATTTATTTCGCCTACAAATGAAAGCCGGATCAAAGCTTTGTCAAAATAATGCCGATCCGGTAGACGCCACCTGACTTTGGCTCACTGTTATGTCTGGTGCTCGGTTCCCACATATGCTTGCCTACCTCTCCTTTCTGAGTTTTGACCTTTTTGGGCTCCCTGGAAACTCCTAACCAGCTTGCTCATGTCCAACGCAGCAGTAAACACACGATAAGAACAGTTACATTATGCGGCCTCTGTTCTGTCGACACCCCGGTATTGATATGACTACGGTTCACAGCTACGTGCTAAGCCTCACCTGCACTGGTCGACGGAATGAGAAACATAATCATCGCACTTCTATAGTTTACCATCCACAACTTCACTCTTTCTATATTCCTCTTGAGCTCACGCACTAATGGCGATGACAATAGTCAAAGGTGATTTGTCTGCTACGTTTTTAGCTCACCTACCCATCCAAAGTGTCTACTGACACTAGCTTCCTTAAAAAAATCTTTTTGTCTGCTAGTAATAGGTGCTAGCCTTCGCCTAATTCCTCTGCCTCAGGCTAAAACTCGGCGGTCTCGTCCAGCTTATCTTGCGCCCCTCTTGTATACTCCAGCCTTGCTACACAGATTATTATTCTTCAGTAACTAAGCCTCACTTCTCTGCGCATATGTTCATGGAAAGTTAAGGCCCCATTCCAACCGGAATGCGTATACCTCTGGTTTCCCATGACCCTGCGGAGTGCCAGCACATTTACTTTCACACGAAAAATTCTCACCTTAACACTGAGTGCTCTCCTTCCTTTAGGCTGTTTGTCGTCTTCGGCCACAGCCGGTGAACCGACCAGACTGCTATATTCCTCTTCCCCTTCCAGATCATACCCTCTAATATTGTTTTATTCCTGGTTCACAAATGGACCCCCTCTCCTCATCCACCACTTGCCTGATATCTCCACAAATCTCTACCATCAACCAACTACCCTAAAAAATAACCGGCCTCCGTCTAGGGATCCCTAATAGACTGGCTCACTAGCCGAATGATAACCAAATGTTCAGGTAACAAAATGTTCATTTTCTGGTCTTCATTAAAACGATAATCATAACCCACAGCTGGAAATCTCTCCAGACTGCCGCACTCTTGATCTCTTTCAGATCGCACTGGTTACTTGGGTAGCCACCGGCCAACTCGACGTCACTCCCGGACTAGACGATTTGCTCAATGGGATTGAGAATAGTCTAAACCTATACTCCCGCCTGCTGACGTTATGGGGGGCATGTTACACGGCTGACCATAGTCCTATAACCGGAGCAACAAACCCTCTCTCTTCAGATCTCAGGGCTGATTCCTGACACCAATCATCACCCCACACCCGATCAACGCCCATTCCCAGTAATCCATTCCAGCAGTTCGATTCATTCTGCCTTGCAGCACGAAATCAATGACCGAAACCCAGCCCACAAGGCTTATTTCCCAGCCTATTCTGCTCACTCCGTCAAACTAGCCTCTTTTTGCCGGCTACCTTCACCATTCTACTTTCCACCACCTGCAGCCAAGGTCTCTATGAAACAGAATACCAGCCATCTGTAGCCATCTAGAACTAATATAATTATTTTTTAATCACATAAACCTAAAGTTTTGTCTTTTCACCCTTCCGACTTCTGCCTAGCCGCATCAGTAGCTTTTGCCTCTACTAAACCGTTTCTTCGACGGCTCCTCTTTGAAAGTCCGTTCTGCGTCCATACACCACTCATGCTCTTCAAACTTCCACAGCATTCCTTGTGATTTTTTCGCTTTCTTGGGAATTTCCATATGACACTGAAATCACCTGCACGGAAAGTCTGTCTTAGTATCACATTTGACTCATTTGCATTTGTTTCAAGTGCTCCCCCACAATTAATTACCCAATGCTGGATCAATCTTCTATATTTCGCTGGCATCTCCGACTGAACGTTGATAGCCCCATGCGCACTTTACTTTTAATCTTATTTTTTTGTTACTCTCCCGCCCGGCTACTCGTTAGTGACCGGCAAATTACCCAGTTGGTACACCCTCGCATCCTCTTCTGGAGGCCGTGATCCGTCGCAGCCAGTTTTCGGCACCCATAAGGCATACCGTGTATCACTCCTGCCTCAGCTTGCTGTCTTTGTTGTGATATCCGACCTTTTGTCTTTCTGGTCCTTCCGACCACTGCACTTTTAACATTATCCCGTGTCGCTTATATCAGCATTCCCACGTTGTCCCAGCTGGCCCTACCGCCCTTCCCGACTTTGAAACCGGTTTATGATTCCGGCCTTAACCATTACCACTTTAGTTCACTCAAACATTATACGTCTTTACTGTCTTATTTCGGTTGCTGTGTGATTCTTGAATTTAAAGTTTGTGAAAGCCTCACATGATTATGTACTGCTGTATACTCTGATGTTGCCTTGTGCATGTGCCTTGACCACGGTCAAGAAATGTACAATCATCATCATCATCATCATCTGCTACTTCCCGGTCATCCATTCATAAATGGTCTATGTTTAAGGTAGGAAAGTGTGTCATTTTAATTTATCTAAACTTCGTCCAGCTGTTTTATGCTGTCAAGTAAATCTGGCTATTCACTTATTTTTTACAACTTACCTATCATCTTCACATTCCTTGGTAATTTTATTAATAATAATAATAATAATGGTTTATTTCGGGGACACCCGGAGCATGCTCGATTGCATGATCATATGAAACAAGTGAGGTCACAAAGAGGTTCCTTGGATATTCATTTGGGTAAATGCAGCCCAAAAGTGTGCAGGTTTTAGTGGTCACACGGAAGATTGCCCGACAAATTTGAGTTTGAGGGTCGGGTGGACGTACATTTGCGAAGTGAGTGAAATGGGCTCCGCCATCGAGATACGGGATGAAGTAAAGCGGTGATGAAGTGCAAACGCGCAGTATCTTGGATAGCGTCGATGTAAAGTCACGGGGGTGAGTAAACTGACAAAGAAAACTTTCGAAAAAGCACCATCAAATACTGGAGAATTTTGGGTGATGAGGGACATGCACTTGAAGCAGTAGTCCAGATGACCCGGAAAATAGCAGAAATATAATACCGAAGGATTTGTGGTGTCCTTCGAGGTGGGGGAGTGCGTAAATGAAACAGTCCGTTTAACCACGGAATTGGTATTTACTGGTTCTTAACAGGTTGTGGAGGACGCCCTCATAAAGAGGGGGATGTAGATGCCTGAGCCTGGAAAGTTTAGTGGAGCAGAGTGACGAAAGATGACAGATGAGTGAAACACGATTCGAATAAAAGGTCCGTTTCAGGTTAATTGGTGAACACAATTTGACAACAGGAGTTGATATACGATGATCTTATGAAGTCGTGTGGGGTGGTGCATGAACGATACTGTCAAAACATGTAAAGAATCGCTTAACGGGATGCGCCGGTAAGAGTCTGACATGGGGCATTTGGGAAACAACTAAAAGGTCAGTAAATTGACATACGTATAGTTCATTGCCAGCAAAGGTTTGGAGAAATCGCTTTCGCAGCGTAGGTGCCTAATCGTAGAGGACTGATGAAAGAATGGCATTAGGTAATATGTGAGTGAAACGGTGCTCGACTATTGGTTTATCGGGGGTTTCTCCAAGACTGACGGATGAGGAATACAAATGTACAACGAAGTGGGCATGATAAAGGTTCACATGTTTAATATCCGACGGAATAAACTGGGGGTAGTACATCACTGGAGTCTTCAGAAAGTGCAGATAATCGTGTGACTAGGTACGTTGAGGATAGTCCAACCTGAGATATTGGGGGGAATAACGGCAGCCTAAATTACAGTAGTTGATTTTCAGCTAAAGATGCAGAAAGGGCACTATGGATTGTGGAGCAGGTGGCTGACCATGAATCTTGCCGGGGCAGCGGCAGTGGTTCATAGATGAGTGAAAAGTGATACAATTATGGATTTGTCCGGGTTTGTTGATGAGTAGCATGAGAGCATCTAAAGTTTGCAACAAAGTGGATGCGGGAGGTGGACATATGGTGGGCAGATGCAGTCGTATAAGAGTAGTACATATGAGCAGCTCTCAGGAAGTGCAGGTGATCGCAAAGCTGGATATGCTGAAGTCTGACATGAAAAGCTAAGGAGGCAATCAAACTATTTATGTCCTGGATTGTGAATGCTTCGTTGCCAATGCAACTGTCATGAAATGCAAATGGCTGAATGAGAAAAGATGCAACGGAAGGATACACTGAACATAGAGGTGGTGTCACGCCGATGAAGCGCTGGAAGGAGGACCATTTCGTTTTGTGTGGAATTGTTGGCAGGTGAGACACGAATCTTTAAATGATGGTTTTGTTTAGATAAATGTAGTGATGACATAAAATTACCAATTGGATGAATGGTCTCTTCAAGAGTATACCAACAATTGTCATATAAATAATAAAGATCTGAACAGTGATGAATTTCGCCATGCTCAAAGTGTGTATCTCCACTGCTATCAGGGATTATCCCTTTATCCTACTGTAGCCAATGCGCACGATCACAAAAGACCTTACTTCAGTTTCCTGCGTGCTGATATCCTATAGTATTGATAGTTAATTTTGCCCTAGTAACTTCTGTGTACGATGAACAAGCATCGTCTAATGCACCTCGACAAAAAACGAGGAGTGAACCATCGTTGACCAGCCGTGGTGGGGTGGATATAAACCTGACCCTTGAAAAATAACAGCTCTCGTTTGATTCCCGCAAAAGCCAGGCAATACCGTGCTCGGAAGAAATTACTTGGAAGCACAACCTTGACTGAGTCGTACTAATTTGTCTTACAGCGTATTCTTGGGAAACCGTTACGACCAAGGAACACTGAATTTCCAATATTACTATCAAAAGTAGTGGCAGTAGTTGGATTTCGCCTACTTATGAATTTTCGAGATAAAAATCGCGCGGCTTTGTCAGCCTTGGAAGTCAGTGGACGACACTGGCTTTTGCAATTTACACTTTGGAAGGTGTCTTTTAACCCCCAGGTGACCAAATATACTTATCTACGCAAATCCAGTGTACAGTCAGTGAGAGTTAGACGGGTATCAACTCGTTCAACATGAATAAACGGGCCACGTTGGTCAACGCATTATGGTCTTGCATAAAAATCCGGGTCAAAGGGCAATTTATGTAGTATTTGACCGGCGGCATGTCATCCTTCGAGACAGCGTTTATAGCTAACCCGTTTGTCGTTTAACCACGCACATTCGCTTTGTCTTGCCGAATGTATAAGACGTCAATATATCTAGGTAAACTGGAACAACCAATATCGGTAGTTGGATTGTGGATGTTCTGGTTGCTTTCCCTTAACAGCAGCCTAACTAAGAAATGAAAATTATCCTTGGTATTGCAAAGTAGAAGGGGAAGCTCAGTTATAGATATAGATATAGTTGCTCGTGGCAATATGATAATCCGGTTGTGTGAATACAAATGCCGGGCTTGTCATGATATATAGTCGCATCGTCCTGTCTGCCAAAGATTACTGGTTGTTTGGGTGCCGTGGAAGTCTGATGCAAGAAAAAAAATCAAACGCGGTGGTCCGAATCAATATATTAAATCCACCTTATGGACCGCCCGCCTAATGGCGCTTACTCCTACAAGGTTTATGTAGATTATACTGAGTTCGAAATGTGATGGAACTAATATTTGCATCTAATCCACAATTATCAGCTTTCTGGCACTAATTTCAATAAAGAATGTAAATAGGTATGATAATCACGTAGGATAGTTCTGGAAGAATTCACTGTAGCTACTATTGCCATTGCCCAGTCACGCGCGCTTATTTCAAACTTGAACATATGTCTAGTTGTCCGTTAGTTGACCGAGTCTTCGTGAGTTGTGGTTAGGTAATAACTCAAGTAACTTTGGGGGGGGGGGTTCGGATATGTTGGAGAATTTTATTTCACTTAACACACACAGGCCAATGTTAGTTCACCTTGCATACATACCTTCACGATAAAGCGCCGGGAAGGTTTTACGGTCAGACTTGATCAAGCTATCTGCAGCACTATAGCAGTCCCTCAGATCACCTCACCATGGCCTGTGTGTTGTGGCGGAAGAAATTTATCCAAACCGCAGGCTTGCTCCAATAATATTTTTATCACAGTACGCCGGTCACTATGCAGAAGCATCCGTGTGTACAAGCATGCACATAATGCGCGTGCGTCCGCTGCAACAAGGAAAGAGCAGCGATATAACCTCATTGTACTGTCCCGGGGTGGCTTGAGGTGTTCCGTACTGCGGGCGACGAATTAAAGATGCCAAAGCGTTTTAAGTAGGCGTATGTGGGGGTTTGTCGACGTATGCTTGTGCATTCTATTGTGTTCACCCGCTACGACACACAGGCAGTGGTTAGATAATCTAAGGGATTGCCACAGTTCTAAGGACAGCGGAATTGAGTCCTATCTAAAAACCATTCCGGAGCTTCATCGTGAAGGTGTCCATGCAAGGTGAACTGACATTGGCCTGTGTGTGTCAAGTACAGTAAAATGCACCAACATATCCAAATCCCCATAAGTTACTTGAACTGCACTTCCACTCTCCTTATTTCTGCTTTCCGCCAACTCTCAAGCGATCCCCAAACTTCGGTCTCATTGTCAGTCACAACTAAGAGCATCCATATTATTTTCCAACCTCCACAAGTTCCACCAAACATCCGTTCAAGTTCTCAATGGGTGGACATATTTTTCCTAGGCTCGGAAATAAACTCATGTTTGATACTGCCGGTATTCATCCCTGTTGATTCCGGTATCATTTATGAGTTTCATGCCATTGTACCTTCATTGTATTTGGCAGCTTACCGGTTTCTGTACACTGGAGCCTTTAAAGGCTCCCTTGTTTGGATATTTTTGTCATGCAAACCACGAATCCTGATAAATGCATTCATCAGCTGCACAACTAGTACTGCGTCGCTAGACTTGCTCAGACAAAACCCTTATTCGCTTGTTGTCTCTCACACCTGTCGATAACATCACGAACCACCACTAGGTTCCCCTTCCAAAGCCCTATTCTCATGACACCTGCCCTGTGTTCTATCGTATCATGTCCACCAATCGCATTTGAAATTAGTCATTCATTCGTTTTCATTTTTTGACTGTGACATTGGCAATCAATTACCCGTTCGTCTAAAGGCTTCGCTAGCTCCCTTTGCCGGACTTTATCCATCACATAAAGTAAAACCATCACTGGCACTTTGTAGCAGTTTCATTTGTCTACCATTCATATGGTTTAATCAGATGATTATATCTTCCGGTCTCATGGCTAACGCGTTACGAGCTAGTGAAGCTCTCATTTTACCCAGAAATTGCCCTAAATGAGTCCTTTATTTGAATATCTTTTCACTCACCTGTCACCTCTTGTCTCTATGTTCCATCAAAAAATCAAGATCAAGCATCAGCGTAAGCTTTACCTTTAGCCTGAGGCTAATTATCCACAATCCAGGTTACCAGTTTTTTCGTTGTTCCCCCGATTTTTTACGCTAGAATTTTTCCGACATGGGCAGTCACTCATTATCCGCATATCCTCACAGTCTCAGTACCACCTAGCTTCAATGTGATTCTATCACACGTACTCCACTTTTGCTACTCTTGCGTGCATTCCGTTGTAAAGTGTGTTCCTTATTTAGCATGCGATTTTACTTGCTGCACCGCTGTAGTTTCCACTAGGCCTTATGGGGTATCAGTTAGAAGAGGGCTCTTCAGGGTGTTTCATTGGCCCAGAAATTTCAGGGTTTTCCCCAGAAGAGAAATCTGGCACAACCGACTGGTCTACGACCAAAATTCCATGCGAATTCTTTGTCATATCAAGCACAAATGGACGAAAAACCTCTCTCCCTCTCGAGTGGCTAATCGCCTCCAGCCGATAAGAACTAAGAGCTTTGACTTCCTACAGCCTCGGAGTTTTGTTTGACACAATAAGCTGATATATACGGTGATGCTGGTAACGGATATACTGCGCCTTGGTAGACCTTAGAGTTCTTGGAAAGGAGATCATTTACCATAGAAGACAAGCCCACCACGCTGTTGCCATATAGAAACGTGGTCAATCCTTGAAAACACCCAAGCAATTGAAGTTTTCATCGGTTTGGCGCTTCCTGGAATCAGTTCCGTCCGAGGTGGACCGAAATATAAAAATTCCAAAAATTCTGTTGCGTTGATCGTCAAAAAATACTCGCCTCTTTCCTCGACTAGATGTTGATTCCTTTCAGCCTGCAGTATTTACCAACACAAGCGCCTCTTCCTAAATCTCAGAAAAAAGACAATGAAAGGTGCCCGCCACTGCTTTAGTTTCTTGGGGGAGTCGTTACTATGGAAGTCGCTGGGAAGCGGGAGTCCATCGCAAACTCTAATTCCTTTTAAAAAACAAAAATAACTAACTACAAGGCCACACTGCTGACGGGGACCCTAAAGCCGATAGCTGGCAACCGAGTTTTGCAAGAACCTTCCTATTCAGTGCATCTCAGTCGCACGCAACAGTTCTTTCCGTCAATAATTCCTCGCCGTCCCCGTTGACCACTACACCAACGAACGTTATGGAAGCGGATCAGTCCCGTTTGCTTCCAACACCACCACTTCCCCTGAAAAGATCCAACTTGCAGCGCAACCTCCACCACTGTCTATGCTTAGCCAGGCTACTCAGTCCCTCTTGTCAATCAACAAGCATTCATGTCTTGGTCTATCTGCTAGGCTAGCCACAAAGGTGCCAGATTCCCACTCGCCGCCCCTTGCCAGCAGCCGACAGCAGCTTTGTCTCCTATGGCTTTGAACACAACCTCATTCCCTCATCTTTTTCTTCCAGTGGTCAAAATCTTCCTCGCTATAACATTACCAAGCCTTCAGCTTTGATCGATTACCGATCTATGATCTCTCACACTTTAGCTAATGAGCATAATCCCCTTCCAAGTTTTCCACCACGGGCATACCTGCGGGATAGCATAGCCCTCACTGACTCAAACTGGCTAGCGCATTTATCCGATAAGCCGGTGACCCGCGTACCCAAAGGCAAAATCCCACTTTTATCAACACAGAAGACGCCATCACCATAACTGCATAAGCCGTATCATATCCAAAGCTTTCAACTAAATATACCACCGCTACGTTTTGCTCCACCAATCCCAAATTAATTAGCTCTAGCCATCAGTACAGTTGCCAAAGGGAACTACAAAATTTGGCCAATCGTTGAACCTCTCCAGCCTCATAATATCCTCCATATTTGCCTCCCCACTTCATCCAAGCTCAAGATTTTACCACCAAAAGTGGCCGTATTCTACTCCAGTCCCACAGCAAAACATTTCAACTGACCCTGAATATCAAGGCCCTATTCATCAATAGCACTTCCGGTGTAATTTCACCTCCTCACACTCACTGTTCGGTGCATTGTGAGACAGTAATGATAATAACTGTTTATTTCGCGGACATCCAAATTATTCTTGGTTGCATGATCACATAGTGCATGTGAGGTCACTAAGGAGAACCTTGGACACTCAGTTGGTTATACAGCACTAACAAACTTAGAGGTTTTAGTGGTCGCGTGAATAGGTGCCCGGCAAAATTGAGTGAATGGGGCAGATGGACACATCGCCCAGTGTGGAGTGAAACGGGCTACTTGGTCAGGATACGTAATCAAGTAAAGCAGAAATAGGATATAAAAGCGGAAATTCGGATGGCATCGCTGGGGTGGGTATTCTGAGAGAAATCTTCGAAAAAGCACCGACGAACAATTGGTAAATTATTGGTGATGACGGGTATGCCCATGAACTAACAGCTCAAGTGACACAGGAAACAGCAGAAATACAATACCCAAGGAGTTGCGAGGTGACCTCCGATGAGAATAACGGAAGTCAACCACAGGCTAATTTATTAAAGAACTTGTACCTATTATCTGGCGTGTAACTGCGGAAGATTCACTGATAAAGTAGTGTGTGCAGATGACTTAACATGGAAGTTCAGTTAGGCAGACTGACATAAGTTGACAGGTGAGTGAAATAAGTTTTAAAAAAGGGTTTGTTTACGGTTAGCTAGCAAACAAAGGTCGATGACGAAGTAGATGGAGGGTTCGTTATGCGGTGATCTTATAATTCATATAAAGATGATGCATGGAAGATACTGTCGAAACATGCGGACGATCGCATAGCAGGATATCCTGATAAGAGTACGTCATAGGGCATTAGAGAAACTGCTAGGGAGTCAATAATCTGACGCACATATAGCTCATTTCTGGCGAAGCGTAAGCGAAACCACCTCCGGGATGGTGCTAGGCATAAATGCCCAATAGTTTAAAATTGACGAAAAAAGTGGCGACGGTTAAATGGTGAGCGAAGTGGGTCTCAACCATTGATTTACTTGAAGAGGTTCCGGGGCTGAGAAATTTGCAACGAATTGGGCATAATAGTGGTATGAACGTCTAATATCCAACGGAAGCAACTATAAGTAAAGCATTACTGAAACTTCCAAAGAGCGCAGATAATTAGGTGACTGGGTACTCTGAGGAAATTCTAACCTGATACTTTGGGGAGAAAGACAGAATATGGCGACCCGGATTATGGGTAATTGGTTTTAAGTTAAAGATATAGAAAAAGGGCTCATTGGGTTCCGGTGCGGGTGTCCAATTATGATAATTTGGTGGAACTATGATACAGCCTAAAATGTGAGTGAAATATGACACAGTTATGGATTTCTCTGGGTTCATCGGTGAATAACATAAGGGCATCGAAAATTAGTGGACGCGAGAGGTGGAAAAATAGTGGACTGATATAGTCGTGTGATAGTAGTTCATATGAAAGCTGTCAGGAAGTGCGGGTCAGCGCATGGCTAAATATGCTGAAGAACGTCTGACACGCGACAACGATAGGGCGATCAAAAGATCGATATCCAGCGTTGTGGATAATTCATTGCCAAAACGACCGTCAAGAACCGAAAAAAAGCTGAATGACAAGAGATGCAGGAGGACGATATAATGGAACAGAGAGTTGGTGTCATGCAGATGAAGTGCTGGAAGGAGGACCATTTTTTGCTTCGCAATATTATTATTGTCCTTCGAGAGAAACAATACTTAAATGGTGGGTTTGGCTAGAATAAATCCAGTGGTGATACACAACTTGCCCAGCGAATGACTGATCTCTTCAGCAGTTTATTAGGAATTGTGATGTTTATAACAAAGATATCGAAACAGTAAAACCGCTTCATGTTTTGAGGTAGAGAATTCGGTGATGGGACGAGTTAGAATGAAGATAACATTAAGGTCAACTCAGAGGGCTAGAAGGTAATTCGATGAAGATAAATGTCGGTAGTGGCAACTGGCAGCCTACTTTCCCGGGCTGATGGAAAGTGTGTGTATATATCGATTTGGAACTTGACCCGGTGTGTGGCAGATTTTGTTCAGTGGCTTTCAAGATCGCAACGAGTTGTTAGTGGCAAGTCCAGAACTGTAGGTATGGCGCAGGAATGGATCAGCAATAACTTTGGCGCATATGACCCGTCAGCCACCGTTAACCTAGACGTATCACTGCTTGTCACCGACTCAACCTCCAAGAAAACGTAGGCATCTTGCCTCTCAACCTACCACGCCCACTAAAATAGGTAGCGAAAACAATTTCAGCGAACCCGTAACCATATATTTTTAGGGTCATCCACAAATTCACCCAGTAATTCACTTTCCCCATCTAGTAACAAGACAGCTGGCCCACTAGCAACATCATTTCTAATGCCTAGTTGGCCCGACTGGAAGCCTCATGATATGACTGCGATATTACGGCCGCAGGCAAATACCTGAAACCACGGCTACCGAGCCCGGTCGGCACCATTTACCACACACGCAACTAACTAACCCAGCTGGCCATTACCAATGGCTTCCACCCCCCCCCCCCCCTTGAACTAGCCACCAAGCCATCACCCCATTTCACAAATCTGTGTATTCTGATGCGATTTGTGGGTTCAGAGCGGGCTTCCAATCCCACAGTCAAAACACAAGCATTCTGCCTGGGCTTCATCTGACTGGCAAGCCTGCGCTCCTCATGAGCCCGTGAGCCCCTCTCACATTGCGGCCCATGTGGCGTCAGCCGATATCAAATTAATGCTGAACAAGATATGACATGCTTTTACCATTCGTTGGACTCCCCGTCCCGCAAACAAATCCTCCAAATCCCTGCGACGGTGGCTTGCCGAATATTGGCTATTGTTGCCCAGGCGTATTTTACCACCGTTCTTGCTCCAGCTTTGAAAACTGTGCGAGTCATAATTAAAGCTTAACCGATCCTGGCCTCTACTTTCGTGCACAACTCAGTATCCCGCTGCAAATTTGCATCTCCAAGCTTCCTCCTGGATTCCACTTAATATTCGTCTTCCCGTCACTCACTCTCCCATAAAGCCCTTGTTATATTGCCTTTACTGACGCCATTCCAACCCTGCTGCACTGTCTTCTATCGGCACTCCGCGGAGGCCCTAAAAAATGTTCCTTCAGTTCAGTTCAGTTCAGTTTGCACAGGACAGGTAATGGTCACGGCCAATCGAGCTTCCAGAATTTCTTCGATGGTGTGCACAACATTTATGCACCCACCACTGCCGAGTGCATTTCGTCGAATCCCCGCTAAAAATGAGAGGGAAGTACTCGCACAGCAATCAAGCTCCGTAGGTTGTTCGAGGGAACGCCTTCGTTGTTCTGAGAACATTCAATACTAATGTCGGAAGGGCGCTATATCAGTTCAGCTCAAAAATATGGAACGCTCCACGATTTTGCGTGTCGTCCCTGCTCTGGGCTCATCATCAGACGAACTCACGAACCTCCCTATTCAGTCACCAGCCGTTGAGTTTAGGCGAGGTTCGGGTCATTCACCCTCAAAACAGGCTCCTCGTCTGAGCTCCATCTGACCAACAGACCTGTAACCCTCATGAGCCTACAGACCCCTTTCCCGTTTAAACCCCTGTTGAATTCACGAACACCATGCCAACCCCACAAGATGTACGGAGTGCCACACCGATCCTTAGACCCCATCTCCCATGGGAAAATCTGATAAACCCCTATGATGACAGCGCGCCAAACAATGGCCATTGTTTCCTTAGGTCCTTTATTCCACTGTTTGTGCCCAAAAGTGAACAAATCCGCGCTTCTGTGTGACCGGGTACCTATTCCCCAAGCCGCGACTGTTGAAGGACTACAGTGCTATGGAATCTCACGTGATCATCCTACCTTGGGCAAATAGAAATATCAACAACCCAGACATTCTTACCATTCCCCACACCTTCAAAGGTTCACTTACATCGCACTTTAAAACAGCCTGACACCATACCATCGACGGCCCTTCTGTTTCACAAAGAGCACCGTAATATCAAACAGCGTACAGATCATACCTTCCATTTCTCGGCCATGGCTTGCCATCTGCGAGCGTGTCTTCTAGTCGGACCACGAATCTAAACTATTCCGCGCTGCACAACTGGCCTAACCAACCATATTCTCCAAAGCTAACACTGACAACGTTACCTCGCTAGTCCCTCGAAATAGCCGATCCTTTATAAAAAAAATATCAGTACTTACGTTACCTGAACACCGGTTCTGGTTATGAAGTTATCTTGATTACTGGAACGTGGTTTACTGGTTACACTCCAAAGGACCAGATTTCCCCTGTAGGCTCTATTGGCTCTGGGGCAAATAGGAAAACCCGTGGCGGTATGGGTTATTTGGCTTTAGCAAAGCAGACCCTGAAAGCAACAATACTTCAGCGCCCTCTACTTGATTTCATCTTCTCCTCGTTAGCTCGCTGTTTGCATTCCCGGCCCTTGGCTCCATGTTTTATAAGTTTACCTTCCACCATGCGAAGAAGCCTTTGGGCTTACCCGTCAAACTGATGCACCTGAACGCCTATCCCCAACACCCTCTTAAGCAAAGATTTCTGCTGGTGACATTATTCTGACCAAGACGATTTTCCCATTTTGCCCGTTTACCTCTAATCTTTTACCGTTTGTAAAAAGTATTGTCGTGGGATGGTGGGTACAGTATATCTGCTCTCCTGTGAAATAAAGCTGCATTTTAGATCCAACTTTACCCCAAGGTACTCCCACATCTCAATCTCCCAAAGTTTTCCCAGCAGTTATCACAATACGGTTAACCACTTCATTCCCGTTGACCAACAGCCTACCACGAAATCACAGCATCGAATCACAACGCCTCCCCGACAAGAAAGTTCTCTCTACGAGAATCAAACAGGCCGACTGGAGTGAACTTATTCTCTCCGGTGGTCTGCAGCATGCTAGCAACTTTTTCTACGCAGAGTTCTTCATAGGTCTTGAGAGGATTTCCTGCCCCCCCAGTAAGGGAATAACAGGAGATACTACATCATCTCTCTGCAAACAAAGTTTGTGAAACTTCGAAATTTTATAAATCTACACAAGACTTTGTGATTCACCTGCTTTTCAAAAGCTTGAAAAATCGTTTTTGTGTAACCAGAAACTAAAGGCTCGGGTACACCCATATAGATCTCTTAGACTGTCATTAAAGCACAAGACTAGAACATCTAATACTCATAAGGGTAACCTGCACATAGTTCCAAAATGGAATGTTCCCTCCCCTTCTACCCTCACTATTGCCGAAGCCTTTAACTCCTCCCTACTTCAACTATGGCCCCTACTAACAATGTTAGCCCTAGTCCGCTTGCCCCAAGCACCTCATCAACTCCATCCTTGGCGCACTTTAAAGCTTCAGTTATCTCACAGTTATTGACCACTCCCGAACTCTCGTCTTATCCAGAACCTGACAGTTCAGCGCCCACTACAACAGTTAAATGCGGGCTTGACATACCCTACTTACCACTCAGGCCACTTGCCCTATCAGTGAACTTCAGTCTGAGGCCGACAGACTGGAATTGCTTGGTCATCATCCCGCCCCAAAAGAAAGGCCCGTTGCATATGGTAACAAACTGCCACCACATCAACCATACACCTATTCTTTTCCGGTTAATGAAAAAGTCGTAGGAGAACGCATTGTGAATTGACTCATTAAATTGGACGTTATTCACGCCCGATAATATGGCTTCCTTCAGACAAGATCCTGCGTAACCTGCACACTTGATTTTTAAAATCTCATCTTTGAGATGGCAGACAGCACTATGGCCGTTATAGAACTTTACTTGTCCACTTGCCTCATCCGCACGTTCCAGCCGGGATCCGATCCTTCTGCGTCATTGTTGTTTCAATATCTTGGATCACTTCTCACATATCTAATGGCTCTAATGTTTTCTTTGCAAATGGCCACTGATTCAGGCTTTATCCGTCTACGAGCAGTCGTATACAGGGCAACATCCTAGGCCTCTGCTGCCCCTCATGTATATAAAGGACAGATTCTTTTCAGTGGATCAAAGCACCCTACGTCTCCTGACTGATGACTTCAGGATTGTCCACCCAATAAAGCTCAGTTGTCTCGCCTCGGCTATGTTGAACATCTCCGGAGACATATCTGCACTAGATAGATAGTGCTGATCTCAAAAGATGACGTTTTCTGCAGGCAAATGTGAGGTGCTTACACATAGATGTGACCTATCTTCAGGGTCGCCAGCCGTTGGTGGTTCATTCATTGCTACCAAACAGGTTATGCGGGAAATCAGTTTAATATATTCCTGCCCACCCAATTTCTTTGAGCTCTCGGCCCTCTTACTTGCGAAAGCAAGAAGGCCCCTGGGCCTAATGTTTCTCTCCTTCCGAATTGGAGGCTGCATTCCCTCCCACTATGTACCTCATGTCAGGCCTCTATTAGAGCACTGCCTGTTATTCTTTTCGAGCGCATTCAAATCAGGAAACATTTGTATGTAATCATTCAAAGGAAGGTTCACCAGGCGGTTGATTGAATGGAGCTAACTCTTCATTCATGAAGAGTGATGCTTAACTCCTAAACTAGACTGCTTATGGCTGCACCGTATAAATTTGAGTCTCATGTTTCGGTATAACATCGTTGACACCCGGTTATGTACATCTAATCCATCGCATTTAGTGGCTGCTTTCAGCTTTTCACTACATTTGGGGGTTTTAACCCTCTTAACCCTCATTGCCAACACTGGCTTTCGTTCACATTTCTTCAGAGTATACTCTTACT
Source organism: Fasciola hepatica (assembly GCA_948099385.1). Taxonomy (NCBI): domain Eukaryota; kingdom Metazoa; phylum Platyhelminthes; class Trematoda; order Plagiorchiida; family Fasciolidae; genus Fasciola; species Fasciola hepatica. Next base: position 12,924,922 of record CANUEZ040000031.1, on the reverse strand, counting down.
TATGGAATAAATTACCCTTAGACGTACACAATTCCACCTCTCGCCTTCTGCTTGGAAGTGCGTGGGATAAGTTCCTCAAGGTTACCCAAACCTCACTGCTCCTGAACACGAACATGCCCAATGATCAAAACTTGTAATAAAGGTCCACATTTTTGCACCGTAGGAATACCGACCGTCTATGACAAGTGAAACTGAGTAAAATGTTTTAGTCCTTCGGCCTTCTACAATCAAAAACTGAACCCGGATGTTTACTGTCCATTCACGCTTCTATTTATGCTGATTTTAGTGGATCCTCAGCCGTGATTTTCCCAGAATGCCTCTCTCAACTTGTCCCATATTCCATGAACATCTGTCTTGCTTATCTTTATCTCGATGACTTTAAATACTTTAGAAACCACGTTGGTCACTGGCCTAACCTATGCCACCATCTGGACGTCGGCTATTCGCAAGCTACTTGACTGCTGCTTCCATGGTTACTTTCCGGGATTCCCTGAAGACTGGTCGACCGATCGTGGGCTACCTGGTATTTGCGGCAATTTTGTTCACCAAGAAAGCTCACCAATTCCACCGGCGCGTTGTGCTTCGTCAGATCCACAGCTGTGACCAGAGCACTTCGGGCTTGCAGGTCGCCTGCAACGACGTGCGGGCCCGTCTAGGCTGGTGGATCGCATCCCGTATCACCACAATCAATCTTCAGGTATGGTGTCCAAAACACAGCCGTCCCCAACCACCAACAGAAGTTGCGGATTGGAAGAATCATTCTCTGTATCAAATTTATGCTTCCCGCCGCCTTCTTGAACGTCCCTGAACAAAATCTGCCACACACCGGGTCAAGTTCCAAATCGATATATACACACACTTTCCATCAGCCCGGGAAAGTAGGCTGCCAGTTGCCACTACCGACATTTATCTTCATCGAATTACCTTCTAGCCCTCTGAGTTGACCTTAATGTTATCTTCATTCTAACTCGTCCCATCACCGAATTCTCTACCTCAAAACATGAAGCGGTTTTACTGTTTCGATATCTTTGTTATAAACATCACAATTCCTAATAAACTGCTGAAGAGATCAGTCATTCGCTGGGCAAGTTGTGTATCACCACTGGATTTATTCTAGCCAAACCCACCATTTAAGTATTGTTTCTCTCGAAGGACAATAATAATATTGCGAAGCAAAAAATGGTCCTCCTTCCAGCACTTCATCTGCATGACACCAACTCTCTGTTCCATTATATCGTCCTCCTGCATCTCTTGTCATTCAGCTTTTTTTCGGTTCTTGACGGTCGTTTTGGCAATGAATTATCCACAACGCTGGATATCGATCTTTTGATCGCCCTATCGTTGTCGCGTGTCAGACTTTCTTCAGCATATTTAGCCATGCGCTGACCCGCACTTCCTGACAGCTTTCATATGAACTACTATTACACGACTATATCAGTCCACTATTTTTCCACCTCTCGCGTCCACTAATTTTCGATGCCCTTATGTTATTCACCGATGAACCCAGAGAAATCCATAACTGTGTCATATTTCACTCACATTTTAGGCTGTATCATAGTTCCACCAAATTATCATGATTGGACACCCTCACCGGAACCCACTGAGCCCTTTTTCTATATCTTTAACTTAAAACCAATTACCCATAATCCGGGTCGCCATATTCTGTCTTTCTCCCCAAAGTATCAGGTTAGAATTTCCTCAGAGTACCCAGTCACCTAATTATCTGCGCTCTTTGGAAGTTTCAGTAATGCTTTACTTATAGTTGCTTCCGTTGGATATTAGACGTTCATACCACTATTATGCCCAATTCGTTGCAAATTTCTCAGCCCCGGAACCTCTTCAAGTAAATCAATGGTTGAGACCCACTTCGCTCACCATTTAACCGTCGCCACTTTTTTCGTCAATTTTAAACTATTGGGCATTTATGCCTAGCACCATCCCGGAGGTGGTTTCGCTTACGCTTCGCCAGAAATGAGCTATATGTGCGTCAGATTATTGACTCCCCAGCAGTTTCTCTAATGCCCTATGACGTACTCTTATCAGGATATCCTGCTATGCGATCGTCCGCATGTTTCGACAGTATCTTCCATGCATCATCCTTATATGAATTATAAGATCACCGCATAACGAACCCTCCATCTACTTCGTCATCGACCTTTGTTTGCTAGCTAACCGTAAACAAACCCTTTTTTAAAACTTATTCCACTCACCTGTCAACTTATGTCAGTCTGCTTAACTGAACATCCATGTTCATGAAACTCTGTCGGGACAAAGAACTTGTTGCTTCGTTCCGGAAATTGTCTAGTCGTCTGGGTAGAGCAACTTCTGGCTCATTCCATTTGTGTAATTGCCTGCTAGCACACAGCTCCCCAGTTTCACTCGCTCCGGAGCAAACGTTTCTTTTTGTTTTTTCCATCACAGATGTTCCTATATGGTTAATTTTCTTCTTCTCTTATTGGTCTTCATTCTGTGTCATCAGCAGCTAGAGGGTCACTTCTTACCTGTTTTTTCGTCCACTAATCTCATCTGCGTGGTATACTTTCTTCCATTGAGATTTTCAGTGCGCCTTTCAGGCTGTGCTGCTTTTCCGCCTTCCATGTAATGCAAATTTATCGTCACATCATTATTTTCACGTACGGTTCCAAACCACGTGATCTGTCCCTACCTAGTCATTCTGATCCTTCATTTACTCATTTCTCTTCTATGTCATCCGCTGTTACAACTGATGCATCTTTGCACCACAGTTTGTCTAAACTTCAAGTTACTGTTGTCCACTGACCTTATACGCTTGCGCAACCACTCCTCATTTTTATCCGCTCCGCATTCTGCAGCCATCTTTACGGCCATCTGCTTGCGCCATCTGCTTGCGCCATAACTTGCCTCTATTTAATAATCGTTCACCAGTTTTTGACCGTCATCACATACACACTTGCATTCTTCAGATTGTTGGATTTGCTCCTACCTGTTTTCGTCAAACTTCTCCTTGATACTTACTCGTTCCTCAACTCCAACTAGCAGCAACCACTTCTGTGCATCCAAAATCGTTCCTCTTTCTCGTTTGATCCCTAGCGTTCACTTGCCATAAACAAGTTCGTCAGGATTTCTTTAATTCAGCTCTGTGTAACTTGAACTAACCCCTTTTGTCTCTCCCAAGCACTGCTACTTCAGTTTTCCGTCCCTTCTTTGCTATTTGCTCCTGCTCTCATATATATATATCTGCGTACTTCCAGTGCATCCTCCAGTTCTTTGCCAGTCAGTTCGCCTGCCATCATGTCACCGCCCTTCATGATATACGTCCTTTTTTCTATAACTGTGCCTCATGTTTGCCGCATCTCAATCCTTCCACACCATTGCCGCCACCTAACCCACTTTTCATGTTTTGCATTGGCTCCTCCCTTTCTCAAATTGACAGCGTCCGTTTATTGCGATGGACATTCTTCATGGCCACCCAATCCGCAACCATACAACTCAGCTTTTCGTTCTTTCTTTTTCCCTCCGCTCTTCTTTTTACCTCAGCATTTGTCGCTACCGTAGTTTCTCATGCTGATTTTCAGTCTTTCTCATATAGAACTTCCAGGTCTCGACCTCCTCCGCTTGGCTGAGCCAGCTCTTTCATTCGATCCTCAAATTCACATTAACCGGGAATACATTTGAATCCATCTCTGGGCTCACTTAAACCATCTCAATTGTGCCTTGGTGTGCACATTTATCTCTTTCTCCTCTCTCTTCTATTTTTACCTACCTCTCCTTTGTCTTGCGTATTCCTCAGTATTTTAGAAAAATTTTTCTGTCCATTTTGTAGCTTGTGAAAAAAATTTATTCATGCCTAAAGCAGGCTTTGGGCCTCTTTGAAGAAACATATTTATTTATTTCATAATTTATTCTGTTCCACAAAAACTTTCGTTGCCGTTGGTGACATTCGGCGAATGGTGAGGGCAGCAGGCAAAATGGTGCCGGGTTGACGGAGATGGAAGATAACGTTGGGAAAGCGACAGTGAGAACTAGAACCTGGTCAGTGGCATCGGTATTGCAAAGCAGGAAGAAACGAAATTTTAGTTTACAGTACGGGGGAGAGATGTTGGGGGTGCTGGGTGATGATAGGTGTCAGGAAACCACTCTACTGTCCAGTGAGGCCATCTTGATTGATTGTAACCTGGGCTATGGTATTATGGTCACTGATCGGCCGTGTAAGGCACCCGATTTACCGCCAGCAGGAATGAGTATAAGTCTAAACCATGGTCAGTTGGATCGATCAAATCGCTTAGTTTGTACGGTATTCCGGGGGCAATGTCAAGTCGGCCGACGGCTACCCATGTAACCAGTATGATATGGAAAAGGTTGGAAGAGTGGCAGCCTGGAGAATGTCCCAGCTGTGGTTTTGGTTATCGTTTTAGTAGAAACAAGACAATGGTCATCACGGTACCTGACCGCTAGTGGGCCGATCTATGAGGAGTGCCGGGCGGATATTGGGGTAATGTTTTTGGGTAGTTTGATGAAAACGAAGATCTAGGGAGTTACTGAGGGTAGGCTTAGCCGGAAAGCAAAATAATTTAGCTGGCAGGTGATAGAAGATTGGAGGGGCTTGTTTAAGAACCAAGAATAAAACATTAGAATAGGGTGGGTTCAGAAAGAGGGATGGAAAAATGGAAGGCAGCAGTCTGGTAGTTGTACCAACCGTGGGTGAGGACGGCAAAATAGTGAACGGAAAGGAAAATACTCGGAGTTGAATTGAGGCCTCTTCATGAAGCTGTAGATATGTGGTTGTCCCTGGGGTCTTGAGAAATCAGATGCACACGGAGGCCGGGCGGAACGGGGTTTTACCATATACGAGTATTGGCTATTGAAGAAAAGTAATCTGCGTGGCAAGACTCTAGTTTACGGAAAAGTGCAGGAAAAAGTAGGATGAGAAGGCTAAGTCATAGCCAGAGACAGAGGAGTCAAGTGAAAGAGGGCACTTATCGCCAAAGGAGCAGTTTGTTGAGGGTGCTGGAGCCAATGAGCATTTTGGTTGAGTAATTGAGTCAACAAAGTGGCATATAAACCATCTCTGAATTCGGACATCTTTATTAGTGAGTGGGCTCACGGGGAACAGAAAGCGTTAAGTTTTGGATGGCAAATTATAAAACTGAGATGATTGCGTTCCTAATTTTGACAGCTAGTACAGGCGAGGTTCAACCGATAGCAGTGGACCGTAGGCGCATCAGTGCCCGATGTTTTCAGAACAGAGGCCGCATGATAGAACTGTACAGCCGTCTGCTGACTGCGGCATTACAATAACATAGTATAATATTGGCTTCTTTCGGAGACGCCCAAAGCACGCCATGTGCATGGTCTTGTTGATACAGGTAATGGAATGGACGGGTATAGTTCATGAAAATGTGGAAATTTGCATGAAAAAGTAGGATAAAAATGCTCAGGAGGGGGAACAAAGTAGGATGAAAAAAGGATAATTGTATGCATGCCATAGGGATTGTGGGCGTTTAAATGAACTCAAGGGCGGTTTTGGATGGACTTTCGGTGAGTTTGAAAGTCAAGGTCAGACGGAGAATACGACTTGTCCGGGTTGAGACATCTGGAGACCGACTGATAAACATGAGAAGGGCTAGAAATCGGTATAGAGAACTTCTGTAGTGAGGGACGATGGAGAAAAATGTGAGGTGCACTGCAGCGGATTAGATATCAATGAAGCTTTGGTACTATGCAGTGGATCGTTGGTGGACAGAGCACAAAACTCGTCGTAAAACAGGGAGCGAGCAACATAAGACGCAAGGGATGGACAAGATAATTGAAAATACTTAGGAGGAATAAATACTGCAGATATGAGGCACAGATGTTTGATTGATGGATGCGTATCATGACGGTCGTTGGGATGATAGCAAGAGAAATAGCCGTTGAGGAACTGCAAGAAGCAGAGAGCGTGCACATATGCATATATGCGCAAGTTTATATAAATATATTATATATATATATATGTACATATATATATAAGAGGAGCAGAAGCAGTTGGCAAGCTGGTTAAGTGTTTTGCAAGGAACCTGAAAAAGTTGAAGCTGAGAAAAGCGGAGCCGGCAAGCGAAGAGGAGACCTCGAGCTGCGTGCTGTCATTCAACACTGGTTCAGACGAAAAGATCTAAAAGATACCTTAAACGCCTGTGGTTTCCCCTATGCAGGGTCGGGTCTATGCTGTTACCAGAAATCTATCTAGTGATGGAGGTGTCAGAGGGCGCCAGCCCAAGACCTTTCCAGTTGGGAAAGTATTTTTACTTCTCTTTTTCGGAGGAGTGGGAAAGTAAATTTAAATTGTTGGGTAAACTTTCCATTTCTCTTTGACCCGTCTTTCTTTACATTTGGCCCATTGAGTCCGAGTCTGGTGAGGATCGCTGTTTCTCCTTATTTTGTTGCTGCTACGGACTAGATGCCATAAACTTCGGGGGTGGCAAGGTCGCAAGCTGTGACGGAAAAAGATAGAGGATGAAACAAACACAGACGACAGCAGCATTCCTGGGGCCATCACTTAACCGCTTGCTTCTCTCAGTGGCATGGTCGGACGGGTTCCAATATATATGCCAGCCAACTGCATGGCCAAAATTGATTGGTATGGTAACTTCATGGGCATGACGAAGTTGGTAAAAATTGACACCACTGGCATTGCAGAGGTTGTCCGCCTCCTTTTGCCGTAGCTTTGGGTGATGGGCGCAGATAAATAATTCAGCTTCGGCCTAAAGTCGTGCACTGAAGACGAGGGCTGAGGAAGTGTAAAGATCGTTGGATTCAGTTCAACAGAAATTGATAAATAGGGGAGAGAGTTGGTCCTGCAGAAACGTGGTTATAGGACTTGACAGAACAGATTTTCCTCGGGTTGCCGGTGAACGGTGTGTAGAGCGATAAGGGGTTGTGTAACGAACAAACTGATGGTGAAGAACTTTCTCAAAACCTAGAGCCTCAGGCGTGATAGTGAGTCAGAGTCAGTTGAAGTCCAACGTATGGGTATTGTTCCAACAAGGCTTCGAACTGTTTCGTCAATTGGAGGTTAGAAATACGGTTGGTATTGGGCGTGTAATATGGCCAGGTCTGGTGAGCAGGAGGAGAAAAGTGAGTAGATGGACATCAAGAGGAAAAGAATTATTGGCCATACATGTGGCTGTAAAGCAAGCGACGATGAGATTGAGAGAACAAAAAATATTAAAATTAACAGATTCAACGCAATAGGTTAGAGCTGAACACAATTGTCAAAATAAGGGTAAAACCATTCTGTAAAAAAATCTCGGAAAAAAGGAAGCTGGTAGTAAGAGCACGAAAGAGAGAAAAGGTGCCGAAATGGGGGTTGAGTTCAGGTAACGAAGCAGTCCACAGAACGTTAAAAGACAGCGCTTGACGGACTACGCCGAGTGAGAATCGAAAGCGAAAATGACAAGGTCAGAAGAGGAAGAGAATCGAAAGGATAAGTTTGTACCGAGAGAGTGGAGGAAAAATGCACGCCGCGGCTATGGCACGAACGACAGTGAGGTGCTCAAAAAAGGGAGTCCGAATGCTGTTAGAAATTAAATCCAATTACAAAAGCCCTCCCTTCGCTTGTGTACGGATTTGCAATTTGAACGAGTGTTCCTACTGTGAGGTATTTTCTTAAGTGGGACTTGCATATCATAGGTGGACCTGTAGAATGTGTACTGAGAAGTGGATCGAAATGGACCACTAGAAATAAGGGCGGCAGCTTGATCGTCCCTCGATCTTAAAGAACACCTTGAATCTGCTAAGTCTCTAAAGTGATGATACGATGATTCAAATTACAACAACACTAAGGAAGGTTATGAGGTTCAGCGTAAGGCATCTGAGCCATAGCGGATCGAATTTCGGACGTTCACAGCGTCGGCTGTAATTGGGTTGAGGGAAAATCCAAATAAGTCCTTTGTCACCAGCCTTTGAACGTTTTCAGTAATCGCTCTACCCCACTGGTGCAGGTTAGTGTAGGCTATGAGACAGTATTACAAAAGTGGACTAACGTGGGTCTTATTGGTAATAAATTTGTTTTCCGGAAGGCGGACATTTCTGCGAAGTAGGACTATAGGCCTTCCAGCCTTCGACATTTGAGTGGTAGCTGTTCTGAGAAAGTAAAAGCGGTTGAGTACTGCAAACCCAAATCTCGTACTAACTAGCCTGGGAGTAAGATGGTTTCATAGGGAATATAATGAGGAAGAATCATCGGGGTGGCATGATGCCGTGGATAGAGTCTCATTGAGTAAGCATGCAGAGCGTACTCCAGGTGAGGGTGCACTGGCCGTTAGGGTTGAAGCGGAAGACGTGTCGCAGGCTTCAGCTACTGATTTCGGTCTATCCAGATAGGAAATGTTGACCGCGATGAAGGGCTTATTGTTGCCGAGTTATAGGTTTCTTGCTCCCATCAGCTAACTCAAGGCTTCTGTCTACCTGGGGTGGCATACAGCTTTTGGTTTGTGACGACAGCCATCTTCCTTCATGCTTTCACCACTTTTATTGTGTAACTGAACACTGACCGCAAAACGCGGTTGCCATTTTACCGTCGCTCTCAAGCACGCTCCCAGACACACGCTAACCGCTATCCCTCCCAATCGATTTTCGTTCCCACGGGTCGCGGAGAATACCATCACGGTTAACATATTTGTAAAGTGTCGAGCATTAGGATCACGTGCAGGTGGTCCGCGCAGTACAAAGGACCGAAGAAAGCGCTTGATAAAGAAACCGCTAGATTAGGGTTGGTGACGTTAAAATGGGTAGGCTCTTTGTGATACCCGGGTCATGCAAGTTTCCTTGTTTTCCACCGTTCAAAGTCCCTTCAGGGTTTCTTTTCGAGTGCTTTATTGCTTCCCCACATCTTGACCTTTTTGGCCGATTCTTCCAATCGTTTTCTTCATATATTTGCCTGGCCTCTAGTTTATCACGATGTTTTCGTAGCCAGTATTGCCATATTGATCGTCGGTTTCTTTTGCCGTCTTTATTCGATAGGGTAACCGCCATATCTGGTGAGCGGAAAACCTTTTCAGACCCCACCGTTGAGGCGATCATGCTGGGCATACCGGCTTCTACTCATGTTTATCCAGAACTCTTGTTAACGCCGGTCAATTTAGAATTAGGAATCTGCCGCATAGCCAGTGACGCTATCGGTTCCAGGTAGGTAGCAGGCCGCCTTTCGCCGGAGGTCACGATGTGAGTAAGAAGCGCATTCATCTCCTGCCGAAACTACAAGGCTTTGAATGAGGCCTTCCTCACCCGCGCGACCCAATGGCAGGACCAAAGCGTGCCACAAATTCAAAGCTTTGAGCTTGGAATCAGTGGGCTCTCCAAACTGCTTTGTGAAACGCAGCGCTTGGGAGGACCAACGGTAGGCGAGTGCCTGCTCCTGAGAGAATTTTGGCTGCAGCTTTTGCAGCACAACATTCTAGTTTTACCAACTGCCACGCACAAGTGCTCGCTAGAGAAAACTGCAGCGATAGCTGATGGCATTATTTCACAATACATCCCATTTTGTTGCTGTAGTAACCAGGTCCTCCGTCGCAAAGATGCATGCCTTGGCAGCGTCTAAATATCTCGCATCAGTTTTGTCCCGAATTGACGCTAGCCTGCAAAAACTAGCTGTTTTGGTAGGCCAAAACAGCTTGCTCGGTACCGGGCCTGTAACCCACTGCTACTCTCTGCTAGACTGAAGAGCGACGGTAAAATGGCAACCGCGTTTTGCGGTCAGTGTTCAGTTACACAATAAAAGTGGTGAAAGCATGAAGGAAGATGGCTGTCGTCACAAACCAAAAGCTGTATGCCACCCCAGGTAGACAGAAGCCTTGAGTTAGCTGATGGGAGCAAGAAACCTATAACTCGGCAACAATAAGCCCTTCATCGCGGTCAACATTTCCTATCTGGATAGACCGAAATCAGTAGCTGAAGCCTGCGACACGTCTTCCGCTTCAACCCTAACGGCCAGTGCACCCTCACCTGGAGTACGCTCTGCATGCTTACTCAATGAGACTCTATCCACGGCATCATGCCACCCCGATGATTCTTCCTCATTATATTCCCTATGAAACCATCTTACTCCCAGGCTAGTTAGTACGAGATTTGGGTTTGCAGTACTCAACCGCTTTTACTTTCTCAGAACAGCTACCACTCAAATGTCGAAGGCTGGAAGGCCTATAGTCCTACTTCGCAGAAATGTCCGCCTTCCGGAAAACAAATTTATTACCAATAAGACCCACGTTAGTCCACTTTTGTAATACTGTCTCATAGCCTACACTAACCTGCACCAGTGGGGTAGAGCGATTACTGAAAACGTTCAAAGGCTGGTGACAAAGGACTTATTTGGATTTTCTATCAACTCAAGACAGCCGGCGCACCTCACCACCCTGCTGGACCATGCAACAACTAGCAGATCAAGGTGTTGCAGGAGGTCATTGTCTGAAATTTGTCATGAGACGTCAGCACCGATGCCGAATTTTGTGTCATCACTCGTTCGAAAGGCGGACGTAGCACACCGCATGCCCAAATGCTACGCGCTGCCAAGCGCACGGCCATCCCAAAGTCTGACCGGCGGTCTTTCACCCCAAGCTCTGGTTCAAAGTGTACCTTTGATTGAGTAAACATCATTGTCGAGGTCTCGTACCCAATTCTAGACACTGACTACCTGCAAAACCTTGATTTGCTAGTTGTTGCGCGGCCCGGCAGGGTGACAGATTGACAGACTTCTTTCGCTTTTGTTGTTCATAATTCGCTAGTAAATCACACCAAGCGCTTTAGCTTTTGACCACCGGCACATCCATCTTATGGTTAACTCATCGCCGTCTATCCGGCTACATTCTGGTATTCCGGGCCCGTCCCGGCGGCGAGCGAAGGCCTCGCTCGCCATGTATATATGCCAAGGGACGTTTAAATCTCATGTTGTTGGCTGAATTAAAAGAAGTTGCGCTGAAAAGGCTAGTGGAGCTAGCAATACCTGAGGAATCGGTAACACCCAAAAATACCCCAAGAAATTGGTGGTTTACTTCCTGTCCAGATTCGGTTTTCCTCTGTCCACTTCCTAGCATTTCTGATTGATTTCCTCGTGGAGATTCCAAGCTGGGAGCTGTACCCATTATTCCGGTTGCGAGTAATGCGTAGACCAATTACCTACTCCCAATGTGAGAACAAGAATGATTAGAAGATTCCATAGTATTGAATTAAGAAGTTGTATGCACATTAAGTTATGCACAAACCACAACTGTACTGCCATGACGTCTAACAATGAGAACGGCAGTTCGGCACAGGTCACTGTAGGATACGGCCATCACGGAAGTCCGAATTCAAATTGGAGGAATGCCAAGGCGAGTGAGCAAGATACGAAGAAATGTTCAAGCGTGGTGGTTGACGTGTGCTGTACTTGCTCGGGGGTCTCAACGATACAAATATGTGACAAAGACTGGGGAGGATTTCCACTCATGTACTTTACGATGACCACCAATGTCACTTACCGAATCGACATCAAGGGAACCCATCTTTCAGTAGATCACGTCTGTTAGCACAAGACGAGTTTGGTGTTGCACGGGTAGAACTCAAAAGCTTGCAGAACGCGGTAAAATACGCCATTCTAGTAGCTTTTGGACCTCCCCTCTTCGTATGGTCCCTAAGTCTGGCAGCCCCTGGTGAACCCGCGGTGGCAACAGAGCACTTTAAAATTCAATATCCGGGACAGATACCCGATTCCCCATATACGGGAGCTTATTCCATCTTCGTCGGGTTGCTCCGTTTTCAGCCGTATCGATTTGGTTCATGCGTAAAACAAGATCCCTGTGGCTGGGGCTGACAGCCCAAAAGCTGCCGTCGCTACCCCTTTTTGACTATCGAAGTTTCTGCGCATGTAGTTTGGATTCAGCAATACAGTCCAGAACTTTTATCTGTTCATACACGAGGCAACCCGTGGTTAAGAGAAGGTCTACTTATACCCGGATGATATTTTGTTGGCTAGTTCTTCAGAGTAAGGGCACGCTTTAAGCCTACGGGCAGTTTTCGAAAGCTCAGCAAGCACGGCGTTGAGATCACTATCGCGAAATGCGAATTAGGCCGGTCTGATATCACCTTCATAGGATTTTATACTTCATTCTCGGGTGTCCGCCCTCTGCCAGATAAAGTTTACGCTGATCGCGACTATCGTGAACCCCAATCTCTTCGCTAGTTGCGTAAATTCTCCGGCTTGCTGAGTTTCAACCATCAATTTATTTCTTTACTGCGTGGAAATGACGCGACCCATCACCGACCTGTTGCGCTGCGGCAAACAGAAGTTCGTCTTCCCCGACACGGCAATAGGCGCATTAACCTCGTTCAAGGATGCTATCGCCAACACAGCACTCCCTACTCACCCCGACCCCTGGCTCGTATTTCGGCGGTGAAGTATATCTCAGGTACAGCGGTTGGTGCAGTAATGCAACAGTTTGTAGACGATTCTTGGCAACCTCTGTCATTCTTTTCAAAGCGCCTGAAGTCCGTCAAATCTAGGTAAAGCAATTTTGGTAGGGACTTATTAAGCATCTAGTCGAGAATCCGTAATTTTTTACGTGCACTCGAAGGCCATTCGGTCACGATGCTTACAGACCAAAATCCTTCGGTTTATTCATCGAAGTCAGCTTCCGATCGCTACTCATCACTCGAGATTCTGCACCTAGACTTTGTCTCAAAGCTTACTATAGACATACGACACATTCTTGGGGTGCTCAATCCCGTCGCCGACGCCCTATCACGCATACATCAACTAAGTCTTTCACCGGTGTCCAACACTAGCGTGGAGGCAATGGCACATTGATAATTGACATTTGTATGTTTTCTGACCGTGGTCAATACACACGCACAAGGCAAGATTAGAGGATACGGCCGTGCATGGCATTGTGTGGTTTCCACAATTTCTAAATTTATGAATCACAGAGTAACCGAAATACAACATGTTAAGTCATGTGGTGTTTGAGTGAACTGAAGTAGTAATGGTTGAAGCGGGAACCGTAAATCGGTTTCGGATTCAGGGCCGACAGTTTAGATAGCTGGACAAACGTGGGACTGCTGATATAAATAATAATTTGACGGTCACTAACGAGTAACCGGGCGGAAGAGATGCCAAAGAACAAGATTAAAAGTAAGGTACGCATGAGGCTATCAACGCGCACTCGGAGATGCCAGCGAAATGTGGGATATTGATCCAGCATTGGGTAACTAGTTGTGGGGGTGCATGTGAAATAAATGCAAGTGGGTCAAAGGTGATTTCAAAGTCATACGGAAGTTCACATAAAGGCGAAAAGCTCCACAGGGATTGCAGTAACAGCTTAAAGAGCAATAATGGTGTACGGAAGCAGAACGGACTTTCAAAGAAGAGTAGTCAAAGAAACAGATGAGAGGAGACAAACGCTGCTGGCACGGCTATGCAAAAGTTGGAAGAGTGTAAAGATAAAATTCTTGCGTGTATATGAAAAAAAATTATTGGCCAAATTCTGGTTAGCTACAGATGGCTGGTATTCTGTTTCATGGGGACCTTGTTTTCAAGTAAAAAGGGGCTTGTTTGACGAAGTGGGCAGCGCCAGGCTGGGTTCCGGTCACTGGTTTCGTACAGCAACGCGGAAAAAAATTGAATTGTTGAAATGGATTATTGAAAACAGTAGTTGAGCGGATGTGGGTTGATGGTTGGTTTCCGGAATCACCTCCGCGATCCGGTGAGACTTTTATGAGGACTTGTTACTCCGTGTACGGTGCCCCATATGACGTCAACAGGCGGGAGTATAGGTTTAGACTATTCTCAATCCCATTGAGCAAATCGTCTAGTCCGGGAGTGACGTCGAGTTGGCCGGTGGCTACCCAAGTAACCAGTGCGATCTGAAAGAGATCAAGGGTGCGGCAGTCTGGGGAGATTTCCAGCTGTGGGTTACGATTATCGTTTTAATGAAGACCAGAAAATGAACATTTTGTTACCTGAACATTTGGTTATCATCCGGCTAGTGAGCCAGTCTATTAGGGATCCCTAGACGGAGGCCGGTTATTTTTTTAGGGTAGTTGGTTGATAGTAGAGATTTGGGGAGATATCAGGCAAGTGGTGGATGAGAGAGGGGGTCCATTTGTGAACCAGGAATAAAACAATAGCAGAAGGTATGATATGGGAGAAAAATGGGAAAATGGAATGATAATAGTCTGGTCGGTCCATCAGCTATGGTCGAAGACGACAAACAGCATAAAGGAAGGAGACCACTCAGTGTTAAGGTGAGGATTTTCCATGTGAAAGCAAACGTGCTGGTATTTCGCGAGGTCATGAGAAATCAGAGGTATACGCATTCCGGTTGGAATGGGGTCTTAACTTACCTTGAGCATATGCGCAGAGAAGTGGTGTCTAGTTACCGAAGAACGGTAGTATGTGTGGCAAGACTCAAGTATACGAGAGGGGCGCAAGAAAATCAGAATGAGATGGCTATGTTTTAGCATTAGACAGAGGAACAAGGTGAACGCGAGCACCTATCACTAAGGGACAAAGCGATTATTTTTATATAAAATGGCTCGATCTAATGAGTAGGGAGGAGAAAGGTGAGTGGGGCATACCCAATATATACATATATGCATACGTGTTTACGATCATCAGACGGGTCACGAGAAAGCGGTTGGACGCAAAAGGCTGTGGCACGTTGTGGTCTAATAGTCAAGGCAGTCTTCATGTGCTCCGTCTATGTTAATGTTATCACGTGTCATGCTAATCACAGAAGACGCATCTAGGATTCTACATAGAGCTCCTTCAGATTGTTTTAGCGTGCGATACGATTGCAGTGAGTCAGGAAGCTTGTTCCACAGGATCGAGTAGATAACCTAGGACCATCTGGATCTGATTGAAAGCCTAGATTAATGGGTTGTAGTGGTGAATTGCCTATGACGGAGGGAGTAGGGAGTCTCACTAAGGAAACCGAGTGGGTTGTCAGATGAGTGGACTTTTGTGTGCAGTAGGTTGAAGGGAAATGAACGACTGAGCTTGATACGACGTAACCATAGTGGTTTAAGCCGGAGTAGTTCGCACCTGGTTGTGTAGTTAAGGTTGGAAGAGGTGCCGAGTAATTTTTCGGTGAAGGAGCGTTGCACTTTCTCTATGTTGACCCAATTGGCATTTCGCATCAAGGCAAAGAACAGGGGGCAGTATTCCAGCAGCAACCTGGCGTGTGTCCTGAATATCAGGAGCTTACTCTCCTGCGTACGTTATGTCCTGAGGATAAGTACAATCATCCTTCTTGCCTTGCCAATTTGGGTCGATGTTTGTTCATGAAAGTTAGGGGAGCATGAATGACGCAGGCCCAGACCTCGTACCATATGAGTGGTGGGAATCAGCAGACCATTCATTGCGAAGGAGCCGAGTGGAACTTGGCATTTGTAAGACAGAAAAGAGCTCTTGGCTGCCGAAAACTCCATCAGCCATTGGGTACACCATTTGTCAAGGGATTTCAAGTCTGACAGAATATCACTGGTAGCTGTGTGCAGGGAGTTCGCCTCAAAAGCATAGACTAGTTTTATGTCATCAGCAGAGAGGAATGTCATGCCATGTTGCACTACTTGGAAGACGTCACTTATGTACAAAAGAAATAAGAGAGGACTTAGAACGCTACCCTGTACGACCCCGCTAATAATCAGTTTGGGCCGAGAGGATGTCACGTTGCCGATGGCGGTTTGAGAGCGTTCGGAGAGGTAAGATGATAGCCAAGACAAAAGGGGTTCAGCGACTCCGTAGAATTTAATTTTTGGCAGTGAGCGAGCGTGAGATGCACGGTCGAACGTTTTAGTCATGTCGAAAAAGATGACGATGATTGACTTGTTGCTGTCTGCTTTATACGTGATTAAATTGAGGAAGTCCATCTGATACGTGAGGCACGAACGGGACTTCAGAGACTTTTGCTGAGCTGGGTTGATAAGATTCTGAGAAGTCAGGAGATTTGCAAGCTGGTTCTTTATTATCCTCTCCAGGAGCCTGGAAACAGTCGAAGTGGGGTTTATGGGGCGATAGTGCCCCGGATCATGCAAAGGCCCATTTTTCTGTTGTGGAATTATTCAGGACGCTTCCCTTTGAGCCGAGCAGATTCCAGACGACATGGATAATGTAAAGAGATTCAGTAATAGGAGCACTGAGTCAGGTTCCCCAAATCGAGGTAGGACAGGTGAAAGGTCATCAGGCCCCGGGTGATAGGGGGGTTTAGTGTTGGTTGGGAATTTCCCAATTTTGGTCGTGGTTAATGTTATGGTTGATATCACTTCCTGTGTGAGAATTGGGTAGCGGAATGGCGGAGGTTTAATGTCCGTAATAAGAGCTGAGGAAAAATAGCAATTGAAAGCCTCATCCATATTTTCTGGCGAGTCAAGGTAGGTGCCATTTTGGATGAGAAATGGGATAATGTTGTCATTGCTGCATGAGTTGCGAAATTTTAGCAAACTAGAATGACGCTTCACACTATGAGGCTGTTGTAGTGCAATCCATTCCTGCTCTTTGAATTTATTCTCGGTTGCTGCATAGAGATCACGGCAGAGTCGGCTTATTCTGAATGTCAGAGGGAAATCTCGACTTCTGATGAATGAGTTCTGGAGCTTAAAAATCTTTTGTCGAAGTCTGTCAATTTTTGTAGCCTTGGCTCTAATATGTCTAACGGTTGAGGTAAGGCAATTTACGGAGGAAAGCAACTTGACATAGAACACATCAGCTGCGTTTTACGGATCGGATGTGAGGAAGAGGTCAGACAGTCAATGCCCCGAAGGGAGGTAGGAAACTGGGCCCAGTTAGTCAGTCTACAGGTCTTTTGGCTTTGCACTTCAACAACTTCAGGTAGGCATGATTCCTGTGTAATATTGAAGTGACATATGACCATTTTGTGGTCATTACCGGGAAGGTTTTGTGTGATGGAGACGTTCACGTCAGGGAGGCCGTGAGTGAACACCAAGTCGAGGATATTGTTACGCCTTGTTGGAGTGGAGACATGCTGTGTCCATCCCGCAGTGAAGGTGTCCAGAACGAAGTTGGATAAATGAAAAGGGGCAGTCATTGTATTCCAACAAAAACCCGGAGTTTTAAAGTCTCCTGCTATGGTCTCGAAACCCAAGGATAGAGTAGAAATGTACTCGAAAGCCCTAACGATATGCGGAAAATCAGAGTAGCTAGAATTTGGTGCTTGGTAGATGCGTCCAATGTGCAACACGTCTCCAGGAATTCGGACGGACAGCCAAAGAGAGTCGGGAATGCAGCCAAGCACTGGGTGGTGAAGGAGGGTAGTAGTAAATTTGTGTCTAATGTATTCAAGACAACCATCGCCTCGGCGGTTCACTCTGCTTACTCGAAAGGAGTTATAGCCTAACAACGAGACAACGTCAGTTGGGATGTGATCGGCTAACCATGTTTCTTTAACCTGAACGATGTCAAAGCTAGAAGCAAGTATATGTATTCTTCATGTCATTAATTTTGTTCAACAGCGAACGGGAATTCAGCAGTAGAAGGGAAACTCTGCCTGTACTTTTTGAGGTGACAAGGTGCTAGGGCTCCACGTGAAGGCATCGGATGACTATTGGGGCCGAGTAAGCTTCCGGCAGCCGGGTTGTCAACCAGAAGGGTATCACCAGGGGGAGTAGTAACTGGGCTGGGGAGATTAGCAGGTGGGTTACATGGAAGTAGTTTGTGGGGTACGGTGTGGTCGCCTATATAGGATGCCTGATTGATGGGTGTCAGGCCTATGAAAACACCAGAAGGATGACTGCCGCAGGATGCAATTTGGGTGAGACAAGCTGGAAGACTAATGGGGAGCAGCACTGGATGCGGTGGCGGGTGAGTAACTCCGGGTAACCGATCGAGAGGTATTAATACGGTGTCTAATGGAGCTTTTAGATGGAAACTATGATAAAATCGGGGGAATGTTATTAGGGGCGATCGTGGGCCGGTATGGGGGCGAAAGGTTTATAAGAATACCATCGGTGACCGATAATCACTCATGAAGTCCAGTAGAGATTATTACTGGATGGTGAGGTGATTTGGTAATGCGGTGTAGTAGATCTGGAGAAGGACATGGTGACTCTAAATGGGATCTTCGTGGCAAATCATGTTTGAATCGGAAGAGAGTTTTTAGGGATGCTGGGGGGTTAGTATGGGGGTAGAAGCTAGAGGTGGAGGGGCAACCATGGTTATGTTAGGGGCCTAGTGAGGAGGGTGACCAATGGCAGCGTAAGTAAGATTGGAGTGAGGTGGGAATGACGTTATGGATAGAGTTTCTGGGAGCGGCAGGCAGGGCTCCACGGAATGAGTCAGTGCGTGGAGGAGGGGGGTGGAGTAGTAGTAAAAAGGCTGCCGATGAAAGAGGCTTTCGTATGTGGGGTCAGTTGGCATAGTGTGCAGTGGGGTCAGAGTAGAATACGGCAATGTTGGGTGGCGAGGAGGCAGAGAATGTTGATGTTGCGGGTGGTTTAATTGGGGCATACCACAGGGCGGTAAAGGGTCAAGCGCGGGCTACATGTTATGATACCGTTTGGCGTTTATGCTGGTAACCCGTCTTGCGTGACTCGGGTTTGGTAGGGCTAGCGATGGAGGCGGTAAACTTAGTGGTACTGCGTCTGTGGGCGTGATAGCGGCGGCATCTGAGTTGACGGACGCGGTAAGATGCATTTGGGCCCGCGGATCTCCGTGGGACCCGATAGATGCGCTAATGGGCGATGCGGTTTCGTAGGTTGGGCCGTGAGGGAGGACGGTGATGGGTAATAACCAGGAGCAGATCTTGCAAAAAGTCCAAGTTAGGTCCCAAGCGGCCGAGCCAGATCGGGCAAGACTTATGTTTGTTTGGGTGATATTGCCTCGCAAAACGTTGCCTTTCAAGTCAAACATCCAACGTGCAGTGTTGGAAGCCAAAGAAACTCACCGACAACACAACTATCTGGAAGCACGATTGCTCTCAACCACCTACTCTGTCTCCGGACTGCGCTGCTCTGTGCCATTTGCAACCCTGCTTGGCGATCCCATCTCTAGAGATAAAATAAATCGAGACTTGACCGCAGAATCAGCCTCGTTGAACCTTATAAATATTGTACGGTCCACAGCACTTATTATTTTTAATAATATTTTCATTGCTGACAACGGTTTACTTCGGATATTTTCAAAGCATTCTGCTATGCAAGATCAAACGGTACAACTGAGATCGGAATTCGAGATTTAGGAGGGCTGTACAACGATTTGCACTCTTTGTATTAGCGCCCGGCAAACTGACACTAATGTCAAATGGTCCAGCTGAGCCGACCCAGGTAGGATTAGTTGGGAATTTACTCCGGAATGTGCTTTTCTAAAGTGTTTCTTTAAAATGAACTCCCTCTTTAGTGGAGCGCCAACTTTAAAGAACGATTCATTCGTCTACCAACTGTACACTGAAATTTCATCGAAAGAAACTTTTATTGGGCACCTCGTATTCAAATTCGTCAACAATAAGTAGTACTGCTTCCAAGAATTTGATGCCGCCCTAGTGTTCCAAGTAAAAACAAAGTTTATGTTGCTTCTGTCAGGTTGTGAAAATTTGAACACAGAATGTACAGTTGTTTATCAACTTGAGTTGCAGGTTTACTTCCACTAAGTTGTAACCTTGACACAGCACACGTTGGAGGTATCCCGTTATCTGGCCTGACAATGAGGTAAATAATAATATCCAAATGGAACTTTGATCCGCCGAAGGTTTTTGTGCGTACAAGTGTATGCTCTGCTTTGTTGTCTGGTGTGTATAATGAATATTTTTGTTATTACATTTTGCCGTACGGACTTCGAATGGCCCGTTAGTGGAACTGAAAGATGTTTTACTCCCCACTGTCCGTGCAATATATATCAAACGGGATGATTCAAATTGCTCCCCTCCCTCGTTATCTGGCTCACTCCCAGTACCGCCACAGTTCTGCTTATCTGTGGAACCTGTTTGGAAAGCCATTGCAAGCTGAAGGTTTAGGTTCGCCTTGTTTCTAAATAGGCGTTTGTGGGTGGGAGTTCAACGGTGATGGCCTATACACCTCAGGAACTCGTGCAGTCCTGTAGTCGACCTTTGCAGCACGTGTTGGCCGTTTGACGTCTGATCCGGAATAACGATGCAGTTCTGGGTATTAGTATCGAGTAAAATTACATTTTCCAGACTACCGGTACGTGCACAGGAGCAATGGGTTTGCAGTTTAAAAAGGATCACGGCCTACCTTATGTATATGTATAAAATAGTTATTTTGTGGTCTTCAACTCTGTTTCTGATCTGTGCACCGCAAACAGCATGTTCCAAAGGTTGCTCTTCATCCTTGTCACATCGCAAATCTACATACGCTAGCTAAAACGGCCTATAAAATAGAACAGAAAAGTAGATTGCCGCTCCCTGCACGGCCCCACCTTTCAAGCAGAATGAAACTCTACCGCTCTATAGTTTTGCGCTTGAGGAGCAGTTGAGTAGTCGGCGTCGTACGCATAGACTGGTTTTGCAACAGTCGGGTGTGCCTTCTCCGCGTCCTTTAACCGCTGCTAGCGGCGATCACATGTAATCCGTTGTCATTCACTTGAACAGTGGCTAAAGAACAGAGGTTTCTGCGAGCTGCTAGGTTTCACAATATGTCCATACGTACATATAAGCCTAGTGTATAAACAGACATCCATAGTTAAGTGTGTCACCGGAACGGTATGAGTAACGGACGAGCCTGTGCTCTTCCTGTATCAGCTTTTATACCGTCTATTGGTAGTTAGTACGACACACCTCTATCAGGAGCTTATATTTCCGGTGTCTGCCTCCATTCTTTGGCTTTCACAGGTAGGTTGCTGGAGCTTATCCTGTATATGCATGAAGGTATATGTTCACGTCGTTTATGAGCATAAAAGCCGTTGATTGCCAGAAGAAAACTGGACACTGCACAACCATAAATACATACACACTCATATTCGCAAATGTACTGGTCCCGTGTGCATTCATTACTCCTGGTCCCATTCTCGGGCACTGAGACTAGTTCGTAACAGGCTTGCTGGTATTTGAAGTGTGGACATAACTGCCTCATTGGATGGGACTAGTTTCCTTTTCCTACTGATTACGTGTGTGAGTTGCTTAGTATAAACGGAGCACAGTGGGGTACCAGGGAGAATAACTTCAGCAACCAGACAATTCTACTACCTGTAATAAACTTATAACTGTACCTGTCGAGCATTAGCGTCTACACACCTGAGCTCCGGTCTGTAGCTAACGAAACACCTAACGGCTAATTCCACAAGGCAGATAGTACAACAACTGTGGCTTCCCGGCACCCATTACCACGGCGAACCCGGTGGCCTGTACTTCACTAATGGTGATTTCTACTACTCGTTATAAAATCAGACATGTCGTCCCGACTACTTATATCAACAGTCACCGTACAATGGCCTATTGTTGCGCTCGTAAAAGAATTGCATATGAAAATTCCTAGTGAATTATTATGAAGGCAACCGAAGGCAGACAACATCTCTAGGTGGTAGTCATGGATTGGTGGCCATCTGAGGCTGCTTGTGCATTCTCCTATCTTCGGTCGTCCATTGTCCGGCCAGAGATCGTAAGCACACGAGGTTCTCTTTATTCAAGTTGCAAATGTGCCAAGCAAATATAGGAACCGTACTCGATGGGCCCGTTATCGGGCTAACACATTAGTCTATGAGGTGCGAACGTGGAAACTCAAGCCAGTTTTGAAAACCATAGCTAAAAGCCTGCAACTCTGGGTATCATTGGCCGAACTCCGCTGAATACTCTACAAAGTGACGAGGACCGCGACAGCCAAACTACATACGCCACATCTGATAAGTGAGCTAAAAAGCCCGCATATCTGTTCATATATGACGGCCGTACCAATGAAATGTTAAAAGTAAGTAGACAAACGAACTAGAAGACATTTTCCAACATTTCAACGAAACACAATCCTTGCCTGGTATTCAGAAAACTCGCACTCGTGGGATTCAACAGGATCCTCACGTAGTTGGGGCTCCTATCGGCCAAAAAAGGCTTAGCGAAAGATCCATCAGTACACTAGTAGTACTTCGCCTGAGCTCAGGTGTGAGCAACCTAAACTGCGGGTTGGAAATATAAGAATCACACAAAACATTATAAAAGTAGGACTGCACGGCCTGGGAATCAAACAGGATTTTCAAACTTTAGTTTTCCTTGAAAAAAAGACATTTTTAGATGAAAGGTAAACAAGAAATAGGGCTTTGTGGAGTACTAAAGAGGTGAGGGCTGAAAATCGAAGAGTGAAATGGAGCGCTATCGCGGACACAGAACAAAAATTCAGTCCTAGATTACGGATACATGTGATGAAGGATATCTACAGAGTCTATTTTAAAGCGAATGGACCACACTCCTGGAGAAAGAAGTTGCCGGAGTAATGATGCAAGGGGTAGCCGAGTGGAAACAGATACACTTTGAGCGGATTGATTATTTTCAAAGAAAATGACCGTAGAGCGTCAGCATGAAAGTGCAAGGTGGGCGATAGATATGTGAAGCGAAGCGTAGCTACGACTGTAGCAGAGAAGCCGCTTGCAAGACAGATGAATAATTGATGACAGGTAAGTTTATGGATACTATTATTAATAATAATACTGGTTTATTTCGGATAACCTCAAGGTCGGGTGGCGGGAGTGAGCACAAGTTAAATTTTCGGCTTGCTCAGGGAGATTAGTGCCAATATTACTGATGATATGTCCACATCTAATGATATGGGACCGACGAGCCTGCAACTGGGGCGGGATCTGGTTGATAACTCGCAGTGATAACCCTTTTAATGCAATTTTGAGCTGACAGGAAGGTCCGTGTTGTTTGTCCATACGTTTTTGATGTGGGTGGCATTTATATTGGCGTGTGCTGACTGATGTGTAAATCTCGTGGTGGAACTCATTATCACGCCCGGAGGCCGATTTTAAATTAAGTTGTTGGGTACAGTGAGAAGCAAGGCTTAGTATAGGTTAACTTAATTTACTTTGCACCATAGACACCGACACACTGGAGAATTATTTCAAATCCCCTCAAGGCCAATTAATCCTGACCCTACAACAGAGTATCTAGCCAAGCCGTTTGATGAGATGCGGTAATAGAAACATATCAGCGGGAATAGTGGCTAAAGGAAATGTTACGCATAAATAATCGTATTAGGCTGGCTAAAAAAGCCATATACCAAGAGGGTGAAAAGCTGCACTCCTGCTTTCTGAGGACAGAGGGAAAATAATGTCAGGTGAGGAAGTATCCTTCATCATCATCAAAAGGACTGTGCACAATATTGTCAGAGGACAGTCGCGAAACATTTCATCGACGAAAATATAAGAAGCCCTGCAATTTTTAGGAGGCCAGCAGAGCTAGGCTCAGCATCATGGGATCGAGAATCAAAGAAATAAGAGGAAAATACAGCTGAGAAATTCCGAAGGTACGGCGAACGATAAAAGTCTGCATAGGCTTGAGAGAACCAGGAACTATAGTTGGTATTCAAGGAAAGCATATAAGGGCATGGTCTGGCACATTGCTCGATGGACGGCTTAGAGTCACTGGCTGACAACGCATCAGACCCACGAAACCATTGGCGACAAGTATGTCCACCGATGGTGCTGATCGACAGATGACCTATGAGTCTTCAGAGGTGTTTAATCCCCAAAGCTTGATCGCCCCCTGGAGCGTTGTGCCCGGACTAGAGCAAAACAAAGTGATTTGATGGCAGAAAAGCTTGCACCAGAGCCAGAAAAGAAAGTTTGAAACGGTGTAGAAAGAACACAGAGATTCTCAGTGCTTTTGGGAAAAGAACACTAGAAGAGTGTGCGGTAATGCTTTTAACATCACTGAAAATGACCGGATAAAACTATTTATCGGAGGAACAAACCTCGTTGAAGCAGAAATTTCGGGATTTTGCCTTCTTCAACCTTTTATTTTGGTAAAAGGAGACTATCAGACTGCCTGAAAGATGGAGTTAATCGTTTTTAATTGCCCTTTGTTCCGGCTTAAGTGAAAATCAAAGGGGGTTGCTAGACTGACGTAGCACACAGGAGAGTTCTGATCGGGTCAGCCCATCGGATCGAACGCCCTGATCCCTGATAATAGTGATATAGCAAGCCCGGAGTTTGGTGTTGCGGGTGTCCCCAAGAAAGGAGAAACGTGGCCTTAGAAAATGCCACACTTTTTGGGGACAAACCGGTTCAACAGTCTTCAGGGTGCATTCCTTTAGGTTGATGATGAGGTTGGTCTTGAAAGGTAACTCCGAGTGGCAGCCCGTGGCTCAAGACCACCCATGGGATTTCTGGTTAATCTTCCAAGACTAAATCATTTACGCTACTTAGTTTAAACGGCTTGCTCTCAAGCTAAGCTTTCGCCGGTTACCGTTGAAAGGATAAACTAGCCCATACATAATAATTTTCATATTTGTTTTGTTTGTGTGAAATACTTGGATTTAGCCCTTAACCTTTTCTGACAGTCGTGCTCGGATCATCCGAGGCTGAACCTCTGGGTTTTGCTGTTTAGTCTACAAAACAGCATAATCAGGGTTTGTATATATCGTGGTTTTCAATTTAGTACGGTAAAAACTACGAACCTATCTTGTTCTAGATTTGAGATCCATGTAAATGGGCTACGCGTTGCTGAGATAACGGTTTTGTGACCAACACTGCTGCCATCTTCAGGGCTGGAGAACTTTGAATATCTGTAGCAAAGGGTCCCAACTTCATTGCGCATCACCCAAAAAATGAAAACCCTCGGCTGATGCTCGTCCCTACAGTTCCCCTGAGAACTGAAATGGGCAGAATTGAACGAAGAATAGCGCGCGGAGTGTGGTCTGAAAATCTGGCTACAGGGTTTCCAGTAGCCAATGTCAGAAAACTGGAAATTCTGTCACTGTCTACTGACTTATTTTCCAGTTCACCGGTAAATCAAGACGCCAGATGCGGTTAGGCATAATATCCCGGAAACTCCCGGTATCCAGTGGTGTTTTTAAGCTCGTCGACAATATTCAGATACCAGGGTCAGTGCAACTTTCGGCAATATTTTGGCTTCAGCCCCCTACCGGCTCATATTTTCAAGGCTAAATTCTGTGACGTAAGGGTACATGAGGAACAAATTTCCGGAAGAAAACAAATAGTGATAGAGGACACCAGAAGTTGTTACTCAAACTTCGTGAGAAGTTCCTGACAGCCAATTTGCTGGGATAAATGGTAAATGTCGAAGACTAGGCGGGGACCCTATGGGCAGGGAAGACCGGAAGAGCACGAGGGACAGCAGTCAAGTGCTTTGAATATCTGCAGGAGACAAAACCATGGAGCACCAAATGTATAACGTACAAAGATTGAGTTGAATCTGTCGAGTATTTTAGATTGTCTCATTTTGCCAAATTCTACCTAATTGTTTCGATAACATTACCAACTGTGTTATTGTCCTTGGAGTAGTGTCTGCAACGTTTACTCAGCTGTCCAACATGATTTTCCCATCAGGTATTCAGAATAAGCCACTTTTTTCAATAATATATCCTTGTCAAAGGAATGTTTGGCTCTTACATTCCAAAAATGCTCTACTCTGTATGATACGGACAGCCCCTTTGTAGACCTACATGCTTCTGGTAAGGAAAACAAAGGTTTGGTGTGCTAGTGGCAGAAATTTTCTCATAAAAACACCGAACAAAAAATTAAAGATGGAGCCTCAGGCGAAGGTTACTTTGTTTCGAGAAAGTGAGGAGGGATTGAATCCAAGGTGGCTTTTGTCAAAATTGCTTTCATGTAGTCTGCAAAGGAATCATGAAAAGGTTGCATACCGTTTAGCGTGGGAACGATAAACTTTCCTCTTTCTGCCCTGGTTGCATAAAGCTGATCTTGTACCATTAGACTAGGATAGAACCTCAAAAATATAAGATGACCAGAGGCTGGGGAAAGAATAAACTTGGATAGATTTTGGGGCAGCCTTCAGCTTTAGGTGGATCTAGAATGCCGAATAGTGCAGCGGGATACATGAGCAACAATCTTGTGACCAAAGAAGAGGGGGAATTGAGGGGGAGTTGTGAGATAGTTGAGACTGGTGTTCACCATTTGGCCGGGAAGCAGATGAAGGATATCAGTTTGAGAAAACCGGAGAAGGTAAGACATAGCAAAGCCGACGGAATAAAAGCAGGCAGAGGAAATTGCAGTGATGGAGAAGAAGGCATATTTAAGGCTTCAGAAGCGGAGACCTGCAAACTAGCAAGATCTCTAGCGAAACTGCAAATTTTCAGTAATAATGCAGCCAAAAGAAGCCCCAATCTAATACTTTGTGGTATTCCAAAGCAACCTATGAAGGGCTAAACACAAAGATGGAAGACAGCGAGGTATCATGCGGTAAATGTTCTGGCCAAGGTAGACTCACATTAACTCTCCCCCGTTGATTGAGCGATGTATTGAGTCTGTGGAAGTTGTATGCTCATCAAAAGGGAACCCGGCTATGTCCCACATTAGCACAGTTTGTGAACCTCGGATATAATTTTGGATTCTTAGAGACTGCCTGAATACTGAAGACAATAAAGAAGTTGGAATGCAGCTTTGGTTTTGATAATGCTGCTTTATTGGGAGAATAAAAAACAGTTGAGTTATGCACATCGTCGGCGTGCAAAAAAGCGCGATAAAAGCGCAGCAACTGAGGTCTCGAAGATCCAGGCTACAAAGGACACTAAGTAGCAGGAAAATAGAGGAAAGGGGAATGGCGCGCGACTGATGTCACGATATGGTACACATAAAAAACGGGGTTCAACAGCGATCAGTTACCGAGGGAGCAACGAAGACTCCGTATACGTCTGCGTCACAAAAAACATTGGGATACTCGGGTGTGAAACACGAGCAACGGGTGGTCGAATC
This sequence comes from Fasciola hepatica, assembly GCA_948099385.1. NCBI lineage: Eukaryota > Metazoa > Platyhelminthes > Trematoda > Plagiorchiida > Fasciolidae > Fasciola > Fasciola hepatica. The sequence continues at coordinate 12,898,089 of CANUEZ040000031.1, read as the reverse complement.
ACAATGCCTAGCAAAGACCGAGAGAAGATTAGGCTCTCAGACGCATCCAGAGCAGGCAATGGATGGCCATAAATTGGAAGAGCTGCCACTGGAACGTGGATGAAATGAGAGGAAGCTGAAAATAAAATGCCCCCCCATCACAATAAGAATTCAAGAGGAGGAATGCTAGGGAGTATTGCGAAAATCCTGCTAATAGTTCACCTAAATCAACACATAGGAAATGAACTGGCCATGCTCAACATCAAAGCCACCGAGCTGGTAGCAATGGAAAAATTCCCACCAATATCAGCGGGGTGGGCTTGCCGCAGCTCGGGGTGAGCCGGAGAGGAGGAAGACGTTCACCCAATACTCGAGAGATACTGTCTAACTGCAGCCAAAACGAAGGGCTACAAAGCACGGGAAACCTACTGGGCACCCCAAACTCCTTTGAAAGGGTTGTTCGAAAAAGCAATGACGATCATACTCTTATGCGTACTTCTCGACCTTGGTTAACAAATATCCCATGATTATTTTCATTATTATTACTTGATTTCATCCAGAGAAAGACTCTGTTCAAGAATGTAGAATCCACAAGATGGGATCGCTAGCTAATGCTGTCGGATCCTGACCCGGAGGCGATACGAGAAAAGAATAAAGTATAACATCCACAGGTAGAACAGCCACCTGGAAAAAGCGATCGCCAGAAGACCGGAATTGGACTCTGTTACTAGGAGGAGAAGGCTTTTGACAATTTCCGACGAAACTCCTCCAGGTTAGGAGGTACGATAGCAGCTTTCAGGCTGCTTAATGTAGTCATGGAGGCAAACGGGAAAAACTAGGTTCTTTTTTAGCTCGGAGGAGATGCAAAACAGAGGAAGCTTTTGTGGAGGCGACGAAAGCAGAGATCGACAATGGATTAGAAACCACCCGTTCACAGAGAGATTGTTAAATGACTGGAATAAGCTACCAGATCCTTTGGTCGAAGCGGCTTCCTTTCTTGCTGTAAAGCAAAGCCTGGGCGGACCATAGAAGAAGGTAGTCAAGGCCCGGAAGGCATAAGCCCAGCTAAGCACAGTGGGACTCCCAAGCCCATCGCCGCTTCTTTCGTGGTGAGAGATTTTCTCTGGTAAAGGGCGGGTATAGAAGCGGAGGTTCGATCCTCTCTATCGTGTTTCACGGATGTTCTTCTGTTTCCGGATAACAAGAGAAGAAAACTCTCATCTCTATTTAGCCGGAAAACGGTGAGGTCCAGGGAGCAAACTGGCGCAGGAAACTGGGCGCTTATGCATTTCACCGTCTTGCTTTGGATACCAAGTTGAAATCAAAATGAGGCTGAGTCAAGGTGAGACCCGACGGCTGGCAGGTTCCAGAAACTTGAACTTCATTTATGTTGGCCGACAGACCCCTGCTCATCTCGTCAAGGACTGAACTTCGTTGCACCCTCAATGAAGCCAATAGTTCGGATGACCCTGAGGGACTTTACGAGAGGGGAGGATGTAAGACCAGTGGACACATAATAATGGTGTAATTCTTTACCATTCCCTACCCACTCCACACGTTGGCAAAATAACTACACCTACATTAAGCCGGATCGACCACTTTACCTTGAGTTTAAATTTGCCGGTAACTTCCCCTGATGGCAAGACTGATTACTACCATAGGATTATCCAAGTGATTCATTCACCATGGTAATACCATAAACGGAACACAGACCATCGGTGCCCGGTGGGGCTTACCCCAAGGCCAGCTAGAGCAGAAAACTAGGCTGAACTCTCACGCCAAATCCGCAAACCTGTTTTTACTCGAACTGAGCTGACCTGGATAGGTGGGAATCAGCTGTCATCTGGAACATGCAACTTTGAAACATCCCAAGGGGAGCCAGCAACATAGACACCTGGATGACAATGGGCTTCATTATTTTTAGTTTCTGGGAAAACTGAACTGAGTTGAAAATAAACCTTAATATATCTAGAACATCTGTTAGCGGGCAGAAGGTTAGGGAAACTTCCCCCCGGAAGAAAGTTGAGAAGTCATCAATGATGCACGTCTCAAACATGCGAAGAATTTTACACCTCTAAAGGCACGTGGCCGTAGAAATCGGCCCGCAAGGTAGAAGCCTTAAGGAACTTGTCCTCTACTCACTCGTAGGCAATAATGGGTGGAGTAAGAGCAGTAAAAAACCCACTTAGTACGGAGCAGCAATAAAGTGACCAGCAAAACGTCTCAGGCAGTCTAAAGCAAAGGTTGGCTACATTGGTCCATGAAAACCCAAAATGGTACTACGTGTAACCCCAATACCACAAGAGCATGACAGAAAAGATGGCAACCCCAAAAGAGGCACAGAGACAACTAGCATCAAGCGGGAAGACAAGGTCCATATGCTTTGCCATTTTTTTAAATCTGCTCACACCAACCAGCGAACAGTGCAGAGGTAAGAATGGGGGAATCACAAGCTCCTCCAATATCTGAACTCATTTTGGACGAAGAAGAGGCTTACATGGGGCTATGAAGCTTGGATGGCAACAAGTCCACAGGGCCGGATAGAATTCCCACAGCCGCCGTTCGGCCTCTTGCCGGGGCCCTAAACGTCCTGTTGCGAAGCTACACGGAATATCACCTGGATGGAAAAACATGCTGGAAAAACGGAGTTAGGTGGCTGTGGTGGAAATAACTTGGACTGCACTCTGACAAAGGGCTAAAAAATACCTGCTGTTCGGATTCTCTTTAGTGCTGTGTGAGTGCTTGTAACAAATAGTGAGGAGACAAATCTCTCAATATTCGCTTCCGCATAAAACATTACTTGCACAGCATCGGTTTGGGAAGGAGTGACTTGTCTAAAAAACCCCCTGCTATTCCTTGACGAGGCACCACGCGCATAAACTGGGAGCTCTCAAATGAGGTCTGTTGCCAGACCCTCAGCAAGGATTTTTATTTCGCAAATCTTCCGCTCATGGATGTAAAAATGCTGTCTATGTGAAATGATAAAAAGAAAGGGCAGTAAGTAAAGGCTTTCGAACAGGGCCATCTCATGCCGGTACGTGTTCTGACTTGCGGTGAAGACTAGGAAGATGACTCTCTTGCTCTGAAATTATTTCAGTTTATTGGTACGCGATGAATCTTTTAGGAAACCTATGCAGTGACCTTGAATAAACTCGGAACTGGAAGCTCTTTGGCCCAGTTATCGCTTACAGGCACTCTCCTGGCTGACTGATTAGGTCGCAGATTTTGAGGCTTACTCGGATCTGGTCCGTTACCACAAAGCTGGCTCCATCACTGATTCTTTGCTTGACTTCATTGGCCTCACTCATGTCCTAAATTCTGAGCTAGTAGTGTTGTGGTACCCGTCCGCCATATCATCGAAGTCCGTCACGGAAACCAAACTTGTTCTTGATTCTGGACAGACGGAGTGCTGCAAGACCACAGAACCGGAAGTACTTCTTTCTCTGCTACTCCACCTTTTATATCTTCCAATCTTAGACGCAAGATGCAAATTCTCGCTCCTCTGGTGTCTTACACATTTCATTGACATTTTCATAGCTTGATTTTCGGATGCGCCATTCTCCTTTTTCTTCGTGTGATTACCCTCGACACCTCGAACTTGCAAGCAGGGTTTCTCAAGTAACTTGGGAGTTTCCCCTTTCTCCTTTCACAAGCTCTTTTTGGCGCAACCTCGACTCGTTTTTCTTCTCCTTCCTTCACCTCTAGCGGTCCTGCTCTCCAATGTTTTCAAAAATTTGATATTTTTCTCTTTTTGTGGATGGTATTTTACCCCACCATAATGCTGAGCTTCGGATCCCAGAAGAGCATTTACTGCAAAAAACATTTTCCGAGGTTCCTTTTAAGCAGTCTTTTCAACAGACTTTACTACGTGATGGAGTTGTGGAAGCCTCTTTGTTCCAGGGGCTTTGCGTATAGGTCAATGCCGGATTCTTTTGTTAGCTTCACAAACTTTTCGCCCAATTCGCCACTGGCTGGTCAAGGCAGATGGCGGGGACTATGGCTAAAATCTTCCGTCCCCTTTTACTCCCAATGAGCTTCTCAGAACAAAACCGTCTGGGGTACTTGAGCTGAACGATCTGCAGCAAAGCCAAGCTCTCCTCCGTAGTCCAGGGATCTATCCTCCAGCTCACTGGCAATAAAAGGGGCAAGACGCGGTGACGACTAATGTCCTCACCCACTTTGCGTTGTGCGGTAGTCTGTTTTCCAGCTCTCCGGAGGAACGGGAGTCAAAATATCTTGTCCACCTTGAAGCACCACACGGGTTTGATGCCTTGGGTTCAAGTGTCCCGGATTTTGGTGGGATCTCTTATAGTCTCTATGGTTCACCAGTTTAAAACAGGAGAAAAAGGTGCATGGGCGGATGCGGCAAACAAAACAAAATACACATAAGATCAAGCCGTGCCTCACTATGGGCTTTGGCTTAACGGGATTGAGAATGTTGCCTATAGTGTGATGGAAATGTGATAAGACATTTATTCCCCTTTTCCTGTTTTCGGACAAAGAACTGCCGAGGGACACTGGGGAAGAGGTCTGACTTTTCCTTAAAAACTTCGTTTCGCGAAAGAATGATTTCTTCCGGGGCAGTGTTACCTAATGTGACAGCTCTGCAACTGATCGAGCTAATTCGTAGACGGGTACGTGGTCTTGGCTTGTTTCCTTTCAGCTATGACCAGAGGAAGAAGAAGCTGGGCTAACGGAGAAGGGGAAATCGCTTTGACCTGTTTCAAAAAGGTGGAACATCAAAAACATGTTACCTCTTACTCGTCTCAAGTCAAGCGTCTAGATATTGAGGGAGGAGAGGCGGACGGGATAAGGCAAATGGGACAGGCTTCATACTGCTCTGGTGGAAGCCCCCCGAACCCTTTCTAGGACCTCACAGTTCTAGACAATACCAGAGAGCAATATTTGACTACCGTACTCCAGCAGAGGACTAGGGGGAGCCCAAGGCGGTTAAACACTTGGAATTAATTGTCGTGGGGCGATCTTGGGAAATCATAGAGACATCAAAAGCTCGCCACCTGAACACTCCACACACCTGATCGGCCACCCGGATAGCTAGGAGGGACTTTGATAATCAAAAGAAACAGGCTGGTTTCTTCCCCCCAACAGTTCGGACAGTTGCTTTAAAGCCTCTAGCTCTGCGACCTCTCTTTGGTATCCATATTTTAATGCTTTCGTGGACCGCGCCTTATGAGGACCCATCCGATCCGGATTTGGGAATGGGATTATGGCCAGTGACGGAAAATAACCTATCCTGAAAGGTATGTGGCCTTGTCTTATTTTGCGATGGAGTGATTGTATCCCTGTTGGGAGAAGCTGATCATAATCACGATCAAATCAGCCCCGATAAAAATAAACTCAAAATGAGGGATATTAGCTGCATGTTCCAAAACATGAAATTTCTTGTAACGTGAGACTCACCGAGGGAGGCAACTGCACAACCGATGCATCTTAGTTCAGGATTAGAATTTTGAACCCACTGTCCCTCGTGTTTTTCTATTATCCCATAACTTACCTCCTAGCCCACCGGGGCTTCTCGGGCATCAAGACAGTCTCAAGAACCAGGAACAATGAGAATTGAGCCACCGTGTATTGCTCCAAAACCAGGCCGTGCAGTGTGACAGACGGTGGTGCGGGCTTTGGCCCGATATCCGAGCTTCAAAGGCCGACCGACCTGCTTGGGTTCTACACTAGCTTGCTGGGGTGAAATTTCAGACAGCAGTGCCTGGGATTCCATGGCGGGAAAAATGAGTGCGCAGTCGGCTGACCACATCTAACTTGCTTGTGGTGCTTTTCGAGTCATCTTCGAAAAGCCTCTGTAATAATCAAGAACCGCCAGAAAATGTTTTCCCCGTGTTCGAAAATGCCCGTAACCAAAATTCGCCATCAGCGGATAGGTAGTTCGCGAAAAAATAATTATTTTTGCCAAAATATTCGTCTCCTCGGAGACCTGACCGTTCCAGAATGACCACATTCTTCAGGGAGTGCTGTGCCACTATCTTTTTTATGGAAGACAAAGGGTAAATGCCACTGTGGGTGATGGAGTGGCCTTTCCCATCAGAAAGGGACCAGTGCACGTAAAATCAGAAGGCGTGCAGTAAGCACGCAAACGCGTGGTATCTTTGTAAGATTCCAAACCGAGAAGGCAGCTTCGGCATGCTTACACAGAAGCCCGAACTCAATCATGGTTACTGAAGAAAGCTGGAAAATGTTCAAGGCCGCTGGTGGTGAACAGCCCGCCTACGGCACAACGGGGTTAGAATCTCAACCCAAAAATCCAGCAAAGGGCAAAGTGAACCCTTTATAAGGCACTGGTTGAAGAGGCTAAGCAAAACCCATGAGGCTGCTGAAGAAGTGTATAGTTCAAGGGTTCGCCTGAGAATGAAGTGCACTTTCCTGTCGTGCGATTTTGGGGTGGAATATGTGATCGCGATCAACGCACAGCCCACCATTTGGGCCTATACTTTGATGGTGCACATTGAAGTGGCGGAAGACAACAAACGCTAATCAGAACGCAAGTGTTTGCTCCCTGTGTCCCCCACCCGCAAGTAATGGAAGGGAAAAAAGGGGAACTGTTTGAAGGAGCGGACAGGCATAAGTAACCGTGACTTGACTGAGCATATCCAAGAGTCACGCAGCCATTGGCAGCCACGATCAATGGACATGTCTACCGTCTATACCGAGCCGCATTTATTCAAGCCGTATCACCTCTGGGCTAAGAGTCACCTACTGGTGCGGCTATCCTTAATGGAAAAGAGCGGATAGAAGAGTTGAAGTAAAGTCCAGTGAGCTTGAAGCTCATTACATGTAGGTTTTTACAGCCACTGGTAAGTGAACACATAGGTCAATAGCCAGTGAACCGCAAGTAGCTCTCCCAGGCCAGGCAAGGGTGTTTAAAAGGCAAACTCCGTCTCTCAAACCCTGTAGTATCCTTAAACAAAGTCACTACCCAGCTGGATGAGGACGAGAAGGTTGAAAATTGTTATTTGGGCTTTGGAGTGGCTTTTGACTTTCCCAACCTTAGCCTATTGATGGAGGAACTAAAGACTTTTGGGATAGGAGGGAGGTTACGCTGGTGGGTACCAGCCCTCATGAACATAAGGATGTTGTACAATACAGCAAGAAACCGCGGGTCAAAAGCAACACAGCTAACTAGCGGAGTGCCTCAAGGATCAGTTTTGGGCCAACCGCCTTTTCTTCTCTCTAAAGCTGATTAGGCAGAAGATTCATCACCAGCAACTTCCATCTCTGCAAACGATGTAAAACTCATAGTGCCAGGAGATCTTGACGAATTAGTAAGGGACGTGACAAAAGTGGTTGACTGTTAGAACAAGTGGAATAAGCCCTTAAACTAAAGCAAGGACCAACAGCTAACTACAGGTTTGGTGGAAGTGACACTAATGTGAGATATCAAGCCGCTCACAATTCAGACGACAAAAAATTGGACTTGGACATCAGAGTGACTAGAGGCTCTAAGTGCTCTGAAAAGCATAGACCAGCTACCAACTAGAGGGGAGCTTGGGTCTTTTGGCTGCCTTTAGCATTTTCCCGCGCACAGTGAAGAACTTCATTTCTGCCTAAAAGACATCAGAGAAGCCTCATATAGAACACCGTGTGCCTTTTTGGGCTTTCATTTGAAACAATGGAAGCGGCCTGCCTGGGAAGTTTTCGGCAATTAGCGGCTTGGACGTCTGAAGGACAACAAGGAAAATAGTATGAAAGAAGACCGTGGGATACGAGACTATTCTCACTCAGGAGAAGGAAGCCCAGTCGGAACCTTATTGAAGCATTCAGAATACTGAAGCATTTACCAGACATAAGAGCCGAGGACATATTTGAACAAGCCACGGATTACGGAACTCGAAAATGATACCGATTCGTGGAAGCAACCACATAGGCCATTTGTGCGAGCGAACGTCCTCAGCGATAAGGTAGTGGGAATGTGGAACAGATCACCTGAAGAAATATTTGGCGCACATAATGTAAGAAGTTTTGAATGGATGCTGGAAACGACATGGGACGGGTAACTCACAGAAGAGTAACACAAAGGATTACGGAGGGATTGTAATCTACTCGAGGCACCTCACTTGTCCTGTGTCCGTGCCTACGATCTAAGGCAACAAATGCAATGGTTCACTGACGTCATGGTTGCTTCTCGACCAGGTGGCGGGAAGAGTTGTTCTACTTCTTCCATTTACAGTCGGACTGAGGGACGAGCCGCTTCGTGTAACAGAAATGGAAAGAATTACCGAAGCAGCACAAGAGGGTGCCGACCTCTGTGTATGCCACTGAAAGAGTCCTGGAAGATCGGTTTGCTCTGACCATTATCAGTCCCTTGCAACTCGACCCCGCAAGCGAAAACTGGAATTCTTGGCCTCATTTGAAGGGTATTTGGTGGGACCTCTCTCCAAAGTGTTTTGTGCAGGCATGAGCTGATTGTTATCATAAGGATAAGGTGTTTGATGGGAATGTCGTTAACTGCAACCAGGGTGATCGCAGACAGAGGAGATCTTCAGGCTGGCTTCTAGAGGACATTGACCATATCCCCATAGCGAGGCGTAAGCTCGAGGTGACTTGGCAGAGGGGTTCAACATTATAAACGATAAGTCGTGTATAGATACGCGTGATTTGTTTGTTTCTGCTCCTGAGTGGGTCATAAAGGGACATAAATGTAAACTACGAAGAGCACACTCAAGGCCTCACATCGTTCCCAGAACTAGCCACTTGGACCGAGGTGAAACATTGAGCCCCTGTTACTTTTGCCGATGAACTAAATATATTTCAAAGGTTCATTTCGGAGACAAGCGAAGCCAAACAGGCACATGATCAAATGTCTACGAAAATTAGAGTGGCCAGACAAAGTTCGTGAAGACGTAGGAATATGCCTGAAAAAATAGGATAGGTAGACTCAGAAGGGAGATAAAGTGGAGATGAAGATGTGATAGGTGTATGCACACCAAAGAAAAATGTAGGGAGATTAGATGAACCTAAGGGTGGGTTCAGGTGAACTTTAAAGTCAAGGTCAAATGGAGAATCTGACTGGTCTAGTTGGAGGTATTTGAAAGCCGACAGATATATATGGGAAAGGCTAGAAATAGGAATGAGAAACTGTGGTAGCGGGAGACAATAAAGGAGAAAGTGAGATGCTCTGCAAGAAATTAGTTAGCAATGGAGCTTTGGTGCTGTGCAATAGATGGTAGGCTGACAGGGCACTAAACTCGTTGTCAAACAAGAAGCGAGCAATGCAAGACACAAAGCTTGAACTGGATGACGAAAATGATTTGGAAGGATTGGGTACTGCAGATGTGAGGTCCAGATGTAAAAAGAAGGGAAGAATGTCATGACGGTCAGCGAGATGATGTCATGATGATTGGCCGGGGAAGGACTGCAGGATGCAGAGCGCATGTATATATATATATATGTATATATATATATTTATATATATATATATAAGAAGCAGGAGCAGTAACATCGGAGTGCTAGAAAGAAACAATATCAGTGATTGGAGGAGGCAGGTTAGGTTAGATCGAATGGAATATAATCCAATTGGGCAAGTCTTGGTGAATTTTCTTCATGACAGGTGAACACGGTGGAAGAACTGAGAGAGCGACAGTAAAGACCTTGGAAGCACAGAAGTGGTGACGGCTGTGGAGAGCAGTTTAAAAAAGAAGGAAGATGGGGGAAGGGATCAAAGAGAACAGGTAAGAATGGATCTAATATTCTGAATAATTCAGGTGGGACGTATGGTGACGGTCTAAGTGCAAGGAGCTCAAATGAATGGACTTGCAATATTTGGCGGGAAAATGATGGCGTTAGAAGTGGTGGGGTAGCGCAGAGCGAATAAAGATACAAAGTGGAGGAATGTACTTGGGAGTTGAGACTGTCTTTGGCGCAGTAATGCAACAGCTATGGCGATGAACTGTGTGGGAGAGAAATTAGTAAAATGAGTACCAGAGTTATCGGGTAAGGGCTGATCAAGAGCACCGGAACTGTAGGCGAAAACCGTAACTCAAAGTTGACTTTACATTAGGTGGAAGGTGGAAAAGCGGGACAGCCTAAAAGGCACACATAAAACGCCCGTGGCGAGCACTGTGTGGAATAAGAGATGAGAGCACGGACCGAAGAGGCAGATGAAACATAACCAATCAGCTCGTTTTGCCACAGGGAAAACACGAAGAAGGCCGAGACTAAAGAAGCACTAGGACAGGTAAATATGTGGATAAACGCAGCGCACAAAAAAATAAATGCGCCTCGGATTTGAGGCAGAGGAAGTGGAAAGCGGCGTGCCTGCAGGCAACCGTAAAAGTGGATGGAGCTGGAGGATGCTAATCAGAGCACAGCCTAATGTAAATATCCACAGGGGAATCGCTAACTGAAGCAAGTATAATATAGCGGTGGTGACCGGATAATAAACGTGGCTGTAAGAGGTTCAGAGCTTGGAACGGCCAGTTCTAATGTGGGAACCGGTCATGGCTGCGAAGGAGGCTAGTGAGTAATCGCATTGAGCATGAGAAGGAGGAAAGAGGGAAGATTTGATAGAACGGTAGTCAGTGAGGCGTTTTTGCGGGATCGATGAGCTTTATGAGCATAAGGCGATACCAAGTGAATAGAGACCATGAGCAGGCTATGACAACATGTGTGGAAAAAGGAATATTAGCAATCGTTGGCTAAGTAAAGTGAGTAGGGCGATGATGAGAGTGGATATGAGCAGGGAGAGAATGGGAAGGTGTTCACGCCGTGAAAGAAAGACAAAACCGGAAGTGATAGGAGTGATGATAGGAGCGGTACGTGGGGTACACTGGCGGAACATGGATGATGGTAGCAAGCGATCTAAAGCCAACAGCAAGGGAACCGGCAGAGCGAGGAGAGTTAGAGCGTGAAATAAGCAGCCGGAGCTGATGAGTGGGCGCACTGGACCGCCAACCCGAAAAACACCTCGTGGAGTGAGTACAGGGGGTTTGGTCTACCAGCATAACTGCGCTCGCATATCTTTGCTGACTGCCTGCAAGCCCGATGTGCGCCGGCCAAAGTGGTGGATCTGACCGCGCCCCACACTGCTTGGAAGGGCGCCAATGTTAACTGCTGGTTGTGCATGCGGAATGTACTTCAACAATGAAATTGCAAGATCAGCGGTCAGCTGGCCAAGTTGCGAGGGGTCTCGACAGGCCGGGCTAGAGACCGCTAAACGACTACACAGCAGCGTATTCGGGAGCATGTCATGGAGTGATCTCCATATTGCCAAGGCATTTGACCCGCGCTGAGGGTGACATGCGCGGAAAGGGAGAACTGAAAAATGATAAGAGATAAAGAACGGCAGCCAGTGTGTGTTCCCACTGTAGAATAACGGCTAAAGGAGACAAATAAAACCAATAAGGGACGAAACGTTCGTGTGTCCAAGATTACTGGGGAAAGGGGAAGGCAGGATGTAGAAAAAGAATGACATTTTAATTCCTTTTACCCATTACGGGAATGGCCACCGCTAGCCAGAAGTTGAGAGTTCAGTCAGATAGATGAAGGTGTCTATCCTTGTTTGTGTCCTCGGATGGAAAAGGCAGGGTCTGCGGAGTATTTGGCCTTGGAGGTTGAGGCCCCCCTCTCATGCTATATCCTCGGCTTTGCACATATTAGGTAACTCAGGTGCACGTGAAGTTGAAATATGGAATGAGTGTCGATAGGCATTGGGACTTGGTTTGTGAAGCTCGAGTGGTAAGGGGCAATTTATTCCAGAACTTGCAGTAGACAAGGAGGAAAAAGAGTGACCGCGTGTCCGATTTAGCTACACTAGAATGGATTGTACAGGGCCTGTGCCGAAGTGAGTAGGGGGTTTCACACGACAAGCTTACCGGGTCAGAGGAGGAAGACTGGTTACGGAGCAGATCATGCAAAAAGTCTAAGTTAGGTCCCAAGCGGCCGAGCCAGAGTGGGCAAGACTTATGTTTGTTTGGGAGATATTGCCTCGCAAAACTTTGCCTTTCAAGTCAAACATCCAACGCGCAGTGTTGGGAGCCAAAAAAACTACCTAAAAGCACGATTGCTCTCAACCACCTACTCTGTCTGCGGACTGCGCTGCTCTGTGCCATTTGCGACCCTGCTTGGCGATCCCATCTCTAGAGATAAAATAAATAGAGACATGACCGCAGAATCAGCCTCGTTGAACCTTATAAATATTGTACGGTCCACAGCACTTATTATTTTTAATAATATTTTCATTGCTGACAACGGTTTACTTCGGATATTTTCAAAGCATTCTGCTATGCAAGATCAAACGGTACAACTGAGATCGGAATTCGAGATTTAGGAGGGCTGTACAACGATTTGCACTCTTTGTATTAGCGCCCGGCAAACTGACACTAATGTCAAATGGTCCAGCTGAGCCGACCCAGGTAGGATTAGTTGGGAATTTACTCCGGAATGTGCTTTTCTAAAGTGTTTCTTTAAAATGAACTCCCTCTTTAGTGGAGCGCCAACTTTAAAGAACGATTCATTCGTCTACCAACTGTACACTGAAATTTCATCGAAAGAAACTTTTATTGGGCACCTCGTATTCAAATTCGTCAACAATAAGTAGTACTGCTTCCAAGAATTTGATGCCGCCCTAGTGTTCCAAGTAAAAACAAAGTTTATGTTGCTTCTGTCAGGTTGTGAAAATTTGAACACAGAATGTACAGTTGTTTATCAACTTGAGTTGCAGGTTTACTTCCACTAAGTTGTAACCTTGACACAGCACACGTTGGAGGTATCCCGTTATCTGGCCTGACAATGAGGTAAATAATAATATCCAAATGGAACTTTGATCCGCCGAAGGTTTTTGTGCGTACAAGTGTATGCTCTGCTTTGTTGTCTGGTGTGTCTAATGAATATTTTTGTTATTACATTTTGCCGTACGGACTTCGAATGGCCCGTTAGTGGAACTGAAAGATGTTTTCCTCCCCACTGTCCGTGCAATATATATCAAACGGGATGATTCGAATTGCTCCCCTCCCTCGTTATCTGGCTCACTCCCAGTACCGCCACAGTTCTGCTTATCTGTGGAACCTGTTTGGAAAGCCATTGCAAGCTGAAGGTTTAGGTTCGCCTTGTTTCTAAATAGGCGTTTGTGGGTGGGAGTTCAACGGTGATGGCCTATAAACCTCAGGAACTCGTGCAGTCCTGTAGTCGACCTTTGCAGCACGTGTTGGCCGTTTGACGTCTGATCCGGAATAACGATGCAGTTCTGGGTATTAGTATCGAGTAAAATTACATTTTCCAGACTACCGGTACGTGCACAGGAGCAATGGGTTTGCAGTTTAAAAAGGATCACGGCCTACCTTATGTATATGTATAAAATAGTTATTTTGTGGTCTTCAACTCTGTTTCTGATCTGTGCACCGCAAACAGCATGTTCCAAAGGTTGCTCTTCATCCTTGTCACATCGCAAATCTACATACGCTAGCTAAAACGGCCTATAAAATAGAACAGAAAAGTAGATTGCCGCTCCCTGCACGGCCCCACCTTTCAAGCAGAATGAAACTCTACCGCTCTATAGTTTTGCGCTTGAGGAGCAGTTGAGTAGTCGGCGTCGTACGCATAGACTGGTTTTGCAACAGTCGGGTGTGCCTTCTCCGCGTCCTTTAACCGCTGCTAGCGGCGATCACATGTAATCCGTTGTCATTCACTTGAACAGTGGCTAAAGAACAGAGGTTTCTGCGAGCTGCTAGGTTTCACAATATGTCCATACGTACATATAAGCCTAGTGTATAAACAGACATCCATAGTTAAGTGTGTCACCGGAACGGTATGAGTAACGGACGAGCCTGTGCTCTTCCTGTATCAGCTTTTATACCGTCTATTGGTAGTTAGTACGACACACCTCTATCAGGAGCTTATATTTCCGGTGTCTGCCTCCATTCTTTGGCTTTCACAGGTAGGTTGCTGGAGCTTATCCTGTATATGCATGAAGGTATATGTTCACGTCGTTTATGAGCATAAAAGCCGTTGATTGCCAGAAGAAAACTGGACACTGCACAACCATAAATACATACACACTCATATTCGCAAATGTACTGGTCCCGTGTGCATTCATTACTCCTGGTCCCATTCTCGGGCACTGAGACTAGTTCGTAACAGGCTTGCTGGTATTTGAAGTGTGGACATAACTGCCTCATTGGATGGGACTAGTTTCCTTTTCCTACTGATTACGTGTGTGAGTTGCTTAGTATAAACGGAGCACAGTGGGGTACCAGGGAGAATAACTTCAGCAACCAGACAATTCTACTACCTGTAATAAACTTATAACTGTACCTGTCGAGCATTAGCGTCTACACACCTGAGCTCCGGTCTGTAGCTAACGAAACACCTAACGGCTAATTCCACAAGGCAGATAGTACAACAACTGTGGCTTCCCGGCACCCATTACCACGGCGAACCCGGTGGCCTGTACTTCACTAATGGTGATTTCTACTACTCGTTATAAAATCAGACATGTCGTCCCGACTACTTATATCAACAGTCACCGTACAATGGCCTATTGTTGCGCTCGTAAAAGAATTGCATATGAAAATTCCTAGTGAATTATTATGAAGGCAACCGAAGGCAGACAACATCTCTAGGTGGTAGTCATGGATTGGTGGCCATCTGAGGCTGCTTGTGCATTCTCCTATCTTCGGTCGTCCATTGTCTTGCCAGAGATCGTAAGCACACGAGGTTCTCTTTATTCAAGTTGCAAATGTGCCAAGCAAATATAGGAACCGTACTCGATGGGCCCGTTATCGGGCTAACACATTAGTCTATGAGGTGCGAACGTGGAAACTCAAGCCAGTTTTGAAAACCATAGCTAAAAGCCTGCAACTCTGGGTATCATTGGCCGAACTCCGCTGAATACTCTACAAAGTGACGAGGACCGCGACAGCCAAACTACATACGCCACATCTGATAAGTGAGCTAAAAAGCCCGCATATCTGTTCATATATGACGGCCGTACCAATGAAATGTTAAAAGTAAGTAGACAAACGAACTAGAAGACATTTTCCAACATTTCAACGAAACACAATCCTTGCCTGGTATTCAGAAAACTCGTACTCGTGGGATTCAACAGGATCCTCACGTAGTTGGGGCTCCTATCGGCCAAAAAAGTCTTAGCGAAAGATCCATCAGTACACTAGTAGTACTTCGCCTGAGCTCAGGTGTGAGCAACCTAAACTGCGGGTTGGAAATATAAGAATCACACAAAACATTATAAAAGTAGGACTGCACGGCCTGGGAATCAAACAGGATTTTCAAACTTTAGTTTTCCTTGAAAAAAAGACATTTTTAGATGAAAGGTAAACAAGAAATAGGGCTTTGTGGAGTACTAAAGAGGTGAGGGCTGAAAATCGAAGAGTGAAATGGAGCGCTATCGCGGACACAGAACAAAAATTCAGTCCTAGATTACGGATACATGTGATGAAGGATATCTACAGAGTCTATTTTAAAGCGAATGGACCACACTCCTGGAGAAAGAAGTTGCCGGAGTAATGATGCAAGGGGTAGCCGAGTGGAAACAGATACACTTTGAGCGGATTGATTATTTTCAAAGAAAATGACCGTAGAGCGTCAGCATGAAAGTGCAAGGTGGGCGATAGATATGTGAAGCGAAGCGTAGCTACGACTGTAGCAGAGAAGCCGCTTGCAAGACAGATGAATAATTGATAACAGGTGAGTTTATAGATATATTAATAATAATAAAAATGGTTTATTTTGGATAATCCTGAGGCATGCTGTAACGCAAGATCAAACGGTAAAGCTGGACCTAGAGTCCGAATTCCAAGAGGATGATTCAGGTATGTGCACTCGATATTGTACAGGAGAAAGTATTTAATTTACTCCTTAGGGCGGCGCCCGGCAAATATGAACTCAAGGTCGGGTGGCCAGCCAGGCCAAGTCAGATTCGAGCTGGTCGGAGATAGTAGTAGACTCTTCCTGAAATAGTACAAGTAGAGGGGCTATGCAACGAGAGAATCAAACAGAATTGAGGAAACTTTTGTTCACCCTGAGGAAAAAGAAGTTTTCAAGTGAGATATGAAAGAGCTTTAGCGCTCCGCGGAGTATGGCACGGCTTTGGACTGGAAATCAGACGATAAAAGGAATGAATTTGCAGATAAAGAACAATCAAAGTGTTTCGAAGATTTCCCTTGTAACGTTCAGCGACCAAATATCGGCTGAGTCCGTTAAATCGTTGCGCACATTGTTTACTTTCATAAAGGCGGAATGTGACGCCACAAAACGGAAATGGAAACTGGGCGACAAATCAATTTTGGTACGTAGCCATGATAGTCGCAGATACATGGTTTGCACAAATGAGTAGTTAAATGACAGGTAAGTATTCACGTTCGATTATCGTTGTCTAAGGGCTGAACATGCAGACCAGAAAGATGCAAGAATCAAAATTGTCTGAGAGGATTTGCCAAGATAGAATACCGGATATGAAAAAGCTCCAAACAAACGATGAATACATTTGCGAAGTTGGATGGTGAAGTAGTTGACAGGCAAAATACTATCTGCTGGTATTCTTTGTAAGAGATGGATCCTGTGGTGGCGAAAGATCAAAAAGCTGCGATACAGATGTCAGTATATGGGAAGGGCATGAATCTTTGCAAGGTGAGGATATTGCAATGCTACAACCATGTGGGCGAACAGAAGGACTGATAGAGAGAGCGAACTTTCACAATATAGCCGACTGATGGGATGCTCTGGAGATAAATATTCCTCAGTGAAATATACTGTTTGGACTTTGTGGGACGGACGTGTATGGCGACAATAAATGTGACTTTTGCAATTATATCGATAACTATGATAAAATAAGAGCGAGTTTCATCTTGGGGATTTGTTCAGTCTGCGAATGGGACAAGCGGGTGGTTTGGCACGAATCCTCAGAAAAAAGAATCATGAACGGTAAGCCGAGTAAGGAAACGGTCTTTCAACCCCGTAAGAAGCGGTAAGTTAAGGTGGCGGAGATGAAGACAAGTACGATGTAAACTAGGCAATAACTGGGGGAGATAGTTCCATATTTGCAGCATTTGGTGTGAATAAATTTTGTTGTTTTTTGCCGCAACCGGTGCTGGTGGGTGGGGCTGGACGTGCGCTGGACACCCAACCAGGAACCTTCTCTGGTGACAGGAGGTGCGATCCGCCAGCCTAGCTGAGCCCGCACATCGTTGCGGATGTCTTGCGCGCCCGATGTGCGCCGGCCAAACCGGTGGATCTGACCGCGCCCCGCCCACGACGGGCTCCGCTGGAATGATATTGGCGTTGTCACATAGAGGTCGAATGGTCCAAAAGCTTGCGACCAGGTTGCGAGGGGTCCTGTAGAGCAGGGTCTATGTGGTAGTGAAGAAATGACGAGCAGGTATCGAATTTTCAGCGGTAAATGTGGGCCAGGTATTATGACGAGCCATTGAAGGGAAGGCACACATCGGTGGTTGTTTGGAAAGTTTAAAATAGAAAAACGCAGTCTGGGGTGCTCCCATCTGGGTAACAACGATTAATGGTAAAGAGAAACCTCTTGTATCCAGAAATTGGAACTACTTGGTGAATGGTTCGACCTTGCAAAACACAAGGCTGTACACGAAAGATCAAGAAAACTTGAGTGGTATATACGGCGACCTGTGTGGTACGTAGGTCTCGAGGCCCCCGACTCAGACCCGCGTGTCAGTAACCCAGACCAACTTCGTACGCTCGCTCCTCCGAAGTGTATGGATCAATGTTTGATACGAGTGTCAGGACATCAAGCCGCTTGTTTAGTTCCTCTTTAAACATCGGCAAGTGGCTTATTGCATGGACATTCGGTGGAAATTTACTCCACATTTGCGAATATTTAACGATGAAGAAATTGGACCGTAGGCTGGTTCCCGAGGACAGCACAATGACCGAATGACTGCTGTGTCGTAACGAATACCTTAAGCTTAACGGGTCTCGTACTACAGGGGAGGCTTTGCAGGATCTATATTTTAATAATGAGTGGAAAAAGGACAAGTTGTTCCTTATCCGTCGGAGCCAAAGGGGTTCGAGGTGTAGCAGGGCACAGCGCTGTTTATAGTTGAGACTAGACGAATGGCCAACTAATTGTATAGTAAAGGTACGCTGAACGTTTTCGATGGCGATCCTGTCAATCTGGCGCAAGTTGGAGACAACTATTGAACTATACTCTAGCAATGGTCTCACGTGTGTTGTACAGACACTGGGCTTACTTTCACACAAACGGAATGTTTTCTGGACATGTCCTATTAACCTGCAGGACCTAGCAATTTGAATGTCTGTTTGCTCCGAGAAGTTCAACGAACAGGAGTAGTATTTGCCCAGGTCGCCTACTGATGATTTGTTGGGGATCAGATGACCACCTATACTAAACGTTTCTGGAGGGACACGACACTTGTATGTAAGAATGCAGCTTTTATCCGCCGAGAGCTTCCGTGCCCAATCGGTACACCAGGAATTGAGCATTCGTAAGTCCTCCGGTAATTTTGCTATAATATTACCCAATTTATTATGGTCTAAGGTGTACAGCAACTTTACATCATCAGCAAATAACAACGGAGTTACACGGCGAACCACGGTAAATGTCATTTATGTACATGAGAAACAACAATGGGCCCAGTACACTACCTTGGATTACACCACGGGTTACGGGGCTGGGTGTGAAAATTGTGCCATCAAAGTTTACCACTTGAGTGCGCGAGGACAGGTACGATTCTAGCCAAGCATACACTGGGTCAACAATGCCGAATGTCTGAGTATTTGACAACAAACGAATATGAGGCACCCGGTCGAAGGCCTTAGACATGTCTAAAAAGACTGAGATCACTGCCTTACCATCATTGGCAGCTTTATAAATAAGGTTCAGAAAGTCAGTCATACATGTTGCACAGGATCGATATTTTAGGAAACCGTGATGACCTTCACTTATAAAGTGGTTTTGAGGAGGTGATCTGTTAGTTTAACTTTTATTAATCTTTCCATAATCCTCGATACTACTGGGGTACGATTCACAGGCCGGTAGTTGGCCGGGTCCTCCCCTGTTCCCTTCTTATGAATTGGGATAACAACCGACGTTTTCCACTGTATAGGATACCAACTAAAGCGCATAGACAGACTGAATAACTTCGATTAAAGAATTGGGATATCTGAGCCACCCAATTTGAAGACGGCCGATGGTAACGAGTCCAATCCGGGGTGGAAAGACATTTTGATATTTGAAATTAAAGGCTCGTTTTTGGAGGGCAGGAATGTTATAGAAGAAAGTGGCTCATGCAGTGGTACTGGTGGATTGCAGAAAAATGGTGCTGTGAAACTAGTTAAAGAAGAAGCAAAAAGCATGTTCAGCGCTTCTGCTATGTCCAGCGCTTTGTCGAGGCACGTGTTATTGAAAAAGATAGAAGAAATATATAAAGTTGTTTTTGGGTTCCTCGACTTCATCAGTTTTGCAAGAATCTCAACTTTCTTGGAATAACGTAAGGCCCTGAGTTCCTGTTGTATCACTTCACTCTCAGAGTACAGTTTTATCGTTTCAGCCAAACAATTTAACTGTATAAACAGTGAAAAGTCTCTTGTTTTAAGATAAACGCTTTGGAGTCCACTTAACTTCAAGTTGAGACGAGACAATTTATTGTCTTCAGGTCGGACTGACGACCCTCGTGACGGGGTTATTTGGTTGAGGCATCGTTCAAAGATAGAATAAAGTTGATCTGCCACCAGCTGGGGATTTGCACTGAGAAAGAAGGTGTCCCAATTTTGGCTGCGAATCAGAGAAGGTAGTATATTCCAGTTAGCCTTATGATATGGTTTATGCGGGGGTGTGGTCGGTTTATACTTTATGGGCAGTGTAAAGCAGCAGTGAACAGTTGCGTGACCACTCCCGGGTAGGTTTTTCTGAACTTCTGTTATAACCTGGGTAATCCTAGCGACAAGATTACGTTAAGAGTGTGGTCGCGTCTGGTTGGGGACGTGACGTGCTGCTTCCCTCCTCCTAGGTGAATTGCATTCAAAAACTGTAGTAAATGGCGTGGTGCTGTGAGTGATGTCCAGCATATTTCTGGTGCATTAAAGTCACCAGCTATCGATTTTTGGCCTACTTTAAGATCACTAATTAGGTTGAGTGCCTCTATAATTTGCAGGAAGCTATCGGGACTAGATCTAGGCGGAAGATATACGCAACCTAGTATCAGTTCTTGACGTTCGACTTCAACGTTCGGCCAGGTACAGTCGAAAATGCCATCTAGGATAGGATGCTGAAAGCTTGTCGCCCTGAGAGTTTCCTTTGCATACGCTAGGCAGCCTCCACCACGTTGATGTGTTTTGCCTTTGCTGAAGGATTTGTAGCCGAGTACCTCCATGTCCTCTGCTAGATAGGGGTCCGATAACCAGGATTCCGTCAATAAAATGAAGTTATAGTCGTTTGTCAGTGCAGCTGATCGTATGTATTGGATTTTATTCCTAATAGAGCGTGCATTGACCAATAGCAATTTGAAAGTTTCAGTGCTTCTGACGTCATCATTGATATTAGTACTTACCGTTCGTTGACCGCTGCATTCAACCTGAGAAGAATCACCAGCTCTGAATGCAAGCCCGCTTAAGTTGTTCCTCATTTGAAGACTCGATACTATGGCGGCAGGTTAGGAAGAATTGGAATCGTCTGAGAAAAGTTTCAGATTGGGACACCGGGTATAAAAAACTCAAAACAACCGATGAATAAAAACGCAAAATTCGGCCGCAGGGTAGGGGTGGACTCAATGAGAAACCAAATGGGCAACATAGTTAGAGGAAGTTTGCCAGCATTATAGAGAGAAGTGACCTAATATAAAGAGACAAACTTGAGGTGGATTATTTATATTCAAAAAATAAGTTATTGCTCTTCACTAACGAAGTCTGAACTGGGTGATGAACGGGTGTTTGACGCTTACCTACGACAGTGGTGGAGACACGTGGTCTTCAAAAAAGACGATGAAGTAATTACCAGGCTAGGTTTATCGACTGGTTTAATTTTTAAAACACCGGTCATGTGATGGCGACAAAGCGAATCTTTAATACAAGTGCCGCCAAAACGACACTTCATAAGACGAGGTTTTTGAAATCTAACAGCCCTAAGTTGGAAAAAGGTGGAACTGATAGCTGAAGCAATAATCTCGAAATCGTCGACCTTTGAGATATTCCAGAGAGAGATATTTCACAGTGGAACGGACTGTTTGAAGGTTGCGGAAAGGAAACGAATGGCAACAATGAATGTGATGGTTTTCTAATATATCCGTTGAGATGGTAATTATAGTCATTTTTATCGTGCGGAATGTCTAAGCTTACTAATGGGTCTGGTGGTTAGCTTGGGGTGGAACCTCGGAAAAGTGATTCGCGAAAATTGAGCCGAGAATGTCAGTGGGTTTTTGAATGGGCTATATTTGTGCGTAAACAAAAGCATATTTTCAAGGGGGCAAGAAGCTGTAAGTTTTGACGGCAAATTCGGAAGCCAGCACGATGAAGAACCGATGATAGCTGGTGGGGGTAGCAGCACATTTTTTGCACAATTCCCGTTATATCATTGTTGTTTTTCAGTCCGCAACCGGTCCTAGTGTTTAGAGCCGACCGCGAGCTGGACACCCAACCAAAAAACCTTTTCTGGTGGCCGCAGGTTTAATCCACCAGCTTAGCTGCGCCAGCATATCGTTGCAGACGGCTTACACTCTCGGTGTGTTTGGGCCAGAGCAGTGGGTTTGAACGAGGTTTACAACGATCGGACTTGCACTGGTGATATTGGCGAGATCACACAGCAACAGGGGTTCTGTAGTCTAGGAGACTGTGCTCAGTTTGCAAGGACCCTTGGATAGCAGAGCTAATAGGGAAGCGACGGAGTGGCGGGTAGTTAGGCAACTTTTCAGCCGACATAGTGGGCCAGTTAATTTGCCGGTACCGTCTCGGATCATTACGGGACATCAAAGGGATGATACCCGTCAGTGGGTACCCGGGAAAATAAAAATATAGAAAGGTAGTTTAGGATGCTCCTATCTGAGGATCAAAGGTCGGTGGTAAAAAGGTAATTCCCGCAACTGAAACTCAAGAACTACCTTAGAAAGAATGAGAGCAACTGGCTATTTGGAGTTGACAGAACTCATAAATAACGGCGTAAATTGGAAATAACGATAATGAAAATTTGGAGGTGGATGGTGATCACCGGAACAGGAATATGGGTCAAAATGCCAGGTAATTATAAAAGAAGCAGTTAGGATCGGTTTGGAACGAGTGAAGCGACGTTAGCGTGAATAATGTAGATCGGACATGCCAGAGCACGTGAATTGGGAGGAACCCATCAAGGGGACTGTCGGTAAAGCAAACCTTTATGTATTGACGATGAAGAGGACGTATCTGGTGGTAAAGGCCCGCGTTACAATGAATGTTATCCGACTCATGCCTTCTTTACGTGATCAAAAATAAAGGTAGCCCTCATAAGCTTGTTCCGGCTTGGTGCATGCATGTGTTAGTCCCAGTACTTTGACGACATACAGAAATATTTTGGGAATAATTTTGAATCGGTCAAGCGTCTGGCAGGCCCGAGTGTCCCCGGATATTTTGTTCCATAATCGGGAACAAGCAGCTATGAAGAACCTCGCTCTTCAATTTTCCTGGAGCATGGAACGTCAGTGGTATGATTTCTGTTACCTGTGTGGCGGAGTGCTTCTTGGGTGAAACAAAGGTGAGAGTTATGAGTATAAGCTGTAGAATGTGGGGGGTTGAACGGTTAATAAAGAATGAGTTTCAAAAGCGCTAGCCACGGGGGTCCTAGTATTATTAGTCTACATCTGTCATTGTAATTCAGGGAAGATGACAAGCCGAGTGACTGCCTAGTGAAGGAGCGCTGAACTATTTCGATCGCGAGACTACACCAGAGACTAGCTCTCGAGTTATGGTTAGGCGTGAGACTTAAATGCCAGAATCTGTTTATAGAGTATTCCAAGCTTTCAGCAGGAGACAGCTGTCCTTCTCTTGGTCCAAGCCAATTGTTAGACTGCTTGTTCCTGAAGGTTAAAGTTGCAGGGAACCTGAATTCCAAGAACCTGTAGCGGTTGCCATCTTCATTCGTACTTTTATCACGTTTATTGTTTAACTGACCGCTGACTGCCAAGCGCGGTTGCCATTTGATCGTTGCTCTTGCGCATGCTCTCACGCACACTCCTAAATATACGCTAACCACTATCTCTCCCAATCGCCTTCTCGTCCTCACGGGGCGTGCAGAATACCGTTCTGGTTAACATATTCGTACAGTGCCGAGCATTAGAGTAACGTGCAGGTGGTCCACGCAGTACAAAGGACCGAAGCACGCGTTTACTAAGAAAACCGCGGAGTAAGGTCTAACCAACCTTACAATTGGTGAGCCCGACGTGATCCCCAGATCACGTGAGTTTCCTTGTTTTCTACCGTTCAAGGTCCCGCCTGCGTACGTTTTTGTGTGCTTCATTGTTTCCCTATCTGCTGATATCTTTTTGGTCGGTTTACCAAATAATTTTCTTGTCCATACATAATTTGTGTGTCTAGTTCGTCGTGATTTTTTCGCGAAGACTATAGTGCCCCATTGGTCATTGATTTCTTTTCCCGTCTGTATTCTATAAATTATTCGCTATGTCTGCCGAACGGAAACCCTGCTCAGACCCCGCCGTTGGGGCAACCACGCTGCACATACCGGCATTCACGCCTGCTGATCCAGAACTCTGGTTCACGCTGGTCGAGTTAGAATTTGAAAACTGCCGTATAACCAGTGACGCCAGCCGTTCGGAAGTGGGTAGCAGGCCGCCTGCCGCCGGAGGTCACAATGAAAGTAAGGGAAGTAATAATTTCTTCCCGAAGCTATGAGGCCTTAAGAGAGGCCATCATTGCTCGCACGACCCCAACGCAGGGCCAATGTATGCAACAAATTCAAAAAATTGGGCTTGGAAGTGGGAAGCCCTCCGAACTGCTGCGTGAGATGCAGCGCTTGAGAGGACCGACGGTGGGCGAGGACCCGCTCTTAAGGGAACTTTGGCTGCAGCGTTTGCCGCACAACATCCCGGTTTCACTAAGTGCCACGCGCAAGTGTTCACTGGAGGAAACTGCAGCAATAGCTGATGACATTATGTCACGATACAACCCCGCTGTAGCTGGAGTAACCAGGTCCTCCGTCACAACGGTGCCTGCCTTGTCAACATCTAACGACCTCGCTTCAGTTTTGTCTAGAATTGACACGAGCCTACAACGCCTAGCAGTAAGAAGTGGGTCACAGGAGCGGCACCGCGCATGCTCATTTAGGCTCCATAGTCCGTCACTGCGACGACGTTTTGGCTCTTCAAAAGAAGGGTATTGTAAATACCACAGTTGCTTTGGTGAGGGAGCCAAACGATGCGAACCAGGGTGTACGTTTCCCGGTGCTCATCAAGGGAAACCAAACCCCCAGCCCGTGGTGGCGACCCACAAAGCCGAGTATCAGACCAACAGTCGTCTTTTGAACGTAAGGGACATCATTTCGAATAATCTATTCCTTGTAGATACCGGTGTCGAAGTGAGCGTCCTCCCCCGAGCGAAAGGCGACAATAGCACGCCGCAGGCCCAAACACTACGCGCTGCCAATGGCACGGCCATCCCAGCGTTTGGACAGCGGTCGCTCAGCTTACACTTAGGTTTAAAGCGTATTTTTCGTTGGGTATTCACCATCGCCGACGTCCCGTACCCAATTCTAGGCATTGACTTCCTGCAGCATTTTGACTTGCTAGTTGATGCACGGCGCCGCAGAGTGGTGGATCGTCAGACCACTCTCGCTGTTGCGGGTTGTAATTCGCGAGTGAACCACGTCACGCCTTTTTACGTCCAACCACCGGCACACGAACCTTACAGCGAACTCATCGCCGCCTACCCAGCCATGTTTCGGCAGGCCGGGCCTCTCCCAGCAGTGACCACCAGTGTCGCTCACCATATCGGTACCAGGGGAACCTAGTGTTCAGTAGGCCGCATCGGACAAGCTTAGTTTTGCGCAGGCTGAATTCGAACACATGCTAGATTTGGCTATAATACGCTTTTCTAGTAGCCCTTAGGCCTCCCCCCTTCATATGGTCCCTAAGTCTGGTGGCGACTGGCAACCCTGTGGTGATAACAGAGCGCTTAACAAAGTCACCGTCCCGGACCGATACCCGATTCCCCATATAAAGGATCTTACTTCGACTTTATCAGATAGCTCCGTCTTCAGCCGTATCGATTGAGTTCGTGCGTACAACCAGATCCCGGTAGCAGAGGCCAAAACCCTCAAATCTGCCGTCACTACGCCTTTCGGGCTGTTCGAGTTTCTGCGAATGCCGTTTGGACTCAGCAATGCAGCCCAGACCTCTCAACGGTTCATGCACGAGGCAACTCGCGGTTTGGAAAATGTCCACGTATACCTGGATAATATTTTGGTGACAAGTTCTTCGGAGCAAGAGCACGCGACACACATACGAGCACTTTTCGAACGCCTTAGCCAGCACGGCGTTACGATCAATATCGCGAAATGCGAAATAGGCCGGGCTGATATCACCTTCATAGGACATTCTATTTCATCCTCGGGTATCCGCCCCTTGTCAGATAAAGTTTCCGCTATTCGCGACTACCCTGAACCCCAATCTTTTCTCCAGTTGCGTCAGTTTGCCGGCCTGGTGAATTTCTACTGCCGATTTATTCCGCACTGTGCGGAAATGATGCAACCGCTAACCGACCTGTTGCGCGGAGGTAAGCGGAAGTTCGTGTTTCCCGACACGGCACAAGCCGCATTTGCCTTGGTCAAAGATGCTGTAGCCAACACAACACTCCTTACACACCCCGACCCTTTGGCTCCTATTTCGGTAGTGACGGATGCCTCGGACACAGCGGTTGGAGCAGTACTGCAACAGTTCGTAGACGACTCTTGACAACCTTTTGCATTCTTCCGCAAGCGCCTACAACCAGCGGAATCAAGGCACAGCACATTCGGCAGGGAGTTATCAGCCATCTACTTGGGAATCCGTTATTTTCGACATGCACTCAAAGGCCGTTCGCTCACGGTGTTTACAGATCACAAGCCTTTGGTTTACGCACTAAAGTTAGCTTTGGATCGATACTCACCACGCAAGATTCGCCACTTAGACTTTGTCTCACAGTTTACTGTGGACATACGACACGTCTCTGGGGTACTTAATCCCGTTGCCGACGCCTCATCATGCGTATATCAACTAAGTCCGTCACAGACGCCTGACATCAACTTGGACGCAATGGCACAGGCTCAAACTATGGACCCTGACTTCGAACAACTTCGACAAAACGGTTCTTTGAGTTTAACCACAGTACCTATTCCGGCTTCCCAGAATACCATCGTGTGCGATTTGTCGCAAGGTCGCCCTAGGCCAGTGGTTTCTGCTGCCCACCGTTATCCTACGTTCCTGACACTCCATAATCTGGCTCATCCGGGTTTGACTGCCTCGGTGAAACTGATAACTAAGCGTTTTGTTTGGCACGGTTTCAAACGAGATGTCCGTCAATGGGCTGGTGCTTGTCTGCAGTGTCAACGTGTTAAGAACCATAGGCGCACTAAGGCGGCGTTAGCCAGGTTTCCAGAACCTGGAACACGTTTTCATCATGTGCACGTCCACCACGTAGGACCACTCCTACCTTCGCTTGGGTATGTTTACATACTCACATGCGTGGATCGTTTTACTTGCTGGCCGCAAGCCATTCCTATCCCTCGTTCCACGTCCGAAGAGGCCGCGAAAGCTCTTCTGACCGGTTGGGTTTGTCATTCCGGTTGCCCGGCAATACACACCACCGATCGCGGTCCACACTTTGACAGCCCTTTCGGCAGCCTACTCGCTACGTTCGGTTGCCAACACGTTAAGACGACAGCTCATCACCCCCAGGCCAATGGTATAGTTGAGCGTTTCCACCGCCAATTAAAAGCCACCCTTCGAGCAAACGGTAACCCCCTTTGCAGTGAAACACTACCATTAGCACTCTTAAGCCTACGTAGTACCGTTAATGAGGAATTACACACAACACCGGTCGTACTAGTATTAGGCTGTACACTTCGTCTGCCTGGAGAGTTGGTAGCCCCCTCACCAACCGTGACTTTCGACTACGGTGACTATGCTCAGCGCCTTACGAGCACATGCGAGTGCTCAAGGCCAGTCAGCCGCGTAAACAACAGTCTACAATTTATGTCCCAACTGCGATAGGAACCACTACTCACGTATTCCTCCGCGTCGATGTCGTTCGATCACCACTACAAGCGCCGTACACTGGCCCGTTCCGGGTGTTAAAACGTAGGGCGAAAACATTTGTCATAGATATCAGCGGACGACACGACACCGTATCTATCGACCGTCTCAAGCCTGCCGCCATGGAGTGCAAGCTGCCCGGCTAATTTACACCTACCCAAGTCGCTCAGTTAACCGCATCGGGCGAGTCACCACTCGAACCACCCCCAATTACGCCTAGTGAGGACTCGGCAGCTAGTCCATCAGATTCTCCAACCGTACCCGCAACGCAAAGTAGCCGCCGCGGTCGCCAACTACGAAATCCCGTCCGCTTCGCTGATTTCGTGGCGATATTTACAACCGACTGTTAGCAATAGGTTGGGAAGTTCACCATGGATTTACCAACCACCAACCGTAAAAATACAATCGGTATTTATGATTTCATCTTCTTCTGGTATCCTAGCGGCTACAACAACACCGAACATCGTTTGTGTTGTTATTACGGCCCAACATCCACCGGCGCCCTCATGCGCTATTTTGTTCCAGTTTACCTTGCACTCTCTCAGACGGATCTTCACAGCCACATTGGCTTCATCCGTAGCCTCGTTGACTATCGTGCACGTTCAAGGAGCCAACCACCCATTGGATCACGGGACGATTCGTCAGCTTGGTACTGAAGACGACGACTGGACGCCCTTTTGGATGGACCTATCGCGACATCTTCCGGTTCGCATGCGTATGAGACCCGTGGGCGCTAAAACACGGTTGAACCTACGCACATCGGAACTCGAGAGGGCAGGCACCGTTAAGCTCATCAGCAGTCGTTAGACGTCACCAACGATATAACGGGCAAGCTACGAGGAGTTTCTGGACAACCAATGATTCCGGCCTACCATCACGATCGAAGTCCAACTCCGTCGGACTCCTAGAAGGAGGCCCTTGTAGTGATTGCCATCTTCATTCGTACTTTTATCACGTTTATTGTTTAACTGACCGCTGACTGCCAAGCGCGGTTGCCATTTGACCGTTGCGCTTGCGCACGCTCTCACGCACACTCCTAAATATACGCTAACCACTATCTCTCCCAATCGCCTTCTCGTCCTCACGGGGCGTGCAGAATACCGTTCTGGTTAACATATTCGTACAGTGCCGAGCATTAGAGTAACGTGCAGGTGGTCCACGCAGTACAAAGGACCGAAGCACGCGTTTACTAAGAAAACCGCGGAGTAAGGTCTAACCAACCTTACAAACCTTTACCAGCATAGTACGGGGTGTACAATCGGCTTCAAGTAAGAGAATCAGGAAAGAATCGGCTTCAATACAGGAGAATGGCACTTTTTGCGGCGGAGAATATAATTTCTCGTGTATTGTATTATATTTAAAGAGCATCAGTTGTTCAGCAATTCCAGTGGGGACGTAAACCAGAGCGGAGGGTTCAAATTAATAGAGGATTTTGATACCATCGATGAATAGAAAAGTTTTGCCGTGGCGCTGCTTTGAATACTTCATTGATGTAAAGAAGAAATAAAGGTGAACCTAGCCCACTACTTTGTACAACACCACTTTGTGATGAGTGGTAACGTTCAAAGTTTAGTGCTTGGGATCTCACGCTAACGCAGGATAGAAGCCAAGAAAAGAGTGGTTCGGTTGAGCCGTTGGATGTGACCTTAGTTGGCAGGCGAGCATAAGGCACTCCATCAAACTCCTTTATAGTGACAACGAACATAAATACAAAAGACCTGCCAGTCGGCAGAAGTAGTGACTAGGTTTAAGGAATCAAGTTGGCAGATCAGACGCGACTGAGACATAGGATGCCACATGAACTTTCATGTATTAGCCTGTGGTTAGAGAAGAGGAGGGCTGTCTTATCTTTTACTGCCTGTTACATTATTCTGGATATATTGGGAGTGCGGTTTCTGGGGCGGTAATTAGCAGGGTCACTTAACGTTCTCTTCTTATAGGGTGGAACCATGACGGATGTTCCTCACTGGGACGTGAAAATGCTCTTTGCCAATGATGGGTTTATTAAGCTCGGTAAGAGCTTCAGGATGTCCGATGCTCCAAGATAAAACAGAACTAGAGGAAGGCTTCTAGACCCAGGGAGGACCAGAAGCCGGGCGTCACGTAACAGCCTACTGATTTCACTGGATGAGACTACAGTGGTTACCGGGGTGTTCGCAGTTAACGAGGCGAAATCTCGGGTTGGATTATTGCGGTCCGTTCTGAACGTCGATTTGAAGAAAGTTTTGGGCGCCTCAGCGATTAACTGCGGTGAGCCAACACAAATTTCTCTCTGACGAGGTCATAAACGGTATTTTGGTTGTAGAGTAGGAGGGTTCGAGTTTGAATAGGGTCAGGGAGATGGGCTATTTTATTCGGCTTGATACCAGCATACAGTTCTTCCTTTTACCACCAGTTCTCAGTTTCTCTTAGGAGATGAATTGAGAGGTGGCCGAGGCAGAATGATGGCTAGGTCGTCAGTCCTTTCGTAAGAGAGCTGCAGTTTGTCTTATTCACGTTGCAATTTTTCGTTGCCGATTGGTCTTGCTGGCATTGACTTTGACTACGTCTGGTAAACTGACGTTTACTTCTGGGTATAAGTTAAAGTACAGCTCGTCCGACTCCAGGATCAGTAGATGGGCAGAAGTCATCTCAGGTCCGATTAGGCAGGATGGCTTGTGGGACATCCCAAATTGCCTTTTGAAAATACTTCCGATTTACCTACATTAGTAGAGTCACAGTTGTGCAGGGAATTTGCATAATATCCTTATAGTCGCTTCCGCGAGATTGGCTGGGAATGTTCTTTTTTACATCCCGGAGGCTAAAGCAAAAACAATGCCAAGAATATGGCTCACTTCGGTTGGTGGTTTTGTGTGTTGCGTCTATCTAACCGCGCGGATACGTGGGAAAAGAGCATATTATTTCGAGGGATGGGGCTTCAGCGTTGTCTGACATATTCCAGGAAGGATGAAGCCCCGGCTAGGATATTTGCTGTCTGCGGGAGTTTAGCTAAGTGAAAGAATGTAGCGGTGGCTGCAATTACGTCACCGGCGTTACAGCCCGGCGGACAGCAGACACGACTAAGGAGGAGCTGTTCCCAAGGTGGTGCCATTGAGATCGGAACACAGTCTTGGACCTTGTCAAGGACGAGGGTTTTGAGTAGGCGCGCTCCAAGACTAATCCTATTATGAGCAAGGCTTCTGCCACCACGACTGTCAGATCCATTATTATAACCTAGTGTGGGGACGTGTTGAAGGGGGGTTCTGTCGGTAAGCCAGTTTTCATTTACGAGGATCACATCCTGGTGGGACTGTGGTGCAAATAATCCGACGGAAATGCTTTTTACCACAAAGGATAAAGCGATGAAAGGTGCTATTGCAAGTTTATCACTTTGTTGGTCATGATTCATATTGGATGCTTGACCACTAAAATTGGCTGCCGAGTTTGGAGAAAATGCAGCAACTGGTTGAATGGAGGGTGGTGTGAGGAGAGATGGTGAGACAGGAGGGGTGAAATTCAGAAAAAATAATAATAATAACAATAATGGCATATTTCTCGACTATGGTCGAGATGCACGTGCAAGCGCATGATCATGGAGTAAAGCCTTACTCAATAAGATAGAATATTCACAAGTTTTAGGACTAAAAGTCAAAAGTATCACCGATAGAAAAACAGCCAGTAATAGTTTGAATAGATCAATCTATCAATTGCTTTCGCGGCAACTTTGAACCAGTTTCGGTTTCAAGCTGGGCTTTGGAGCTCCATTGGGATGCCAGAAAGATTGTTATCCTAGTGCTTAAGATGCGTTACAAACTAGAATGATGAAAGCCAAGGGAGATGAAAGCTTACTAGGGTTCTGTAAACAGAATAATTTCTGGAGAAGAAGGAAAAGAAAAAAAATATATGGAAGTAAACTCGGGAAGATCGATGCATGCGAAGAGAATAGTAATCCATAAAGACAATGCAAACTGTGAATGACGGATTCAGCGGAGTTCAATAAACAGGATGAATTTTGTGACAGGGAGTAACTAATCCAGTTTTAATAAAGTGCACTTAGGAACAATGGTGGATGTGGAAGGAGAAGCACCCCATATTAAGGTGACTTTATTACCTTTATCATTCAGAAATGAAAAGGCGCAGCTAGAAGGTCATGGAGAAGCAGACAGCCAAGTCCCGGCCGGCTGCGTTTCGAGGGGTAAATTAACTGGCGCAACGGATACTAAAGTGGAAAATCCTCGCGTGGGCTTGGGCGTTATTGTACTGTTTCAATAACACATATATATTTATTACCGCATTTGGCCTCAGTGTTATTCAGCGTCACCATGGGTGATGTACAACATCCTACGGGTATGGCTCGACTAGAGTGTTGAGTGTTGTGTCGACCAATCGGCCGTATGGCGAGATATGACGGATTATACTGGTGACAGGTACTGACCGGTATATTAGCAGGTCTCACGTGAACTGTTATTTGTGCTTGCTGCAGTGTTAATATTGGCAGGCGAAGATTTCCGTTAGAAGTCGATAAGCAATCTGATAAGCATTTGGGATTATTTCCTGCTGGGTGGCTTGGTTGCGGTCTCAGTTGCTACGATTGGTTCCACTTGGGTCTCTGTCAGTACGAGTCAAGGTGGCATCCTTGGTTGTCAAACAGAATTGACGAAAGTTTTGTTCACTTTGAGGGAAAGGAAATTTCCAGGGTAGACATGAACCAGCTATAGCGCTCTGCAGAAAAGGGCATGGCTTTGGATTGGAAATCAGACGATGAAAGGAATGAATTTGTAGACAAAGAACAAGCAAAACCTTTCGAAGATTAACCTTGTAACACTCAGGGACCAAATATTGGCTGAGCCAGTTGAATACCCAGTGAAGGACTCATTTGTAGAGGGAGATTGCCTAGGTGATGGTGAGAGAAGTGGCCGGATGTAAGCATGTAATCGTTGCGCACATTGTTTACTTTCATAAAGGTGAAATGTGATGCACCAAAATAGAAATGGGAACTGGGCGACAAATCAATTAATGATGCTTAGCCACGATAGTCGCAGATGATAATAATAATGAACTGGTCAGGTTTATCTAAGCGGGGCGCGGATGAAGTTACTTTGAAGCAGTCAGTGGCACCCACCTCACGTTCTGGGTAAAGTAGGCCCATAGAGATTTGCGCTATACTGCAACAGGCTAGCAAATTTTCTTATACCGGTTAGGTCACGGTGTGTGCATTCCGAGGGATTTATGGTTGCACGTTGGCGTGGCTGCACTCGGATACTAATAAAACCTAAGGTCTTACGGGTAAAAGCAATTAGAAACGGTAACCCTCAATACTGTTTGCTTACACAGAACACAGTTTGGCGCCGAGATGGTAAGATAGGTTTGTAAGAACAGTATGTGGGTGAATGAAACTGGCTCCCTGCAAGCGTAGCGCTATACTTGTTGCTACCTCCTCTGGTATGGCGGTTATTCAGTACTGGATAGTTTCCAAAAAACCTTAAAGAAGAAGAAACTATCAGGGTGTCGGTGGTGATGCATTAAATGAAATTGATCGCGTGCCGAGAAAAATGGGCGTAAGTTCTTCCGTGCTCCTACTGGATGGTGCTAGAGTACAGAGATTTTACTTGGGTGCGAGAAGGAAAATATCATGTGATGGTGATAGCAAGGTTACCGTGGTATCTTTGTCGTCTTTATCATATTGCAAAGTAGGACAAAACCGATGTGAGGACGGGTTTGGAGAAAAGTTAGAGGTGGGAATGGGACTGGGCTGGATTTTTGTCAGAAGAGCGAACTGTTGCGGTCTGCATCCAGTGCTCATGGTAGGCCGCACTGGGGTTTACTTCAGGTAGCGGAGTAGCGTGATACAAATCAGTTGGCATCCATCACGTGGCGCTCAAAGAGTGATCCACACTTTTTAGAGGTTTTTATTATTTTTTATAGTTTTGTTGCAGCCAGATATCTGACTGTCAGAGAAGACGGAGCTGCTTTTGGTTGGTGGCCACAGCTCTCACTCACCGGCCGGAACAAGGACCGCAAGTAACTAGCGGCGTTGGGACCAGGTCAACCACACCAGCCAGCCCGTAGCAACACTGCGGCCCGAAGACATGGGTCAGATGTGACAAAGCTGGTGTGCCCGGAAGACGAATGGGTGGGGTATTTTCCCCTATCTTTTACTTTTTGATGTTCATGTCACCTCTATGATGGTCAACTTTATGCAGGGAAGCCATCATTGCTGGGAATGTTCACAGATGTGCCACGCTAACACCGGCCATATCCGTGAAGTCAGAACCCCACGACGGTGTACATGGGACAGAAAATGCAGGGCGAGGTAGAATCAACCACAGCCCAAAATTACTCGATGGGGTTCATGTTACCAAAACTCCAGTTTGCGCGTTGATGAAGCACTACTTGCAGCTCTACTTACGCGATGCAACGGAACGATCCACAGGTGGTTTTGTAGTTTTGTTGACTAAGTAGCAAAGGTTATATAGGCCAATCCCGGGAGGATGCTGGAGTTATGCGATAGAAAGGGAAGCTGAGCTATGATTGTCTAATGATTCGATTCAGTATGACCATTGGATAGGAGGTTAAGGGTCTAACAGTCGCCTCGTCTTGCGTTAGAGACAGAGGCGGAGGCAAAATATAAATTAGCACTGGGAATGTCTAAGTGCTACCTTTCAACCAACCAGTGGTATTTCATATAATCAGATAAGATTTCAGGGGCGCTGGCCTCAGTCACGGAAGCAACTAAGCTTAGGCATTGCAACCTGGTAGGTTAACTCCAAGGTGATGATGACGACGGTGAATGGTGAGGCACATCCTAGAGATTGTCGAGGGTTCTGGTAAGTATCCAGCACTTTCCTCGTAAGTTCTATCAATAGCCATACGTGGATTTATAAGGGCGATCAGTTTTTGGATGTCCAGGTCTACTTGTAGCCTAGACTTAAATTTGATTTGGGCGTCTACGGAACGGATATTAACTGAGAGTTTATTCCACAAAGTTTCATATTTGAGGGGGAAGAAGTTTCGCTCTAAGGATTTCCGAGAAGTAGGGATAGTTATGCGGTGTTCCGTGTTGCGCAGCTGATGTGTCGAATTCATACTGAAATGAACTTGGCCAGAGGACAGAGCTTGTTTTTGAAACAAATAAAACAAAACTGCAAGATTGTGTCCTATTCTCCTAAGTCACAGAGTGGCAAGCGGCAGGAGCGTGCACCGCGGTCTGCAGCTTAGGTTCGTAGAAGGCCCAAATAGTTTTGGTGAATCCGCCCTGTACATTTTCAATATTGATAACGTCACTTTTGTGCATATTTGAGAACAGAATTTCACAGCACTCTGTAGTTAGGCGAACATGAGTTTTGTATATCTCTAACTCACTGTTCGTGAGAAGGACATTTCTCTGCAACAAGCCAAGGGACTCGTGTGCCCATACAGTTATGTGGGAAGTGTGTTCAGAGAAACTGAAAGTGTAAGGGTGATCTAGTCCTAGTTCTGCTATTGTTGGGGAATATTGGAGCAAGACACCGACAGTCTTAGGCATGTCATGGGAATTATTGCAGTTTAGCGTAAGATAGCTGCTTTTGTTCACTGAAAGTTCCATTTCCCAAGGATCACACCAGGGGATAGGGATCTTTTATCGACTGTGATGTTATTTAGTGCTACAGGTAGGTTTTTCCGTTTGAATTCGTAGAATATCTTCATGCCATCGGCAAATAAGAAAATTTTGCCCTAGGTGATAACATTGCAAACGCCATTTATATATGGTTAAAGCAGCAATGGTCCTAGGACACGTCCCTGGTTAACCCCGCTGTTTACCTGGTGGGAGCCTGACATCTGGCCGTTGACGCAAGTGGCCTGGTGATGGTCTTGTAGGTAGGATTTAAACCAACTGAGTGAAGGGTTTTCAATCCCGTATCCTCTAATCTTGTTCAACAACTTCAGTTGAGGGACTTTTGTCGAAGGCTATTGTCATCTCAAGATAGATGATGACGAGTGCTCTGTCTTTGTCAGCAGATGCTATTACCAAGTTCAGAAGGCCGAATTGGCAGATTAAACACGTGCGTGATCTGCGGAATCCGTGTTGTCTTAGGCTGGTGAGATTATTCGCATAAAAGTGGTCGGCCAGGTACTGTTTTACGACATTCTGTAGCAGCCTCGAGATCACTGGCGTATGGTTATTCGGGTAGTAATTGTTAATGCAACGCACTGCTCCTTCCCCATGCCTGGGGATGATAATATATTTCTTCCACTGGATTGGGTAGGTTCCGTTTTTCAGAGACAGATTGCACAAGCTTGGTAGTAGAAGGGTAACATGAAGTGCTACCAATATAAAGCACGAATATGGTGGCTAACAAATTGGTTTATTTGAACAGTTACCGAATTTGGTGGAGCCGTTTGCTCCCCTGTGTACGCCGTCTGCGCGCCGCTTCTCTCCCTAATATACGCGTTGTCCCGCTCCAGCGTTTTGAGTTCTGCTCTTTTGTGCGCCGCCGAGTATGTTCGCTAACGTGTCACAAGCCGAAGACCAGGGGCTGTAAGCTTCATACGAGAGCAAGTTCCGACTTAACTTCAGGAGAATCCTAAAATTATCCGGGCCCCAAAGGGCGAACGTTGCTGATACTAGGCCGTCACGTCCGGGGTGGTGGGTCTGTTTGAAGGTGTGGATGTATCTATTTGTATCCATAGTGGTGACCGCGATAGAACTAAATGAGGAATTTGTGATAGACGGGGTAGCAAGCTGGGTAAAAGCCGGACTGAGAGGTATGGTGGTTGTGAAGGATGTGTTAAACGTGGCAGCTAATTTTCGAGGTGAGGTTTTGAGACTATCCAAATGGTTGATCTATTTTATTCATTGAGTTGATTGTAGAACACGAGCCCTTTGCAGCCAGGCTAGCTCTTCAGCTTCGTTTGGGTGGCGAAATACTTTAGTTTATTGTTACAGTTGTACGTCACCGGCCGTGAAATGTATTTCTCGGGGTAGGAGTTCCGGTCGTAAGACTGCAGAAAAGTCTCTATTTCGCCGTCGAAGCTTGTCGTATTTCTGCTTTAGCTTGGTTATATGGTAACTTGCTGGTCTGGATGGATAGTAAAGGCATGATATTTTTCGGATGCCTGAATGTAAAGTTGAGTAGAGGAGGTCAGTGTCTTACCGAGGATTTGCTGTTAGGAGCTCGTCCCAGCTTCTGGAGCGAATTTCTGTGGAGATATTGTCCCGTTCAAAGTGACCAAAGGATTGATCGTGACACGATAGGCTTTCAGTGTGTTGCTTGGCTTGAAATCTGCAACTGACTATTTATGGTCATCAACGGTGTAGTCGCTCAGCACGGTGGCAGAATCTTCTGTGATACCTGACGGAAACATCAGATCAAGGATTTTATTCTTTCTGGTAGGCTGTTTTTCATGTTGAGCCCATTGACCCAGGCGAATGCATGAGGCAAACTGCAAGTGTTTAAAGGAGGAAGAAAAGGAAGGCCAGTTTGTTCCCGGGGCATTGAAGTCGCCTGCTATAAATTTGTCTCCAAATGGCGGGTCAGCAATGTACTTAAATGCAACAATTATGGGGTTAAGCGTGGAAAGGTCATTGCCGGGTGATCGATATGTACAACCTAAAACTATGGCCATTTAGGATAGAGAAATTGCAAACCATACAGAATCTTTATCATTTGTCGGCACGGAACTTTCCGGTAGAGTGGCTGATAGGCTGCACTTGACCCCCCATGCAATCTCCCCCGCGGTGGCAAATTCGTTGAGCCCCGAAGGCTTGATAACAGATAAGTGATATTTGGCCAGAAGGTGTGTGCTCAGTGAGCTAAGTATCGGGGATCAGGATGGTGTCGAAGTTGTGGACGACCGTCATTCTTTTTAGAGCGAAATGTTTGTTCAAGATGGAAAGAGAGTTTATCGGTGCTACATAAAGCATTTCTGTGTGGGGCTTCCAGTATTCATTGGATTGGGTGGCCAAACTTTTAATGGGAGGTTGGTGATCAATGGGTGGGTCACCCATATAAGAAGACGATGTAAGTTGCTGCTTCAATTTGAACAGCCGTATCACTATCGCCACAGAGTGAATATTTGCCGAAACATTCATGAAGTCTGGTAAAGAATAACACTGGAAGCCGAGATGCTTTGGTAAAACGGGATAATAGATCCGGTGGAGGGCATGGTGACTCTGGGTGGGGCCTTTGGGGCAAAAGAGGTATGAATAGGGGAGAGTTATTAGGGATGCTAGTGATCACTATGGAGGCGGAGGGCCGTAGGGGAGAAGCAACCATGGTTTTGAAAGCTGCTTTGTGAGGAGAATGACGATAGCAATGGGTAAGTGGGATTGGAGTGAGACAGGTATGATGTTACGGATAGTGGCGTTTGAAGCGGCAGGCATCTCGCAGGGCTCCATGGAATGTGTACGAGGAGGTGGACTAGTAGAGGGAGGGCTGCTGATGAAAGAGGCTTTGATGAGAAGAGCCAGTTGGCATGGTGCGCATTGAGGCCAGAGTAGAATACGGTGATTTTGGGTGGTGAGAGGGTAGAGAATGTTGAAGTTGCGGATGGGTAAAATGGAGCATACCGTGGGCGGAAAAGTGTCAGGCACGAGCCACGTATTGTGGCATTTAAAGGCACCCCCCTCAGATTCCAAGATTGCGTTCGTCCAGTAGGTAAACGAGAAAATACCGTGCAGTGCTCAACATTGTATTCTCATAGGGCCTGAGTGCAGAGACCGCAAGCTGGCGTGTGCTGAAAAAGTGTGCCGGAAGTACCGCTTGCGGTTACCGCATGTGCGAAAAACACAGCTAAGCAAGTGAAAGACGGACTGTGATCGGGTGAATAATATAGAGGCCATCGCCTTGAAATCCGCCCGCAAGAAAGGGCTTCGATTTACGAGTCTGGCATACGAACGACCGTGTGGCTTTTGGCAAAGCCAGCAGAATAAGTAAATGTTTTCTCTTCTCGTGACTTTGAAGCCGTTCGCGGGTTTGGACCGCAGCTTCGAAGTGACGACGGAAGAAGCTTGTGAGCTTATTCCAAAACGAATGAATTATTTTGGAAGTAAAAGCAACCGACTGATTGAAACCATCTTATTTGCCAGCGTCCCCCAAGGAGGAAAGCAGAAGGAAAACAAAACAAAGAGGAGAATTGAAAGTTACTCGCGGCAGTATGTGGCGGCTGACACTAGAAGCGAGACATTGAGGGAGCCGCTGTAGCTGGCTACTCAACCCGAACAGCCCCGTAGGCTCAAGGCGGGAAGTGGGATTGTCCGGTGCCTACGGCGAAGGTGTCACTGGAGTTTTCCCTCCGCTCACCCCAGCGAACAACTCAGTAAATTTTTGGCCTGGTAGGGGGGTATTGTGGTCGGTCTGTTCTGAAAGGCGAGTATCCTGCGTATGGGACTCTAGTGAAAGCGCAGCGGATGACGGATGCAAAAACTTACCGAAGGGCAGTCAGTGTCCTGTCCTTAGCCAAAGGGGATTTTTGAAAAACGGTGCAAGTCCCTCTGAAACTGCAGCCTTTTAGTGATAGTATCCGAAAGGGATGCATGAGCAGAACATCAATAAAATCGTTCAGCGGCAAAAAAAGACATGACAAATTGTCTCAAGTTGCAAAACAGACCTCGAATGGGCAGCTACAGCAGTTCTGTTTGTTTTATCAATTGCTTGTTTTTTCTCTTAATAGGATCCAACTTACGGTACCTGCGAAACGAACGGATTTCTTGATCAACCGCCGGCCACTGGAAGTCAGTGGAGGCGGCTGTGTGTTGAGGGCTGTGTCAGAACTGCCGGAATACTGGGCCTTCTGCGTTGGTGCGATCGGCGTGGGGGAGGCCGGAGACATTGGTGCTGGTCCTGAAGGACTCAATGGGGTGACATCGGACGGATTGGATTCAGCTAGAAAATTTGTTATATGTTGGTCCATGGTACTCATATCATTTTTGCCGTTGTGGTTGATGACGAATGTTTTACCTAAGCAGATAAGACCCTGCAGTGGACGGAGTCGGCAGATTGTAGAGGAGCGCGCGCGTCTGTCCTAAGGAAAACGTGCGTGCAGCCTTGGAGCTGAGGGTTTGCGCAAACCGTCGTATTTCGCTGGCGAGCAGTAGGAAGCTGTAAATCATGCATCTGGTGATTCAAGTTGGCGGCACATTTAGCGTGATCGAAGGTAACGTTAGAATCTAGGCTACCATATCGCTAGAAGGCCGAAGCCCAAAAACCGAATGTGAGTTCGGCTGATATAGTTTGCAGGTCGGCCTTGAGGGATTTGCGGGAACCTTAAATTACTAGCGGTAGTGACTCCCGACGGTCTGGATTTTTGTGAGCCGGTGAGACTGACTTCAGTTGCCGATGAAAACGTTCTACCTTCACGTTTTCTGACAGCTAATAGGTGGTGGTTTGAAGACGACGGTTGTCTAAACGTTGGAGAAGGCTGCTGAAGGATCCCTCGAAATGCGAGTCGCGGTCTGTGGTACCCATGACTGGACAACCAAATGCTGCCACTTGGTGTTCTAAGAAAGCTTGGGCGCCTGTTTCGCCAGCTGCATTGTGCAAAGGTGCAGCCACCGGCCATCTGGTGAAACGATCTACACAAGTAGCAGATATATGCTACTCCTTGAAGGGGGCAACTCCTCTACTAGGTCGACAAGCACACGTGTGAAAAGTGAGTCGACGGCTGTAAATCTTGAAATTGGGCTTTTTGCCTTCCTATGCACCTTCCACTGTTGACATTGGATGCAGGTGCGGCCCATGCAGTGACATCACAGTTCATGTTGTGCCAAACTTAACGGTCACCGACGGGTTTAGTAGAGGTCTTCGTACTCCACTTGCGTAAACTGTGTGAGGATTTGAGAACCTGTCGCCTGAAGGATGACGGTACTACTTGCCTCGGGTGGCCTTTGAACATGTCAAACATTACTTAGCTTCCGGCTGCAGGAATGTGAACCGACTGGAGCCAAAGCGATGGGGTGCTTCAGATTTGTCCTACCCCAGGATCGTCCGCCTGGGATGATGCAATTGCTTCAAGGTTGATCGAGCCGGGGATGCTAAGGTTCAGGTCGTGGACGTGAGATAGCAGGCTTACAGCTGGAGTATCGACACCTGAGGTGTGACGTACATCACCTGTATACTGGGTGATGTGTGCCAGATGCCTAGACTCTCTGGAAAGGTATCTGTCCGTGATGGCTCACAGTGCTTGGGTGATCAGTTTATTTTTGGCGTAGACTGTGAATTCGTGTCCCTCCAAGATGTGTCCAAAGCGACGGATGCCTAGGTAGATATCAGCAATTTCACGGACGAAGGTGTTGTACTTGGATTCAGCCGGTTATGGTTTTTTGGATAAGAGTGCAACAGATTTACAAATTTCGGCTAAGTATTTTTGCATCACATCACCCACGGCCTTGTCTCATGCTTGCCTGACTAACGCAGTTGGAGAACTTTGATTAAGGTGTGATGGCTAGGCTATGGTGCCGATAGCCTGCTCTATCATAAGAAAAGCATCTCGTGAGATTTCCATGGATGCCGGCTACTTCGCTTTGCTTTCCTTCAGGTCTGTTAGGGGCTGCATTAGTTGGGTTAATTGTAAGATGAAAAGACGATAGAAGCAGACCAACCCATTAAAGCGTCACGGTTGCCCAAATGGATTAGGTTCTGGGCAGCCCAGGATAGCCTGCACTTGGTCCTGGAATGGTATGCTCCCTGTGGAAGTAACCTCGTGGCCCAGGAATTTCATAGCATCCAAGCGTATCACAAATTTGTTCGCGTTGACCGTGACCCCGTGTTAAGTTAAGCTGTTGCAAAGCGTGCGTAGATGTGATAAATGTTCCGTCTTAGACGAGCTACGGATTTGGATATCGTCCAGATAAAGGAAAGGAAAATCGACACCACCGTATTCCACATTGATGAAAAGCTGGAAAGCTTGTGCTGCTCTGCTAGGTCCAAAAGGCCTTCGGAGAAACTTGAAAACACTGGAAGGATTGGCTACGGAAGTTTTGGGGATGTCAGCCTCAGCTACTGGTATTTGTTTATATGCCTTCACTACCGAAAATTATCTTACTCATCAAACCACTTGTGAGGCCCGTTAGGTGCAGAGTAGGATATCTGTCGGGCTTAGTCGCTCGGATGAGTGGGCGACAGTTGTTGCACGGTCTCCATTTTCAGGCGACGTTTTGGAGACCATGTGTAGGGATGGTGCCCACGGACTTCTGGAGGGCCGGAGAGTTCCCAAGTTGAGCATATGGTGGAAGTCGGAGTGGACTACACAGAGCCTTTCTGGAGCCAACCCGAGGGGCGGAGTGTAGGCCGGGGGCCCTTGTATGACGACCCGATGAGCGGTATCAGTGATGATTGGAGGCAGGTTGTTGTTCAAGCGGATATGATCAGGGTACTCGCTGAAAACATACCAAATTCTGGCTTGGAAACTTGAATTGGCCCGAGGTTTGCCAGCGGCTGAGCTTCAGCCAAGGAACTAACAACGAAATTTGATGTAACTCGATTTAATAGCAGTTGTTTACCGGGATCGACTACTAGACCGTGACTTTCTAAAAATCTAAGGCTGGAATAGCCTGGTGCACTTCGAAAACGATAGAAACCTGCGGAAAAAGTAAGACGCAGGCCAAGGTCTAGAACGAGGAATCGACTGCCGTATGTTGGGGTTGGAGTGCTTTTGGTGGTTTGCAGTATTAGAGCTGTGGGGAGTCTGTGGACCGTTTTGAAACCGGTATTTCACTGACCTTCGCTCCCGTACTGGTTAAGAAACGCATACCGATAGTCCTGTCTTTTAAGCAAATGAAGCTACTTGGAATTGTGGTGCTTAGGAGGTCGTCGCTAACACCTCTCGGCCCACCAGTTCCCCTGGCGGGTGCGGTAGGTACAAGGCTGTTCGCATTGACGCGCCTGGAATCCGGAACAGCCGTGATAATAACATTGGCCGGGTTGTGCGTTTGCTCTCAGGGAGTTCGGGGTAGATCGGCGACGGCTTTAATTTCTTGAGCGCAGGTCATATATAGTGGCCTCATGCTGATTGGCCACCTGAATTAAACGGTGGACCTCCTGACATAACATATGAGCATCAGAGTTGTTACCGAGTGCTTTGTACTGGGTGTAACGAACGTTTGAGCAATGCGTAGCCAAATACGCAACGGATCCCGAAATCAAAAGACGATTATCCGTGATATTCTACGATACTAGATTATTACATGAACAATGACATGAAAAATATACAAACCTCAATAATACGATCACAAGGACTCAACAACGAGAAACCGAATAGCAGCGTATGAGCAAACAGCACGTG
Organism: Fasciola hepatica; assembly: GCA_948099385.1. NCBI lineage: Eukaryota > Metazoa > Platyhelminthes > Trematoda > Plagiorchiida > Fasciolidae > Fasciola > Fasciola hepatica. The sequence goes on along the minus strand of CANUEZ040000031.1, from coordinate 12,855,631 downwards.
CGTCACGCAGGTCCTGAACAAGGATGTGTCAAAGTAGCGCTCTTGGCGCGAACAAACAACAATTGGACCAGAAAAACAACCAGTTCGTAAGGACAAGTCAATGGTGTGGGCAAATGCGTGATGTTAGGAAAAACACTGAATCGCGAGGGAAAAAGGAGGATTTTCCACGACCGGCTGTTACACTGGGTGGTTTTAAAATCGGGGTGCAAGCTATGATCTGGCATAATGAAAGTGGCGTAGAAGAATTATTGGGACTATGGAGCAAAAGCACATGCCTGTTTGTGGCTTCTGTCTGCGGCCTCGGCTCTTATGTCCATAGTCTGACCTTGTGTCAGAACGGCCAACATACTCCGAGCATATGGTGGAAGCCGCTGTATCCATATTTGGCCCAAGACTGCACCATCCATGGACGTCGTACATACTAACAAACGCATTTGTCTTAGCAACTGTGATAAGGTTATATCTCCCAGCTGAATTTCGGGGAAAACATATTGGATGCCCTTCTCTTCCTAAGCTGAGATGTGCTCAATCAGAGCCTCCCGGAGTGTGTCGTATGAGTTATGATCCGGTGGGTTCATAACGATATCCCGGGTCTGTGTGATCATACCAGCCGGGATTGCTGAGAGCTGTTTATTGCATTTGGACTGATGACGAGATATGCCAGCCTCCTAGAAGCGAGACTCAAGGATAGAGAGTAACAATTCCGGATATTCATGCATGAAGTCCGGTGTTTTCCTGAGCGCTGCATGGCGTCCCGGTTCATACCCAGGCTGAGACCCTCTATTCGTCTTGAAATCGGTAATCTTTGGAAATGAACTAGTTTGGAATTCCAAGAATGTTTGGCAACGCTCGATATACAAAGTCTCCGGAATCAGTTGGAATGAAAAACTGATTGATACAATTACTGACCGTCAAAACAAGAGATGTGCGCAGTTAGAAATGCCTTAAAGGGCAATCCGAATCCGATAAAAAAAAATCTAACCAAATTTAGTCCAAAAGCATAGCCGACAAAAGAAATGGAAGCCACCGAAAACGTAACCTGGTTGCATCATTTAGATGGGAATGTTCAAAACATGTAAATTGAACGGGGCCCATCAATTATAGGAGTGCACACTCCCTCAGCTTCATCGTAGAGTTCGGCGAGAAAGGACCGCGGAGTGCCAAACGCGTGTATTCTCACGAGACCAGAGTACAAAGACCGCACGCTGGCGTCTGCCGAGAAAGTGTGTCGGAAGTGGCGCTTGCGGTAGCCGCATACGCAAAACCCACAGACAAACAAGTGATGTACAATGTGTGATCGGCTGATCACTATAGTGGCACCGGTTGGCAATTAGGCTGGCAACTCGTTCTGCATGATTCGGGTTTTGTTCGAACTACCGATGGAAGCGGTTCTTTTAATGGAACATTTGTGATGTGGTACAGTGTCTGTAGACATGATGATGGTGGCTTCTGAGTTGATAGTTGTGGCATGTGGCACTGGGTTACTTGGACCTCCGCGGGGCCGAATGGATGCGTAGGTCGGCTGGCTCCGGCGTAAGCGGAGGAATTTCGTGATGTTGGACGCGGACGGGTAATAGGCCGGTCAGCTGGAACGCGAAAGGTCATAGATCGATTTTCGAATAAATCTGGGAGCCTGACTACGTCAGAGCAGGGGAGTTTCCGGACACTGGCAGTAACATGTGACGGGGGTGGCGTTCTTACTGGAGCACCAGGAGACAACATTGCAGTTTGTTGGTCGGTGCGGGGTGGCGGGTCATAATCTGGCCATTTGTTGGCTCGTTCAGCAGATAAGCCAGGGTGCGAGGGGCTGCTGACTGAGTGGAGGGGCTGTATTTCTCGGCAGTGGGTAGAAGGTGGTGGAGAACGGAGTGCAACATGGAGCATTCTGGAGGGATCCTGTGTTGTCGAGGGTGAAAGGGGCAAACTAGGTCCAGGTTTTGCGCTGATGCGCTGGTCGGCGGAGTTGTTGACGAGTTGTGGATGGTGGTAGGTTGTTCAGGTAGATTTGGTGGCACTGGTTCAGAGGGTGGTGGGAGTGCTCGGTTGCCGGCAATCCATCTTAGGACCCCTATCTGCGACGCGGTTTTGTTGGGAGTAATTTTTATATTTTTGAATGAAGTGGACTTAGCTATGACTCACTCTTTCTAACGAATTCCATGGCAGCGCTCTCTCCTAGGAATTGAAACAGTAGCGGACACTTTTTGATGTGACCGCTTTCTGAGCCTTTTGCAGTAGCACTGGTGGTGTGACATATTACAGGCCAGAAGCAATGACTGTTTGGTCAATGAAAGGGGCAAAAGATCTGGAGCAATGAAAACTACGGTATTTTTGAAATATTTTATCCTCCTATAGACTTCGGGCGCAACCGAGTCCAGGAATCGGCTAGCTCACAGTTAACCTTCATTTTTCGGATTTCCTGAGAGATGGACGATATGTGCGATTGGCAGCAGCATGGTCGGCACATCATCCACGTATCGTAATCGTTTTTCTAAGCGCGATAGGTTTTGCCGAAGATCAATATATTTTTTTCCGGCTTCACTGTGTATATCTACAAATGTATTGAACAAGGTGCCGAGAGGGTGGGAATTCGAGGGCTTTTAGTGCTTTCAGGTTGAATGCGCTTCACCACCCGGTGAATTAGGCCATTGGTAGTCGATTGAGGCATGGTATCTCAAAAAAGTTTGGTAGGAGTGGATTTGTTTTCCACTTAATAATCTCAGGTTTTATTTTTCAGTAAAAAGCCTGATTCGTCCTAGGCTATAGGTTGATCTTGGAAGCCGTTTGTAAGTTACTTCCGCAGATACCTCAGTGGGAACAGTACCAATAACAGCAAGCTAAACGACGTGGTGTAGATCGACAGGAAACGCTTTGGAGGATAAACCAGGACCCTACGGCACTTGGTTTAGTAGTGCGACGTACGAAGCGACTTGGGTCCAGCGGTCTTCACAACACCGTCAGGGAAGACAGACCATGGGGTTAAAAAGTTGAAGTGGTGGCACCTGACAGCGCACCCCTGAAAACAAATCTGCTGTGGGCCCAGAGGACTAAAGACCTGAGTGCTAGTGGATGCGGCGGTGAAATTAGATTCGGGTATCACCCACGGCAACCCAGGAGAAAGGTGAAGCTGTATTGAGGGGAACGTAAGAGCACCTGCGGGGTCCCTTGCACTGTTAGCGGGGATCAAACGATACGGCTGGTTACAATATGGAGGTCCAGGGAGCGGAAAGAGCGGGATGGAAAACACAAAACCTGGCTGGGAGTCAGAAAGAGGGGGAGCCATTGGAAACCACGAAAATATATGATGGCTCCTGTCAACGATTTAAGACCCAAATGGTGTGTAAAAGCCAGTATGAAGGGTAGCTAATTTGAGGGTTAAAATTAACCCAAGATAGTATTTCAAACATGTCCAGTCATGTCACAAACCGGACTTCCACCGTTGACTCGAGCGGGAGTCGCTCTGCTTGGACTTCGTTGTGACTGTATTCGGCAATGTCATCTCTATCCAACCTTTTGCTGTAACCCAGCTGCGGTTGTTGAGTTGTTGTCCAGTTTGGAGCTTTTTTACCTTTCCAGACAACCATCGATGGTGCCTTCTCTTCGATGGCTCGGCGTAATACCTGGCCCACATTTCCCGCTGAAAACTCGATACCTGCTCGTCATTTCGTCACTACCGCACAGACCATGCTCTCCAGGTCCCCTCTCAACCTGGTCGCAAGCTCCTGGATTATTCGACCTCTATGTGACAACGCCAATATCACTCAAGCGGAGCCCGCCGGTGTGGGCCGCGGTCAGATCCACCGCTTTGGCCGGCGCACATCGGGCGTGCAGGACGTCTGCTACGATGTGCGAACGCAGCTAAGATGGCGGATGGCATCTGTCAACAAAAATGGTTTTCAGGTTGGGTGTCCCGCGCACGGTCAGCCCCACCCACCAGCACCAGTTGCGGCAAAAATTCATTTATTCACCGAAATGCTACAAATATGGAACTATCTCCCCCAGTTATCGCCCATTTTTCATCGTTTTTGTCTCCATCTTCGCCACCTTAACTTACCGCTTCTTATGCCTGGCAAAATCTACTTTCCCTAGCACATAATTATCGCGGGGTTAAAAGACCTTTTCCATACTCGGCTTATCATTCATGATCCTTTTTCCCGGTGATTCGTGCAAAACTACCCGCTTGTCCCATTCGCAAACTTAACCAATCCCCGAGATAAAACTCGCTCTCATTTTATCAGTTATCGATATATTTGCAAAAGTCACGTTTATTGTTGCCATACACTTTCGTACCACAAGGTCCGGTATTCTATCTTGGTAAATCCTCTCAGATAATTTTGATCCTTGCATCTCTCCGGTCTTCATGTTCAACCCTTAGATAACGATAATCAAACGTAAATACTTACCTTTAATTTAAATACTCACTTGCGCAAACCGTGAATCTGCTAATATCATGGCTACGCATAACAAACTGATTTGTCGCTCAGTTCCCATTTCTATTTTGGTGCATCACATTTCACCTTTATGAACGTAAACAATGTGCACAACGATTACATGCTTGCGTCCGGCCACTTCTTTCATCATCACCCAAACAATCTCTCTAGAAATAAGTCCTTCACTGGGTATTTAACGGACTCAGTCGATATTTGGTCGCTGAACGTTACAAGGAAAATCTTCGAAAGATTTTGATTGTCCTTTGTCTGCAAATTCATTCCTTTCATCGTCTGATTTCCAATCCAAAGCCATGCCATACTCCGCGGAGCGCTATAGCTGGTTCATGTCTCCCTTGGAAACTTCTTTTTTCTCAAGGTGAACAAAACTTTCGTCAATTCTGTTTGATTCTCTTGTTGCAAAGCACTTCATTTTGTACTATTTCGGGAAGAGTCAACTCCCTCCGACCAGGTCGACCCCGACTTGGCCGGTTTGGCCACCCGACATTGAGTTCAAATTTGCCGGGCGCCGCCCTAAAGAGTGACTAAATTCTTTCTCCTGTACAACACCGAGTGCATATATATTAATCATCCTCTTGGAATTCGGACTCTACGTTTAATTGTACAGTTTGGTCTTGCTTTACAGCACGCCTCGGGTTATCCGAAATAAACCATTATCATTTCAAACATGTCCAGTCAGAGCCAATCCCAAGGTCGCGGCTGGTGATATTGAAGATTGGAGGAACGAAATATTTGAAATGAATGAAGGTGAAGTCAGAGTATTGCTTCCCTATTTCATGCGAGAGCACAGCAAAGGCATGGATGCATTCGTCCAAACGGGGGGAGGAGACTTTAGACGGTAGGTGGAAGGACTTGCTCTAGGTGAGGCAGCAGTTCCAGATGAACTGAGTATATCTCTGTCGAAGCCCCGGCCAACTTGCTGGTTGAAGGTCTTTCGCGGCTATTCAAACAGTTCTTGAAGGGCTGCCAACCGCCAAGAGACTAGAAGCTGGCGCGGAGGATGCCAATGGTGGTAGTAGAGAGGTAGCTTCCAACAGTAGACCGGTAAGCTTGAAGTCTGTAACTCTGCGGGCCCTGAACGGCGTTTTAAGAAACCAAACGGACTGACTAGTACATAAGAGCATGGGTTTATGAAAAAAGTGATGCCAGACTAACCTCGTGAGTTTCCTGGATGCGGTAATGAGGAAACTTGAGAACGACTAGAAGGCGAGGGTCAGTTACTTGGACCTCAGGAAAAGCATCTACTCAGTAAACCACAAGCTGCTGGTGCACAGGGTTCGAGCCCTTGTGATCAACCTGTTGTTAGGTGACCGGACATCTGGGTTTCTCAGAGAAAGAAGATCCTACGCAGAGGTAGACGGACACCAGCCCGTTACGGGTAAAGTCGTCAGTGGAACCCTACAAAGGCAGGTTGTCTGGTCACTCCCATTTAACTTGCATTTAGACGACTTGGCTCGTGAATAGAATCTTCTGAAATCCATGTTTGCCTCCGAAGGCAAGGTGATGAGATATACTAAGGGAAGTGCTCTGTAGGGCAACCTTGGTTTGGTGTGTAGGTGGCGCGCAGAGTAGGAGCTCCTGCTCAACACCAAAAAACGTAGGCCACTCATTGGAGACATCCGTGAGGGCAACCTGCGTGACTCTGGCCACGTGCTGAGCCTGGTCCAAAAGTCTCGCCGTTTGACGTCCGATGGATTTTCCAAGTCAGAATCTCTTGCGATACTCAAACTAAACGGAATGTCCTCCTCCACCTCCCATCGAACTATCATCCGGCCCACCGGCAATCCAAGAAGTAAAATGCAGTCAAGACCAATATCCCGAACCTTTTCGCACTGGTCAGCTGTCCATCTTCCAGATAGCGGGCAATACCAGACGCCAGATACCGCCAGGATTTGTGTCTTGGACTTTCTCTCTTGTTCCATTTGTCCTCTATCCGGTGAACCATCTTCAACCTCACCAGCGATGTTCAAGTAACTAGATAATCACAAGACCCGGGACCACTTTGCGCTTTGGCCTCGTTTCCGAGTGCTACTTCAAGACTTTATGACACACTAGGGTGCGTTTTAGAAGGGAAAATTGTGTCGAATATCGATGATGTTTGTGACTGTTAGGATTGCGAGGGACATCTTGGACTTGAGGGGCCTCCGGTTACTCGCGAGAAAAAATGGCGGAAGGCTCGAGGGACACAAACTGGAGTGAAAACCCGTTGCAGTACGGAAGCAGGGTGGTTTTCTTCGCCCAAAGAGTACTGAATCGATGGCACAGGCCTCGTTCTCGAAGGTAAAGGCTTAGATTTTCATTGATTTGAAGCGTTAGATGCCTAGTGGGACAGATTGTTCGAAAATCTAATGTAAAGAGGCTGGCTACCTCATGACACCCTGAGTAGCCGGATTACTAGGACCTGAAGCTAAAACTAGAGGGGCTTCTCCACCAAATATAGGAGCTAGACTGCTCAGTAAGGCTTGGGTGTGGATGATGCTGAATTTCAACCTCTCTTCCGCTGCCTTAAAAGTTAAACGGAAACCCAGTTTGATGAGCTTCACAGGCATAATCGAGTCTACTTGTTTAAACATCTGCTTTTCACTCTCTTGCAAGACGTCCCTTTGGATGAAAGAGCCTATAACTGTCAGCACAGCTCAATTGATACGAAGTGAGATGCACAGCCACATGGGAACGGTCTGGTATAACACGAAACGAAGGGCAGCCAAAAAAACTGCTTTATTGTCGTTCCCCCTCCGGGGTAAAAAATATGACTGCACTAAAGCAATGATCTTTTGTCCAGTGAATAGATTTCTACTAGACCAAAAAAGGTCGACGTGTTGCAAGCTCCGATAAGCCCTTATTATGGCTAATGGACATAAGAAAGTGATGTGATAAACGGAACAGTAGGGCTACGACCGCGGAATCTGGCAAAATTGAGGTGCTATGAGAGACAGCCGAAAAATTAAATAGTTCCTGAGAGCTCCTCTGGACACTGTGGGTTCGCATCGCTAGAAAGTTGAAGGTCATATGTGTGTGATGCAACGGACTCCTAGCAGTCGTTGAGATACGAGTAAGACGATCTAAAAAACGCCAAGCGTCCAATTGTGGTTTTCGATACGGTTTTTTTACAAAATGCTTATGAAAACGACACAAAAGCTTTACAAATCTCAACGGCGAATGCGCTAACAATCAGAATCAGCCAAATGCGGGCGAATTCAGGGTCGCTTGAGTTTCAAGCGGTCGGGTCAACGAAGTGTCTATAGAAGATGTGGGCAAGAGTTGCGGAAAAAAGTCAGTGCACGCACCGGTCAGCGGTCATTTAAGGTCAAGATCCAATGTGTCGTTTGGCGACTGAGCAAGTGTCGAGCAAAACGTCAACGGAAAGCATAAACTTAGAGTGAGGGTAGGGAGACCAGATGGATCCTGGAATGAAGCCTCGAGTTTTGTTGTTCCATCCATTACAGGTGAGGTCAACTGCACAAAGGTTGCAGGGATCAGCTTTCCTGGTTTCAACCCACACATCGCATCCCACCACTCACAATCACTGAAGACACAACCGATCCCCAATCTGTTTTGGAATCAAACCGAATATTTAGCAGGGATTGGTTTAGGCTTTGCTTTGCAGGTGGGTCTTTGTACGGTGAACTGTCATATATCTGACATCTCCCGTTAGCTCAGTTTCACCTTCACGGGAGCAATCGCCGCTAATGCTTCTGATTGATTTCCAGAAGGATGAAATTTTCTTCCTCATCTCTCCCTGCTTTTCGCTTGTTTCCTTTCTCGCCTTTCAAATTCTCCGCCACCACCCCAGTCGTGCCCTAAAATGCAATGCAAAGCAAGAAAGCCGCCGGTACCATGCATCCAAGCATTAGAACGGAGACTGATGTTTTGTTTTCGTTTTTCTGTTGCAGCACTTGAGGATTTCTGTAGCCTCGGGTGCAAGAAACTTGATACACGTTTGGCCTGAGCTTCTTTATCCTGTCACGTGAGTTTAGCTGAAACTGAACCAATACCAGATGTGGGTCTGGATGCTTTCCATCCTCGCTAGATCTCGCAATAAGGAATCTTGTAAATGATACTTCCGAACTACAGTGCTGTGCACCGTAGGACAAGAGAGATCGAATTTGCTTCAGGGTTCCTCAGCACTTGCGGGAACTAAAGGTAGTCTCAAGAATGGTTGGGAATTTCAGAAGTTTGGATATAGACAGGTTTCGCACTGGGGCGGCGGAGCTGACGCGGGGCACCTCAGAGAGGGTTACTATCGAGTAACTCTGGATTGTAATGAGTGGATCAACAAACGCCAACCAAGACAAGTTTGCACCACCAACTCGGAGTAAGGTAGACAAACCGATGTAGCGGAAGGCTGCAACACCCAGGGCCAACAAACGTGGGCTATGCACCTGGAACCCTTACAAGGCTTTTTGCAGTCGGCTAGCCTGCACCAGTTATAGAAGGTTTAAAATCTAAGTCGAGGGACTCCTGTGCTCCGCTGAGGACGATTTTGAGCTTAAATTAGCCATTGCTTGAGAGAACAGCCAAAGCAATTTTATAGCTGCCCACAGCCAAGAGGATCAGTGAAAGATGGGTCACGCCCGTTATCCACTAAGGACAATGGTATGTCACTTATGACTAGAGCAAAGCGGGCGCTCCAGGCGAATAATTCGCTGTGTGAGTAGGAAAGATGGTAAGGTACGGGTCGATACAAAGCTGGGCTTCCTCCTCCGCACTTAAAACAGCTAAATCTCTCAGAGTGAATCGAGCTTAAGTACCCACAGGGAAAAGATATCCATGAATCAGCGGGTCCGAGTGGCATACCCCCAGCCATCGTCAGGTAGTGGGTGGATATCATAGCTCCATCGGTGCGCTAGCTGTATAAGTCCACGTTCGACCTGAGTGAGCCGCCCTTGCGCTGAGAAAGCATATGCGCAATTCGGCTATGAATAACTACAGGCTAGTGAGCCTTACTAATTTCCCGCACATAGTGCTGCATATGATCATCCAAGCGCACTTCCGTGAGCACCTACTAGAGGATTCTATGGTTTGCCCTGCTCGTCACAGATTTCCAAAAGCGTCGCGCTTAACCAATTCCATTAGCTTCCTAGACAAGTTTACTCGAATAATGGGTGAGAGTGAACAGTCAAAAGTGTGTTATCTCGACTTAGGCAAAGGCGCTTGGTCCTCGAACCACTGGCTTTTACTGATCAACTCTAGGTCACTTGGTACAAAAATGCGGAGTCGGGAACGAGTAACAAACTTCTTTACCGTTAGAAAGTTTTATGTCAGAGCAGGTGACAAAAACTCTAAACTAGAAGAAGTCAACATTGCAGCGCTGCAGGGTTCCGTACTTGGCCCACCAATGTTTCCCTGAGGAGTAATAACTTATCCTCTGTTCTACAGTCAATAAGCTTCTTCTTTGCCAATGATATGGAGTTTGTGGAGGCCCCAGACGAGAGAGAAGCTGAGCAGAGGCGTACTTGCCGTCCTAAACTGGGCATGGAAGTGGGACTTACCTCGCGATGCTGGAAAAAGCCACTTATTGTGAAGGACAGCGACAAGTTTGACGGTTGTACATGCCCAGGGTCCATTTATTATAGAGGCAATAAACAAAGTGAAAGACCCTGGGATTTTGGCGACTTCTGATCATATTTAGTCGGATCAGTGTGGAGCAGCTTCAAAAAAGGCACACGGTAAGCTCTTCAGGTTGATATCACCGTTTTCGTGCCGACAACCAAGGGTTTTCATACCAGTGTACATGTCTATATTTAGACCTCCCTTAGAAAACTGTGTTTAGGCATGGACACCTTTCAAGGAAAAAGGATGCCTCCTGTTTGGGGAACGTACACTGTCTTTCAACGCCCATGGTTGAGGGTCAGAGGGGCAAGAAGTATGAGCAGAGGCTCCAGGACCTCAGGCTTTTCTCTGTGAAAGGGAGAAGACTGCGAGCGGACCTCACAGAGGCGTTCAAGTTAATGAAAGGCTTTTCTGATCTTAGATTGCGGAGATCATTCCACATGGAGATAGACTACCGTCATTGGAAGAAAACGGCGAACGTTCAACCTAGGATGAGAGTTTCACCTCTTTTCTTTAGCAATATGGTGTTTTACCACTAGAATAGGCTGCCAGAGAAGGTGGTAGAACGTGAAACCGTCTAGTCAATCAAGGGTGCCCTAGGCGATGAGTGGAATGAAATGGGTTCTGACAGTG